>CM067374.1:103780167-104027667 GCA_034401795.1 Chaetoderma sp. LZ-2023a
AATAGTGTCAACCAGAGGCAGGTTGGTTGTACACAAAGATGATCTATTATACAAATAGCACTGCTTGTATATATATATATATATATATATATATATATATAT
This sequence comes from Chaetoderma sp. LZ-2023a, assembly GCA_034401795.1. Classification (NCBI taxonomy): domain Eukaryota; kingdom Metazoa; phylum Mollusca; class Caudofoveata; order Chaetodermatida; family Chaetodermatidae; genus Chaetoderma; species Chaetoderma sp. LZ-2023a. Next base: position 103,780,270 of record CM067374.1, read on the forward strand.
ATATATATATATATATATATATATATATATATATATATATATATATATATATATATATATATATATATATATATATATATATATATATATATATATATATATATATATATATATATATATATATATATATATATATATATATATATATATATATATATATATATATATATATATATATATATATATATATATATATATATATATATATATATATGTATCGTCCTGCCACGGCCCTTATGGGCAGATATATATCGCCCTGCCTCGCGACAGCGTTTACGGGCAGATACATCTGTGAGTATATATCGTCTTCTAACAGCGCTTACGGGCAGATGCTTTATATATACACCTGTGCAAAAGTTAAGCACCACCCTATTTTTAAGCACATGCGAGGGTATATTCATGTGCTATGAAGAAAGCAATAGCATAAACATTTATGTACCCATCCATCTTAGTGCAAGAGGTAATAATGCAACTAGAGGAATGCTGATTATGATGGTGGGGAAACACTGTATGTTTTTGTTTGAACTTGAAAACGAGGCCTGAATATGGTTACGTTGACACAACTGACAACTATTGCCCTACAGTTGACACACGTGGCTAGATTGTCATTAATGGTGTCTGAAAACGAAGTTTAACATCTGTGCACGAGTTTGAGACTGTCATTATTAATACCGGGTATATCCACCTTGTGCCTGGATGACGGCCTGGACACGACGTCTCATGCTGGTCACCAACCGACTGATACGCCATTGTGGTATTCGTTGCCATTCAAGATGGAGTGCGTCTGTTAATTCCTGTAGGTTCTGCACAGGAGGATCCCTCCTTCTCACCATGTTTCCCAGAATGTCCCAGATATGCTCAATAGGGTTCATGTCAGGGCTCCTTGCTGGCCATGGTAGGGTTTCGATGGCATTCTGGCGGAGGTATTCATGCACAGCTCTAGCACGATGTGGTCGGGCGTTGTCATCCATGAATATAGGGTGGGTTCCAGGTGCATGATTTACAAAATAAGGGACCACAACTCTATCCAGTATGGAATCTTGATATCTTTGTCCATTTAGTGTTCCAGGTACAGTCAACAGATCCAGCTTACAATCAAATGAGATGCACCCCCATATCATAACGGAACCTCCACCAAATGGAACTTCTTCCATGATGTTACGTTGGTCGTACGCCGTGCGTCTGGACCTCCATACACGAGTTCGACCATCTGTGGCATGAAGCAGGAACCGACTTTCATCGGACCAGTGTACCCGTCTCCAGGATCTCATGTTCCAGTGTCTTCTTTCGTTGCACCACCTCAGACGCTCCTCTTTGTGGTGTGCAGTGAGGAGAGGACGTCTGACAGGTCTCCTAGCTTTCATGCCAGCAGCATACAGTCTCCTTTTGCCGGCAGACATTGACACTCTATTGCGCGTTTCCCATTGCTGGCTGAGCACTCTGCTGTTGGTGAATGGAGATCTCCTAACAAGGCGTACTAGGGCTCGATCATCACGGGCAGTAGTCTTCTTCGGTCTTCCAGATCTAGGCCTGTCCTTAACCTCGTTAGTTTGCCCATGTTTTGCAATCAAACGACTGATTACAGTATGGTTAATGTTCAGCTGTCTGCCAATCTCTCTGCATGACATACCAGTGGTATGCATGCCTATGATTTGCCATTTCACACGATCACTTAACCTTCGTCTTGCCATAGCGGTTCACAATCAAGAGCTAATTCTCTCTGTACAAATAAACCACGGTCATGAACACAAAATTCCTAATCTTGTCGCCTAAATCTGTATGTAATGTTCTACACCTCAAACTGGACTTTTACATAACTGAACACGTGTGCTGTTTCCCGCCACGCACGGACATCAAGCGGCCTGCAAATAGGCACTCAATAAAAAAATTTTTTTTTCATATTCTTGACTCAATTTAGGTAATACAGGGTTAATAAATTATGAGGACGACGATGGTGTACCATGTCTGTTTAACCTTTCCCGTATTGTATTATAGTCTGATTCACATTTGTTACACTCGAGATAGGGTAAAAATTACAGACTTGTTACAGACAGTCTTGAGGCGACCTATGTGTGTGCTAAATTTCAAAAGAAAAACATGCATAATAATATTGTAGAGGGCGAAAAAGTAGACAGAGTTCGCTAACAACAATGGATCCATCTAAAAATAAAGGCTTGGCTTCTTCGAAACTACACCTCTAATGTAATGACCGGTCATCTTCTTACATTATCACAACGACTAGACTGTTAGACAGACTCAACTTCGGATACCAGACAGACCGGGACCCAGTCTATCTCCGTAGCAGACTGTAAAAGCAAGACTGGATCGTGAAATCGCTACGTCAATGGCTACTCAATAGGCCCCTACATACGAGATACATTTCTCGATCTCGTATCGAAAGAGAACTCACGGGATACGAATGAATAATGGATGTGTGATTATCAGTAGTATCCTTTTGTCTTTAATCCATCCGTGGGAATAAATCCATGTAGGGCCAATGCATTTATGTAGCAGTATTGATAGACTACCAATATTCCAAATTTCCAATCAAAACTGCTGTCAATAATATTGTAGCAGATTGTTGAATACAGAAATCAACCGAAAGTGTAGGCCTATGTTTGTGCTAAGTTAAGGTCTACAGGAAATTCGGCCACAGAATTTCAACCATATAGTTAGATAGGTATATTAATACGCTAGTGAATTAATGGATTGAGGTTAAAAAAATTTGTACTATGAAGTAATTTCTGATACCGAATATAGTAAATTGTTGGCATTTGACAACTGTCCGTGGCTACTAAATTGAATATTCCGAAATTACTACGTGGTAGAAAACTCAAGATTCAATAGCGTGTTCATATCGCTATCTAACCATATCTGGGTAGGATTAAATCACAGGATTTTGGATACGTAATTTAAGCACGTGGGCTGGTGTTAAAAAACAGAAATATAAGCTGTTGAATACCTAAATAGTCTCATCTGCGAAAGCCAACTGGATGATCCCAATAAGGCGCACTAACGCTTGTTAGCATTGCAAATTGCATCTAAAATATAAATACGTACTGTCGTGGCGTGAACGGGACCTGCTAGACAGGGACCTGATAATCGCCATCAAGATTCATACACCCCGCCCCCCCAACCACAAGTAGGCTCATCATGTAAGGATGGCCTGAGCGTCAAAAATGAAAACTGAAACTGAAACTGAGACTAGTAGGTGGTAGGCAGCGATAGCTGTGGCGTCGCTTTGCCGCCGCGTCGCTTTAAAGCTGAAGTATAGTTGGAGGTTACGTTGACGGCATTGCGTTTGCGTTTGCGTCGCGTTAGATTCGTAAAACTCTTAGCAGAAACTTAACTCGTGGGTGGTATAGTTCCCGAGATAAATCATACTAAAGCACATGTATCGTTTTATTTTACAATCTTAAAATGGTAGTCACTCGAAGAACTAGGAAATTTGTAAATGCAATTCTAATGCATAATATGATTCTTATGGAAGCTGTAGTTTATGATCATATAAGAAGTCTGCCCCGACGATCAATGTATGTACTTGCTATTCTACAGCAACGGGTACGTCAAGGCGAATATAGACATTTAATCCGTGAGATGCAGCTTGCTGATCCAGAGTACCACTGGCAGTACTTCCGTATGTCTGCAGCCAATATGGAATACCTGCTCCAAAGAATCGGGCCAAAGTTAAAGCACAAACCTAACCACAGATTACCTATAGGCCCAGGTGAACGCCTGTCACTAACTATAAGGTACGTAATCTATACTTAGCATTCCCAAATGATTTGCAAACATCGAACTTCAGCGTCAACTGTTGGGTTGTGACGTCATTGTGTGCAGAAGGCATCATTTTCCTGTAAATTGGGGACATGGTTCTATTATAATACATTTATTTGGTCTGAAATGAACTGTTCTCGTGATATATGTCATATTTTACTCGATTGGTGGTCATCTTGGCACCCATCTTAAATTTAACATATTCCAGTCAAAATATTTTATTAGATTTATATACATCATTTCTAAATATACCAAGGAAATGTGGTTTCATTGCTGTTGCAATTAGTGGTGGGTCAACCCCTAATGTGACCTAGATATTTGACCTTTTGAACTCACTGTATAGGCAATCCTCCCAATTCACAATATGAATGTATGTGCCAAATTTGGTGATACTCTCTTCTTGAATTCTAGAAATATGCGGTTGACAATAACGCATGCACGCACGCTCACTCATACGCACGCTCGCTCGCACGTACACACGCTCATCACTAGCTCACTCGCTAGCACGCACGCACACAGGAACGCTTGCATGCACACACACTCAATAGCTCGCTCGCTCGCTCTCGCGTGCGCACGCACGCACTTCGTTGCAATAATAATAATAATAATAATTTCTTTTTTATTCCATAGGTATTTAGCAACAGGAAATAAGCCAGGTTTCCATTTCCTGGGGATATAGAGTAGGCCGGAAAACAGTGTGCAACATCATCCAGGAAACATGTGATGCCATATGTCCTTAAACCACCAACGACAGAATTGAAATGGCTCCGAATTGCTGATGGATTCCATCAACAATGGCAATATCCTCATTTCATAGGGGAGATAGATGGAAAGCACGTCACAATTAAGGCACCCAAAAATTATGGAAGTCTGTTCTATAATTACAAAGAATCATTCAGTATCGTCTGGATGGCAGTCTGTGATGCCCACTACTGCTTCACGCTCATCGACATTGTCACCCCTGGGCGCCATAGTGACGGAGGAACATTTGGAAAATCCTTATTTGGCCAAGAATTTGAAAACGGCACTATGAATGTCCCTGGCCCGGATGTCGTAGCAGCATTTCCTGGGAGAATGCCATATGTGTTAGTTGGTGACGAAGCCTTCCCCTTAAAGGGGTATTTGATCAGACCCTACCCACGCCGTGATTTGGAAACAATCGTTCAGAAAGTATACAACTAAAGGTTATCTCGTGCCCGACGTGTCATAGAAAATCCATTTGGCATTCTTGCGTGCCGGTGGCAGATATTTCTGAAACCCATATATGCTGATCCAAAGAAGGTTATCAGCATCACCAAAGCAAAATTATACCTCCACAACTTTCTTCAAAGAAGAAACAACCAACGTCTTCCAGGACAACGGCGCTACTGCCCCAAAGAGTTAGTCGACCACGAACAATGTGATGGTGGGATAATTCCAGGCCAGTGGCGTATTACAGGTGAAAACAGTGTTTCAAATACGCAATGTGTTTGCACATTAGTTTGTATCTGAAGCTGGACAATTATCGTGGCAGTATGCTTACGTTAATCGTGCTACATAAGGGCATTGCAATTAAACTTAAATAACACGTGAAAATATATGAATGCTAATAACTGATACTTTATTTAATTGCTTTATTTAATTGCAATGGAATTCATCGTATGTGTTTAACACGCCCATATATCCGCATTGTGGTACCATTGTATCTTTAGTTTGCTCTTTGTCCGGCTCATCACACCGTCCCATTTCAACAGCTTCATCATCATCATCATCATCATCATCATCACCAGCCTCTTCATATTACTGCATGTTCTGGTATACGAAACACACATTAATAGGTTTCAGTGGTAATCACATCTTTGCGCCGATAATTTTTTCTGGAAAGTAATTTTATGTTTCGAGGCCTTCAGTACTAAAATTTGGATTTTTTTATCCTGCCGGCTATACCAAACTGGTTTTGATCTGTGTTATATCAGGCCCATGAGGGGACACCTGAGCAAAGGGGTCGATTCAACTAACGCGATATCAAAGATTTAAAATTTAAAATAATCATACAAGTATGGTGTGGAATATTATGAAACAAACATGACTGCTGAAACCTGTTGTTTCCAAAGTAGTAGTCGAAGTGAACGCACGCGTTTATTTAGCTCTGCAATTGCTGCCCGAATTTGCTAGTTTCTAGCGCGATTTTGTAGATAAATTTTATACATATATTTCGTATTAGTATTTCCTTTCAAACCTTATGTTTAATTTGTGAATTCTTGTCTTGGTTTGAGCGCATTTTATGTCTCCATTTTCTAAAGGCACTCCTCTTAGCATGTGGTTTCAGCCATTTAATAGGGCTCCTCTTACTGTGGTCAATGCAATACTTTTCTCCCCACGCCAGTATGCTATTTCTATAGTTAGTTGGATAGCGCATTATATTTGCAAGATCGCTTGAGTGAGTGGATTTAATTCCTTTGTCATTTGTAAGCGCAAGCCTAGTACTTTGATTATAAAAATCTGTATAGTCAGTTAGCTATCCCCGGTCAATTCGAACAGACTAACAAATATATGTCTGTAATATGTTAGTATGCATTAGGGAACCAATTTAATCGGTTAGGTGTTAGTGAACCACTTAGAAAGTGGTTCAAACTAACAAATATACGACTGTACTCTCTATTCGTATATTTGTTGGTAGACGTCAGGGTTTCAAAAGGGGACACTATTTATTTAGTGTTTAGCTCTTTCCCCGACGTCTTGGTGTTATATTTTTGTATTATATATTGTAGTAGTATGGGTTTCCTCTTTTTATAAAACACCATGGCAACCTATAAGCGTACCCTAAGCCTTAAGTCACGGCTATCGACGTATATCATGGGTTAAAGGACGTCGTTGGCGCGGAACCTGATGCTTTGCAAGGGCTTATCAAAAAGTTTCTAAAACTGTATGGAATGCAACAGTGTCAAATGAGGGGGTCAAGGAACAGCTTCTAGAAGATGTTCTTATTGTAAACGGCAAAGTGTGTAACGTAGAGGAAATCGAGTCAGATAGGTTGCTAGTGAAGATGAAAGTTCCACTAGAAATTCCAGATGGCAGAATCATGAATGAACTCAAGAAGTATGGCAAAGTGCAAAAGATTGAAAGGAAAACGTATCCCTTTGACAGAACGCTAGAAAACTGTGTAAGACGCATCTGGTTTGATAAAGTGGATAGCCCGTTACCAAGCAGATTGACGCTGGATGGCAGCTTTGTCATGCCCTTATGGTATAGAGGGCAAATTAAAGAGTGCTGGATCTGCCTAAGTACTGACCATTTGGCAACAGATTGTCCCAATCGAAACAAATGCTAGCTCTGTGGTTCAGTTGACCATTTTAAATGGCGCTGTCCAAAATATCAAAACAAGCCCGCAGTATCAGGAGATAATCTCCCATTAAAGGATGCAACTGAGTCAAATTCTTCTGGAGCAATCACTACGGAAGCTGTTGTTGTGGTTCATGCCACTGAAGATGACACAAACAAATCATCAAATCCTGTTAAAGTAACTACAGTTGATGAAATTCAAGTATTAGAGGAGGGTAACCTTCAGTCAAGAAAATAATCAAAATGCAGTGGAGCCAAACGTGGCTATAAAAGACACGCAGGAAAATGATGATCTTACGGAAAGGCCAGTTTACAATTCCTTAGAAGATGAATTAAGATGAATTAAAATTAGGACAGGATAAGTTTAGGACTCAGAAGACGGAAACTTCAGTCTATTTTCCGCTAAGCCCACTTGATTTAGGTCAGCTTGAAGATATGGTAAATATCGCTCCTGCCAAATGTAACTTAAGTAGCAACAAGCGTCATAAAGAAGACAATAGCTCAGAATCTGAGATTGAAGTAAATGATATGGTTGATGATACAATGTCAGTTGCAGAATCAGATGTGTCCATTCAAACACAGAGTTCACAGATGAAAGATGAAATGGTAATGTACCGATTAGAAGGGGGTGAAGTGTTAGTGCCATATGTAACGGCGAGAGGCGTGAAATATCGTCTACTGCGCCATGATTCTGATATTTCTAAGTATGAATATTTGTCTGTGGTAGAACTAGGAAACATTGAATTCGCGGGAAACTTAGGTAAATTGTCAAAGAAACGAGCTAAAAAACCAAATCAAGTTAATCTAATGATGGCGGTTGTAAACATCATTTTACAAATTATGATTATCTGCACCATCAATTGCAGAGGATTAAATACCGAATTCAAGCAGTGCCACTTGCTTGAAGAATTAGCAAATGAGAGAGTTGATATTGCTTTCCTACAAGAGACCAAAATTCAAAAAATTGAAGTGTATGAATCTCTCAAAGATATTTAAAATTGGCAGATTTTGTATTCTTTATCGCAAGATAATAGCGCTGGAGTGGCCATTCTTATCCTGCCCCGCTGTCTCAACTATGTTGATGTTATATCATCGTCATCAGATACAAATGGACGATGGATTTGTGTATCAATTGATGTACTAAACACAAGTTTAAATTTGATGTGCCTTTATGCGCCAACCTCTCATCAATTGCGCCGTGAATTCCTAAATGATGTTTCCACAATAATTCAAGACAGAACGCCTGAACACCTAATTATGGGCGGTGACTTTAATTGCATATTAGATGAAGTTAAAGACAGAAACGCTAGGTATAATTTTAATGACACATCTCATAATATTTTGAAACTCATCTGTGAATATAAAAGCTTGTTAGACACTTATCGGATTGAAAATCCAGAGGGCAGGGACTTTACTTGGTTTTCAACCGATGGAAAGAAAGCATCCAGATTGGACAGGGTCTATGTAGAACGATCATTTAACGGTTACATGTGTAAAACTAACATAAAACCAGTAACTTTCTCTGATCACAATATGTTTTCCATCACATTAGACAATGCTGACTGGATCAAACGAGGAGATAGATTTTGGAAACTCAATGTAGCGTTGTTACGAGATAGTTGCTATCGCAAATGTGTAGAACGTTCTTGGAGGCATTGGGATGAAAAAAGTTTGTATGAATGTATAACAGACTGGTGGGAGGATGTTAAATCCGACCTGAAACATATTTCAAGGCAGTATTCCATCAGGAAAGCACGAGAAATGCGAAAGCGTAAAAAGGCGCTTCAGCGGTCGGTGTGTAATATTAATAAGAAAATTAATGATGGAGAATATAATTATTACGAACTATTAGTTAAATTAAAAGGTAGACTAAATGAAATAGAGCAATATCAGTTTGATGGGGCCAAAATAATGGCAAGAGCACAAATGCACACCGAGGGTGAAAAGCCTACACGTTACTGTTGCAACTTGAAAAAAGCAAGAGGTATAGATAAATTAATGCGCTCACTGAAGACTAATGATGGTGTATCAGTGTCCTCAAATGCAGAGATGATGGAAACAGTATCCAAATTTTACAAATCATTGTATAAATCTGAGGGAAGTGATGAAACTGCAACTAGATATATTTTATCTAACATAACGCAAAGAGTTCCAGATGCATGTCGCAAAAGTTGTGACCACTCACTATCAATTGATGATTTGACAAAATCCCTCAAAGGTATGAAGTTAGAAAGGTGTCCTGGCTGCGACGGACTTCCAGTCGAATTTTACCAAACATTCTGGCACATATTTGGTCCAAGAAGAAATAGCAGCTAGCATTTTTAAGCAAGGACATCTCCCTCCATCGATGGCCTAAGCATATGTTCGGCTTATATACAAGAGGAGTGACAGAAATAAAATACAGAATTATAGACCAATCTCTCTACTCTGTGTAGACTATAAGATTATTACTCGGGCACTAACATTAAAACTTGGCGCAGTCCTAGGCGAAGTAATTGATGATGATCAAACGTGCTCTGTACTAGGAAGAACGATATTAATCAACACATTGCTTATACGAGACCTTATACAATTAGATGAACAGGATTGCATCCCAGCAGCAATAATAGCACTTGATAACGAGAAGGCGTTTGACAGACTTGAATGGGATTTCTTGTTTATGTCTTTAGACCATATTGGCTTTGGTTCCAGATTTATTAAATGGGTCAATATTTTATATACTGATATAACAAGTTCCTATTTAGTAAATAATCATCTATCTGAACCTGTAGTGTTGGAACGAGGTGTCAGACAGGGTTGCTCATTGTCTCCGCTTTTATTCGTCATAGCTATGGAAGCGTTGGGGCCACATTGAGGCAACGTAATGATTTTCAAGGAATATGTATACGTGGCGTATAAAGGCCACTAAATGTGTTGAGAAGATGCCTTACAGCAACGTCTTTGGGGCAACGAGTTTATTCGTGATAATGATGCTGTATTATATTTGCCCTATATGGCTAAAAAGTGCATTCAATATTTACGTGATTTAGTTAATCCAACATCTCGCAAATGGATTGTGATGCAGAATGTAGCAAGATGCATATTGATGCCTAACGCTTATTTCTTAGAATATAGAATGCAATACCTGGTGAATGGTTCAAATTGCCGAAAGCAAGTGGCAACAGAGATATGTTGCAACCAACATTAGTATTTAAGTCAGAGCATATAAAATACAAAATGGCATCTAGAGCCTGGTATGGAATGCTAATGCAAAGTCGGAGACAGACTCCTGTTGCAGTTAGGCATTGGAACACTTTAGGATGCACGCCAAAGAACTGGGAAAAATGCGTGGAAAACAATACATCTACCTTGTCTACCAGTAAAGGCACGGGACCTGGCATGTCGATTACTCCATCGAAGGCTATGGGTCGGCCATCTGACTTATATGTGCAAAATAACAAGTACAGACCGGTGTTTATTATGTAATACCGAGGAGGAAACAATAGACCATCTGTTTACACAGTGTTGTATAGCTACAAGCTTTTGGGTATATATCAATATGCTCCTTGCTAGATTTGGAATCAAATATGTGAAATTAATGGCTGAAACAATTATGTTCACAGGTTGCTCAACTATCGGACGATTCATTGATAGCAAGGAGAAAGAATTGTTAGTAATCCTGTTATCTGTAGGAGTGTGGGCCATTTGGAAGCATCGGGGTTCAGAGGCCAGAGATAAAACAGGAAACAACCACCGAAGAGACATACAAGCTATATTTCGATCATTGTTGATAAATTGCTTTCATTGTGAACTTTACAGGCTAGTGGAACATGGAAAAGAAAGTAGATTTAAAGATATATTGTGCAAAACTGGCCTAGTATCAATTGAACATGGATATTTAAAAATAGCAGAAGCAGAACTTGTATAAGCTAGCACACTCGCTGCTTGTTGTATATTGATATATGGTATTTTATTCAATTTAATTAAGTTAATTTTAAAATTTTAATGTCTTAGGAGATGATAATTTTGACGAATAACCTAACCTTGGGAATCGGTGCATTTAAATATCAATTGAGCATCGCATCAATATTCTGGAGGTGATCCGACTTTCGAGTTCATTAGGTTAACAGAGTATGACATCTTACATATATACAATTAACATCCTATTGTAAATGTTTACTGTAGGTGTATTTGTAATTTACAAAAACTTACAATGAAGTAAATTTAAAATGTGAACCCAGAGCGCCATCTATGTAGTTATAGTTTGTATACTTTTGCTTTGTGCATTTTACGACATAAAGGCTACTACGCCTGCTCGGTATTTAAGAATCGGCCAACTGGCGTCAATGAGTGACCTTTTGTTACTTATTGACGAGTCACATCGCCATTAGTTGGTGAGCTGCACTCGTCATTTGGGCCAATACTATACGGTTGTGCTACGTTAAACTACTTATGATCTACTTAGCTTGCCGGTCATGAATCGGCTCAATGGCGTCAATGAGTAGCAGTAACTTTTTGCTAATTATTGATGAGTCGCTATACCACTTATTGGGTAACTATGCTTGCCATTTGGGCCTACTACTACTACTACACGGTGTGCAAATAGTAATGGCTTTGTTGAATTATATTATGTTATCAGCTCTTTATTAGGTTTGTTTTCTATGTAGTTATGCCATGGGTGTGGTATATGGGAATAGAGTATTTTAGCTTGCACTGTTTTGACATGTTAGGTTTGTATTGTTATTCTATTAATAAATCCTGCTATTTCAACCGATTTTTTGGGGGGGTTTGCAAGCCTTTTTAAAGGAGTTCCTCCGGGAAGTGTATCCGACTGCGTCAGCGTCGGATTTTCAAAAAAAGAAAAAAAGTAGTAGTAGTAGTAGTATTAGTAGTAGTAGTAGTAGTAGTAGTAGTAGTAGTAGTAGTAGTAGTAGTAGTAGTAGTAGTAGTAGTAGTAGTAGTAGTAGTAGTAGTAGTAGTAGTAGTAGTAGTAGTAGTAGTAGTAGTAGTAGTAGTAGTAGTAGTAGTAGTAGTAGTAGTAGTAGTAGTAGGAGGTGGAGGTGGAGGAGGTGGAGGTGGAGGAGGAGGAGGAGCAGCAGCAGCAGCAAGATTTGTAATGATACTACTACTACTACTACTACTACTACTACTACTACTACTACTACTACTACTACTACTACTACTACTACTACTACTACTACTACTAGAACTACTACTACTACTTCTGATCGCTGCGCCGTGGCGTTTCTGCATGAAAAGTTAAACAATGTTTAACTTTGTCGCAGACAAAGCGTTACCGCTTGCGGTGAAGCGATATGGTCACGATGATACGCGTTGTCGTTGCATTATGTTGCGTTTCCTCGGCGATGACGCAGCGTTGACGCAAATACATCGTGTCGGCAACTATACATTGGGCTTTAAAGGGCGCTGCACATTGTGCCGACGCGACGAGGCGGCGACACGATCTTATTTTATCGCTTACTCGTCGCCACAATGCGCTCCCGAAACCAATGGCGATGCGATACTAAAACGACAGATTCGGCGAATCGCCTCTCGTCGCTTGTTTTCAAACATGCTTGAAATACTTTTCTGTCGCTATCGGGTCGCCAACGCCGCTTGGTTTACTGACCAATCGCTATTAATAATTAAATCACATTTCAAGTACACGTTCCACGTGTCTGTGCAAGCCAAAATCCGAAAATGGCTAATAAGAGCACGTGGACGATTGAGAAGGAAGAGGCCTTGATCTTGGAGTGGCAAGCTTCTATGACTTCGCTGACAGAGATTATATGAATTCTATAACTAAAAATAGAGCTCTGCGAATAATTTCAGACCAACTTGGTATACAAGGTAAATATTCCCACACATCAAATATAAACACGCCGAACTATCTAGTGGCATCGATGTGATTCAAATTAGGACACGACGCCGATAGGACGAAACCAGAAAGTGATACGATACGATAACCCATCGCTTTCTATTGCGTCGCCGTCATGTCGCGTCGGCACAATGTGCAGCGGTCTTGCAGCATGGCGTTATTCCTGATTAAGTCTCTGGCGAGACCACGGCCTAGAGGCCGGTTTATATTCCATTGCATTTACGTCGTGTCGCGCGATGGTCGTTGCGACATGTTAGAGATCGTTGTCGCATCGTTGTTAATTTATAGTTAAGCGCTTCTGAGCGATGACAGTAGCACGATAGTCATGCCTTTGTCGTGTACCGAATCGCTGTGTATGAAAAATAGGTATGTTCTGGCGCTGGTCGCATGCTTTTCCAGCATGCCAAAACTAACATAATGAACGTAGACAGATTTTGGAGAGAAACTGATCGCAACTATACAACACTATTCCTGTCTTTATAGACATGACAGAGCCGATTTTAATGAGAGGCAGAAGAAAGTAAACAGTTCGAAATCTATATCCATATGTAATCGTGTGATCCATGTTACATACTCAATCCATCCACTAATCTTTCTTGACTGTGTCCATAGCTTTTCTTTGATATCTCGCGTTCATTATTTCATATCTTGATCCGGATCGATACTAAAATATAATCACAGTGTCCGGCTCACATACCCAACATTTCTACCAAGTTTATCGGAATCCGTGCAAAGTTTTTAGATATCCTGCTAATAGACACACGTATATGGGGTAAAATATAATCTCCTGTCACATTCGGTGGTGCAGGTAACTGTGTTAACTGGCAATCAAAACTGTTAATATTACAACATACAACATATGTGACATGAATAAGATGACATACACCGGATCGTTCCACTTTACCTATCCAAAATATGACGTCATAATCAGCTACGTGACGAGTAGAACGACATCATAATGAATGACACCATTATGCCGTCATGAATGGCGTAAATAAGTACGTCACGAGCGCATATTTGAAGACGGACTATGCGTTGTTGTATGAATTGTATGTCTTTACTATTTAATGAATATTCTGTTTGATATGAGTATATATTTTGTATGAGTTATATTAATATATTACATTTCAGTATTTCATGTATGTAATATTGCCACCGTCTGCGTATTATAGTACAAACATAGCAAGATCTTCTTCCTAATTTCCAACGTCTTTGAACAAGAAGACCTATAGCAATCGTTATTAAGACAATCACGTGATTCTGCCATTATCAAAATGGGCTAGTGCATGCAAGTGTATAGTTTATATCAAGATTTATGTCGCGCTATCGTCTCCATGGATCGTGTAACTGTCGTGGATCAGTCGTCCAAGGCCATGACATAGCGATACGACCACGATGCGACGGACTCTATCTCGGCCTTTAGACTACAAATGGACACTAGTTTCTATGTGAACTCTTATTGTTTTAAACATATTTTATTATCAATTAACAATAATGGGATTGAGTCACAAGTCAGACTGACTTAGATTCGACTCGTTCCCTAAAAGACTATAAAAGGCGGTATGTTACAATTTTACATAATAATGTTACAATAAAATGCAATTTGGTATTTAACATTATTTATGCTTACAACTTTTCAATTGTAATTCTAAGAATAGTGAGACTAATAATTGAAAATTGAAACTGAAACCGCCGTCAAGGTTATCAGTTGCATGTCTTTGATAGATTTACAATTTAGTATACATGCTGTTAAATATTTTGAAACTAACCCGACCAGGAGTCATTGCTGCAAAAATGAGCAACGACACCCAGTCAAACTAGCTTCACCATATTCAATAACACTCATGGATAGTTACCTCGAAATTGGGATTCTGGGAATTCATGATTCCGATTCCAACACGCGGAAATGCGAGCTGTGCTTAGAGTCAGTCAAACCTATGTGTATTCTTAATGTAATTCTGGACGTTCCGAAATATGAAACAGTTTTCTTCAAAGCCTAGGTCAGATACTTGAGTGGCAGATCGGATCCATTCATCGACGGATTAAAGCTTGACGATATTGTTTGATGAATATAGACTTACTGATCTTATCGTGTATTATAAATATATACTCCAGTGGGAACTTTGTAATGAAAAAGGAACAGCATATAGTCTGGTCCGAGACACACCCGCAACAGCTCCCAATCAAATAAGTTTCAAAATATTCAACTAAATGTTTATTAAATCGTAAATTCCTCCTCAAGGACATGCCGCAATTCAAATACGTTCGTGATAACCCATTGCCACTTTCAAGAGGGGCCGACACCATTTTGATTGTGTTGTCATCTAATAAGTGACGTATTATTAGTGCCAGATCGGATCACTCCATTATCTATTCTATGTGATCATTCAACCGTTAATGCGGTGAAATATAATAATATAAACAAGGTACGTGTTAACATACCACACACTCCGCAGGTTGCTGGGCAATATAGGTGGTTATTAAATGCATCATCGAGACACAGGTTTGTGCCCACCAAAGACGTACAATCCTTCAGATCGCTACATCCTGAAAAAAAAAAGATATTTATATTTTATTGGAAGTAGATATCAAAGGAATCGTTACTGTGGATCGAACAGGCAAGTAGGCGGGCGGACGGGCTGACCACCGAACGAGTTGACAGGAAGGCTGGAGGCGGGTGGTCGGGCGGATGGTCTGGTAGCCGGGAGGGTGGGCGAGCATGTGAGCGGGCTTTTGCGTGGTTGGGTGTGAGGGTGAGTTGATATTTTGCGTATTGTTGTGTAGGGATTGGTGGATGGGAGGGTCGGAGGGTATATTGGATGGTGGGTGGTTAGTTAAATCGTGGGTGGGAGGGTGGGTGAATAGATAGATGGATGAATGCGTAGGTTGGGTGTGTGGGTGTATGTGTGGGTGGGGTGGATGGGTGGGTTGCTGTGTCGGTGGGTGGGTGAGTGGATGGATGGATGGATGGATGGATGGATGGATGGATGGATGGATGGATGGATGGATGGATGGATGGATGGATGGATGGATGGAGAGATGGATGGATGGTTGGATGGATGGATGGATGGATGGATGGATGGATGGATGGATGGATGGATGGATGGATGGATGGATGGATGGATGGATGGATGGATGGATGGATGGATGGATGGATGGATGGATAGATGCGTGGTAGGTGGGTTGGTGTGTGGATAGAATGATTAGTAGATGGATGATTAGAATGATGGGTGGGTGGGTAGATGGATGGGTGGGTGGGTGGGTGGGTGGGTGGGTAGATTGATGTGTGCGTGGATAGATGGATGGGTAAATGGATGGATAGATGAATGGGCGGATGCGTAGATAGATGGGTGGGTAAATGGATGGTTGGGTGCGTATATGGATGGGTGGGTGGATTGGTGGGTGGATAAATGGATTGATAGATGGATAGGTAGATGGGTAGATAGATGGGTGGGTGGCCTGGTTGGTGGATGGAAGGATTGGTAGATGGATGGGTAGATGGATGGATGGATGGGTGGGTAGATATATGGGTGGGTGGGTAGATGGATGTGTGGGTGAATAGATGGATGGGTAAATGGATGGGTAAATGGATGGGCGGATGCGTAGATGGATGGGTGAGTAAATGGATGGTTGTGTGTGTAGATGGATGGGTGGGTGGATGGGTGGTTGGATAGATGGATTGGTAGATGGATAGGTAGATGGATGGATAGATGGATGAGTGGGTGGTTAGATGGATGGGTAAATAGATTGGTGGGTGAGTAATTTGATGGGTGCGTTGGTAGATAGATCGTTGGGTGGGTAGATGGATGGATGGGTTGGTAAATAGTCGGATGGATAAATGGATACGTGGATGGGGAGAAGGGTGGGTCTGTTGGTAGATAGATGGGTGGGTGAGGAGGTAGCTGGATGGGTGGGTGGGTAGATGGGCGGATGGGTAGATGGGTGAGTAGATGGGTGGATGGGTGGGTAAGTGGATGGGTTGATCGCTGGGTAGAAGGATAGGTAGGTGGGTAGATGGGTGTGTTGATAGATGTATGCTGGCCGCACATAACACCGCCTTTCATAGTCTACCAGCATTAACGCACTCACTACAGTTTTCAGAAATCTACTCCGATGCTACCATCTCCTATAGAATCCAAATATATATTAATTAGTAAAATTTCTTTTACGAACGAATCCGAACTAATCGGCTAACTTTTAATGACTAAAGTTGTTTAAAAGATGAAAATCTTTACTTATAGAATGTTCATTGCCGGTTATTGAGCTAGTCATTCCAGTCGTACATTTTCATAAAAGAGTTTTATTAAACATATTTTATTGTAACATCTGTACAAGGGGATTGGGCACAAGTTCTGACGACTTATTCCTGCCCGTTCCCCGCAGAATTGTTAGACGGCAGCATATAATTAAACTTATATACACAATTTATATTTACATAAATCAGAATGATAGAAAGTGTGCGTGCGTGCGTGCGTGCGTGCGTGCGTGCGTGCGTGCGTGCGTGCGTGCGTGCGTGCGTGCGTGCGTGCGTGCGTGCGTGCGTGCGTGCGTGCGTGCGAGCGAGCGAGCGAGCTGTTTTCCTGTATGGTATCGATGAAAATGAGATATGGGGAATTCATCAGTGAAAGGGTTAACTTTTTTAACCCATGATAGAATCCAATCCATCACCACCAAGTCTTGGTTACCATTCCAACCGAACATACCATTAATACAAGATTATTTTTAATATTTTGTTACTAATCTGTGTGGTAGCTGTTGCTTACTAACAGCTTACAGACAGTCTCTAAATATTCTACAGTATACTAATAACGTTAGCGACGAAACAGTCAAATTATTTTCAAACATCAATACTGTAATTCCTCATACATCCTCAACCTCATACGACCTCCATTATCATACCACCTCTTAAACTCTATTATTTTACTATTATCAATACCAACGATACTGTTCTAAATGGGCATCTGTACGCTATTGTTCGCGGTCGATTAATGCATTGCCATTGACAAGGAATGCATTTTGTCCATATTTTTGAAAATTTAATAATTAAATGACTGCCATTTTAGAGACATAAATACGATAGATAACACTATCTATATAATAGCATAGGAAAAAGTACTGTGTACGTGTCTGATTTTTGAAAATTAAATGACTGGGGAACACATTTTGCTGGCCTAGATAGCATTCCTCCCTCCTCCTTCGACCTCCGTTATAAGACCACCTCTCTCTTAACTAACATCGCCTAATAAGAAATTAAAATTTACGCAGTCAAATCGTTTTCAAAATATTCAGCAACCAATCAATTTATTCAGCAACCAATCAAAATATTCAGCAACCGATTATCATAATATTCAGCAACCAATTATCAAAATATTGAGCTACCACTCAAATTATCAAAATATTCAGCAACAATTTATCAAAATATTCGTACATCATGCATACCTTGTAAACAAGTACGCTAGCATCGCCCTCATAATCATCCAGCAATATCAACTGAGGAGGAATACTATAGCATTCCGCCTCAACTGACACAGGCAGTCAACAGTTTACCTGTATGGTATCGATGAAAATGAGATTTATATTCATCGGTGAAAGGGTTAACTTTTTTAACCCATGATACAATCCATCACCACCATGTCTTGGTTAGCATTCCACCCGAACATACCATTAATACATTATTTTTAATATTTTGTTGCTAATCTGTCTGGTAGCTGTTGCTTACTAACAGCTTACAGGCAGTCTCTAAATATTCTACAGTTTACTAATAACGATAGCGACGAAACAGTCAAATTATTTTCAAACATCAATACCGTAATTCCTCATACATCCTCAAACTCCTCCTCATACGACCACCATTATCGGACCACCTCTTAAACTCTATTATTTTTACATTACTCTCTTATTATTTTTACAACGGTAGATAACCACGGAGGGGGGGGCGCGCCGCCACTATATTTAAACGTAAAATACACTACTTTTAAACTTTTAAGGGTTAACTCATTCAAAATAATAGAACATTACACAGTGTTGCAAATCCAAAAATACGTGTGCGGATGTTCGCCATTGTTTAGCTAGAAAACGTGTACCGCTGTTCGCCATTGTTCTCCAAACGCTAGCGAATGAAATGGAGCATTTTGATTGGTTAAAACCACATTCCAACGAAAAGAACAATAGCGACTAAAAAACCCCATTACTACTTGTGCGTGCGTGCGTGCGTGCGTGCGTGCGTGCGTGCGTGCGTGCGTGCGTGCGTGCGTGCGTGCGTGCGTGCGTGCGTGCGTGCGTGCGTGCGTGCGTGCGTGCGTGCGTGCGTGCGTGCGTGCGTGCGTGCGTGCGTGCGTGCGTGCGTGCGTGCGTGCGTGCGTGCGTGCGTGCGTGCGTGCGTGCGTGCGTGCGTGCGTGCGTGCGTGCGTGTGTGCGTGAGTGCGTGAGAGTGTGAGAGTGTGAGAGAGAGAGAGATAGAGCTCAAATTTTCTACAACAGTTAATAATGTTATCATATTCATCACAAGCATGCAGGCTTGTCTTGATTTAATCAAATCGATTAAATCCTATGATTAAATCAACGATTAAATCAAGCTTAAAAATCGACTTTTTATTTTTTCGATTTTATTCGATTTTTTCCTCCTCAACTCATCTCATTTGCACTATAAAATTTCTAAAGATTTTTTTGATTTGTTAAAAGTTATTGTAGCTATTGTTTCAGATAGGTAATAGGTCTGGTTATACAATATCATGCTAATATAAGGACTAACAAGCTTTATTTGTATCAATACAGTTAGTGGACACTTTCCTTGTTGTTGTTATTTTATGTGTAAACACAGTCCAGACCAATACTATTTATAACAGTTCTGTGGATATTATTTTTAACTGAGTTGACTTTGACTGCTGCCAGCCACTAGACAATAATTTCACTAGACAATACTAACGCCAGACCTGCTGAATAGTTTCAAACACATTTGGCAGACAGTTATTGCCGACTACATTCAGTTAAATTGTATTCAAAATACTGTATACCATGTCCAGCGTTATACAGCCTTATACAAATTTTATCCACAGAATATTAAGACGGATAAAATGTAGTCCATCAAGTGTAGACAAAACATGGTTACGGTAGTGTAGGCATGTTTATTAGAAATGTGGTCAATGGTCATGACCCGTCCAGTAGAACTGCAGTTATTTCAAAATGTACAACAAATTCAAAAATGTCTTAAGAACAACAAGAACAAATTCCGGCATGCTTATTGTTATAATACATTTTAATTGTATAAATAAGGTCAACATTGTTTAGAGTGATTATATTCTATTTAGTTCCGAACATGAGTGCATTAAAAAAAATCAATGATTTTGCAATAGTTCTAGTAAAATTATCATACAAATCATAAAAATCATAAAAATCGAAAAAACCCGATCAAATCGAAAAAGTCAGATTTTTCGTGAAAGGGTTAATCTTTACAGTATTTCCATATGTAACAGGGTAAATACATATATATATATATATATATATATATATATATATATATATATATATATATATATATATATATGTATATTTTGCAATATGGTTGTACTACCCGGCTACGAGTGACAAAGTTCTTATATGTCACCTTAAGTTCGTTGAATTGAGGAATAGATGAAACATAAACACTGGTTGATGAAATGCTATATAGGCGAATTTATTTACAGTGATGTTGCTTTGAATACCATGGTTTTCAGGTTAAAACTCACGTATCAGAAACCCTGATGTATCATATATAGTTAAAAGAAAAGAGGATAAACACATTAAGGAATAATCTTAATATATGGCAGGATATGGAAACCCATGGACGATTAATTGTGACCCAAATTAATCCCATTGCAATATGCGGTCACATGGACGCCTCTTACTGGGTGTTCATATCCATAAGAACAATACAATAAAATACCAATATTATATATCATAAAAGTATAATCAAAACAATCTAAATGTCTTCATAAAGTTACACCATGCTTGCATAATCCGACTATCAGATAACATTTCTTGATCTTATCATTCATCTACATTCTAGCTATGTCTCAATCAGCGATCCTAACTAGTTTATCAAAGCATAAATATATAATAAACAATATACTTATTAGCTATTAGCTTCCAGTTCCTTAACTAGATTATATTTTTCCTTTAATTATTATTGATGTTCCTTTTTCGGCAACGTCCCATGATTACATCAACACCATTGGTTAGTAACAATCTTGTCCATTCAGATGACATACCGGATATGGGATAGTAGTAAAGTCTGGGTGCACAACTTAATAGGATATGGAATAGCTTCTAAGAGCACACCAGAGTTCCATACTTGGATGTAATTACATTTCCTGACACTCACCCCATAGCTTACAAGACAACATTTCGGATGCCAGATTCTCTACAGCAATCCCACTGAATAGCCCTCATTTGAATCCTGAATAAAGTAATTACTACATGGTAACTACGTCATCAAAACGTCCAACAAAGTACATGTAAAATATTAAGATAATCGACTAAGCTACTTTTCAATTATGGCAAGGTATAATGTATATATGGAACATAGCCTGTTTATAATGGCCCATTTATTCTACAGCATTGCAAATCTCATATTAACCCATTTCCTCCTTAATATAGTATTACTTAAAATGTAAACAAAATAATTTCCAGTGATATTTATTATTATTATTATTATTATTATTATTATTATTATCATCATTATTATTATTATACAGGGTAAGCCGATTAGTCCAATAAGAAATCATCCACTGTATTATTTACACCAACTAGATGCAAAATAACGCATTAGCTATACACTAGGTAGTAAGTCAAGAAAGGGAAATAAATCCCTCGTCAGAGGCTGGCACAGTTTATTACTGACAGAAGTCCCCCCCCCCCCCCCCCTTGATTTCGATCAACATCTAAGGGTGTCTGGTTGCGCAGCCTCATGGAGGATAATTAAATCAACTGACCAGCTAGCCATATTTAAAACTTCTACAATGCACCTGCAGCTGCATGGTGATTGTAGCAGGCAGTATACATAGCGTGTCTAGCTTAAATCCCACAGTTCATGACGCTAATATGTGTGTGCACACTGCCCAGTTTCATCCCAAATTCCCAGGATCTACAATTCAATAAACCAGCCCATATGATTGGTGACTGTTTTGGAAATTCACTACCCTGGACGGATTCTCTTCTCACCTCAATAAGCAAAATGACCATCTAATGAGCAATATCAAATAGTTTATTCCTGCTGAAATATTCCCTGCTTTCTGTACAATAACTGAATACTAATATTATTGCATCTCGTTCAGGCTCTGTGTGTTGTGTGCGTGTGTGTATGCGTGCCTGCACGTGGGTGTGTGGTGCATGCGTTCTTGCATGCATGTGTGTGCTGCGTGCGTGCGTGTATGGTGTATGCATGCGTGCATGGTGTGTGGGCGTGCTTGCGTGAGTGCATGTGTGCGTGTCTGCGTGCGTGCGTGCGTGCGTGCGTGCGTGCGTGTGTGTGTGTGTGTGTGTGTTGGATTACATCATACTTAATTAAATGTTAAATTTCACTTACCATGAAGCCTGGTTATTCAGTTCTCATCCTTTAATTTGCCATACAATGCCGAAAAACAGCCATGTCTATACTTCTAGGTAAATGCCATGTAATTCACTGTGTTAACCTTTATAAGTTTTCACTCTCACTCTATGCGATGCACAGTCCTGTCCTATTAAACACAGCTCTGACCTCCTCTCTCTCACTCAGCTGTTCTCCCTCCCCCATTACTGCAACCTGAGCTGGTCAGATTTTAATTGACGCCAAATAGTCCCGAACTATATCTTAGTTACTAAATTACACCTATGGGATAGCCGGATTAAACCAACTCAGTTTCACATGGATACCTCAAGTTATCTCATGTGACACAAGATTACTATCCGAGATGCACTCAGAAACCAAGTCCAGCTCCTCTCTTAGATACATATTCATACACCAAGCATGCATAAATCAGTTGTGGGACGGTGACATGTTAATTAATATGACCAGCGAATGCTGGAACTGAGCAGATACAGTGTGGCTTAAACAAGTACATAAGGCTGGGTGGAAAGTTATTTATTCATTAATTGAAATCATGTGTAAATTCACTCTCTCACACATATATTCGTCCTTTACTCTTTAATTCATCTTTCCAGACTCTTCATCCATCATCTGACCTCGTATGACATCATAATCGGCTCAGCGCGTGTATAATGACGTCACAATCATTCCGTCACAAACGGTTCCATATAGACCGTCATCAAATCTCAAATGGTCCGACACGTTGGATGAAGTGTATGTCTTTGTAATTCTTTGCTATTTAATAAACATGCTGTTGAATATTTTGAAAACACTAACCTGACTAAGCGCTGTTGCTGCCTTAGGCAGCACCAGCACCCAGTCAAATTAGTTTCAAAATATTCAACAGGTTACCGGTGTATGTTTTTGGGGAAAGTGATAGTCAGGGTGTTCAGAGACAGATCGATCCCAACACGAGCGAGGTGTGGGCGGAGCTTAGCTAGAGATGGGCGGGGCATAACTAAAACCGGAAACGTCCATTGCTAAATTTGGTCAAGAAAATAAAAATATTGCTTTATTGATTTAGGTCCATTTGCAGGCCAAGATAAAACTGTTTTAGCGAGCCAGTCATTCCAGTCTTAACTTAAACAAGAGGCCTAAGGGCCTGTGGCGCTCACCTGGACCATTAGCATTTGAGCCGTTTGCATTTAAATAGACATAGTGGATAATTTTCTGAAAATCCAGGATGCCCACCAAATTCTCATTCGATTTCTTGAAGCCTATCATCATAGGAGCGTTATTCCACCCAGATGTGTTTGATATCGAGCCGTAATAGTAGTGATAGCTATAAAATGATGATTCCCGGATAACGCAGCTTACTGGGCCGATGCAGGGCCGATACCATGCAGATAATTGCAGTATCGGCCCTGTATCGGCCCAGCATTGGCCCAGTAAGCTGCGTTAACAGGGTTATTTTACTACTTACCGAAACACAAACAGTCGAACACCATACACGCGAAGACAAAACTGATGAATTTCATAACTTTCGCGTGATGACGAACCTGGGATGAAAATAAGGTTTGTTAAACCAACTCAGGATACATAAGCGGATATAAGGCACTGGCTTGCGCTATTCTAACTACCTAAGGACTCTCTTCTCAACAGATATATACGGCCTCTTTCTCATTGCATAATCTCGTTTAAATATTTCGTGTACTATGTAGGTTAACAATTAGCCGAACTGAACTGAACTGAACTGAATTTTATTACACCCAGGTCATACATACATGTCATATGGGCAAAACAGATAGTATATCTTATAGTAGACAGAGTAACAATTGTACATTATCATTATTATTTACGATTGTTATAGTCATATGAGAAGACCGCTATATCCACTGATAACTATCTTATCCAAGTCCATGGATGAAGGCAATATAGATCTGCGCCAACTGGCGGCATTAAGTAATTTGAGTAAGCTCTAAGTAGATATGACGCAGGCCATGTGTCACTCGGCTATGTACCTTTCCAGTTTATCCATTTATCACGTGACGTACACGGTGACGTCATAATCATGGCGTCGTAAATGATGTAGATAAGTACGTCAAGAGCGTATGATTCGTGTCGGACCAAGGGTTGTTGTACGAACTATATGTCTTTACTATTTAATAAAGATGCTGCTGAATATTTTGAAATTAAATTGACTTGACGCTGTTGCTGCCATAGTTTCAAAGATTCAATAGCTTACACGTATAATTCTCCTGGAAATTGATAACCAGCGAGTTCAGTGATCGATCGATCCCAAGATGAGCGAGCTGTTGATGCCATAGTTTCAAAGATTCACTAGCTTACAGGTATAGTCTTCTGTAAATTGATAATCAGAGAGTTCAGTGATCGATCGATACCAACATGCGCTAGGTGTGGTTGCGACTTAGCTAGAGATAGGCGGGGCATAGCTAAAGCTTGAAAGGTTTATTAACCGTTCTTTGGTGAGAAATCTGTTAATACATTAATCCTGGCGTGCAGCACTAACATCAATTCTACATGGGAAGTAATAAGTAATACATTAATCCTGGCGTGCAGCACTAACATCAATTCTACATGGGAAGTAATAAGTAATACATTAATCCTGGCGTGCAGCACTAACATCAATTCTACATGGGAAGTAATAAGTAATACATTAATCCTGGCGTGCAGCACTAATATCTATTCGACATGGGAAGTAATAAGTAATACATTAATCCTGGCGTGCAGCACTAACATCTATTCTACATGGGAAGTAATAAGTAATACATTAATCCTGGCGTGCAGCACTAACATCTATTCTACATGGGAAGTAATAAGTAATACATTAATCCTGGCGTGCAGCACTAACATCTATTCTACATGGGAAGTAATAAGTAATACATTAATCCTGGCGTGCAGCACTAACATCTATTCTACATGGGAAGTAATAAGAAAATATGACATTAAAGGTGCACATCCACACCAAATGCCCGAAAACACAAACATCTAAATGGTACACTCCTAAAGGCTCAAATTATGTGCCTAGATGCATGGGGACGAAATAAATCCCAACATATGATGACCTCACTCCGTATAAATTAATACAACCCTTCAACTGTGAAATCGAATCAGAAGCACGAGCCTTTAATTTAACTCCACAACCAAAAAAAAATTATATCAATGAAATCATCACATGTTAAGACCCAACTCGTTTTATTGCACAAAGTGCACGAATTAACCCTCCAAAAGTCTAGAACTCAAACAATTTCATCCTCAGGCACCCGGCGGGAACGTGCACCCCCATGTTCCAAGTTTTCAACCAAATGATACAGAATCCAATGATTTAGCCTGTTGTTAGCCTGAAATGGCCGCATCAGTTGGGATATGGATGTAGTATCAGTGGTAGTCAGAGGGTTGTCTAATGTCTAATGCTGATGGTAATGGTGGTGGTGGTGGTGATGTAAGCGGTGGTATCAGTGGTTGTTTGGCAGTGTCAATCTCAGTATTATTTTCATAATTTGCTATCGTCCTGTGGATTAAGTTATCGTCTTTGTCGTCATAATATTTCTCGTCGTCAATGCCCTTGTTAACACCACTTTCGCCGTAGCTACGGCTGTCGTCATTGTTACAGTTATTAATCTCGGTGTGTGTATGCGTGCGTGATTGCGAGCGTGCGTGTGTGCGTGTGTATGTATGTGCGCGGTTGCTAACGTTGAAAGGGCTTAGTAATTGCGTTAATAAGTTGGCAGATTCTAGATAATAATCTTCTGTTTTTAGTTGAGAATAGTTGTAGAAATTTTAAAGTTTGGTCTTTTGCAATAATATTTTGGTAAAGTTTCAGATCGGACATTTTGGAAAAAGTCGCAGATAAATATATAATGGAATTCGTCTCCGATTTCGTTTTTATTACAAATATTACATTTTTTCTCTCTCTCCTTATTATTCCTTCCTATCTTCCGTTTTCTATCGGTAGACAGTGGTTGTTAGTTCTAAATCTGGTAAATATAATTCTGTTTTTATCATTGAGTCTAAGCAGATATCCTTCCGTTTCCCAAATAATTTTGAAACTATTATATATTTTACCCTTCCATAATTCATTCATCAGTGCATGCCATGTTTGTTTAAACTGATCTATTAGGTTAATTTTTATTGCTGCTTGAAGAGCTTTACTGTTGTTGATAGTTCGCGATATATCGGTGTGCATTCACACTGCTAGAAGATAGTCCTGGACGGTGGAGCTACCTGGTGGAGAGCGAGATAAAATGCTGGCCATATCGCTAGCTGTGAGACAGCGAGAGAAAATGCTGACGATAACGCTACCTGGCAGATTTTGACGAAATAGACCGCGTTCACATAGGGAAACAACAGCGATATATCGGAAGATAAAACGCCTATTTTGTGGGACGAAATTTCGAAATAAATGACGCATTTATTCTGGTACTAGAGCCAGTTCAATGAGTACGCTAGCCGATATACCTGCTATTTGCTAATAGTGGCTATATGAGAACACGGCCTATGATACGTTGTTTTCTTGAACGCTAACGTTTCAGTTGAATGACTATTGAAATATAAAGTTAACGCGCGTTTTTTTTTGTTGAAAACCGATAAGATATTTTACAGCATTTTCCCCACCTTCGACATACCGCGTACCAACCTTTCCCACAGCCTGAAATTCGTTTCACTGCCGTACAATCTCGGTCCACCTGAATTTTCCCAAAATGTATTACATTTTGGGACCAAAAGATTGCTCAAATTTCAGATGCGAAATGATTAAACAGAGTTAGGCAATGAGAAAGCTGCCTACGGCCGTGTTCTCACTAGAGACTTAACCGGCGTAACGCAATACTGAAGTATGGCGTTATTCTCGATTAACTCTCCAGTGAGAACACGGCCTAAAATACGCACATATATATATATGGTAGTCTGTATGACAGGTAGTTAACAGAGAAATAGTCCCTCTGAATTCGTCATAAGATTCAAATCTGTCGCACGTCTGTCGTACACAAAATGAGGTCAGGAATTTGCTGACGTTACGTGGATATTGATATTACACGAACCACTGGGTGGATCAAGTCCATGGTAATGCCTGTATTAGGCTTGTGATGCCAAATCGTATTCGTTAACACCCATGTCGTCCAAAAATCACAATTTCAAGACAATGCAAGCGGTTGCATAGTTTGAAACGAATGTAACCTCGATCCATTGAACGGCTTCTAGTCGAATTAGTTTCAAAATAGTCAGCATAATATTCATTACATTGTAAATAATCGTTCTTGTTTTTGAATTTCGCATACAACGCATTGATACATATATATATATATATATATATATATATATATATATATATATATATATATATATATATATATATATATATATATATATATATATATATATATATATATATATATATATATATATATATATATATATATATATATATATATATATATATATATATATATATATATATATATATATATATATATATATATATATATATATATGTATCAATGCGTTGTATGCGAAATTCAAAAACACGAACGATTATTTACAATGTAATGAATATTATGCTGACTATTTTGAAACTAATTCGACTAGAAGCCGTTCAATGGATCGAGGTTACATTCGTTTCAAACTATGCAACCGCTTGCATTGTCTTGAAATTGTGATTTTTGGACGACATGGGTGTTAA
The DNA here is from genome assembly GCA_034401795.1 of Chaetoderma sp. LZ-2023a. Lineage (NCBI taxonomy): Eukaryota > Metazoa > Mollusca > Caudofoveata > Chaetodermatida > Chaetodermatidae > Chaetoderma > Chaetoderma sp. LZ-2023a. The sequence goes on from CM067374.1 coordinate 103,808,464, forward strand.
CGAATACGATTTGGCATATATATGTATCAATGCGTTGTATGCGAAATTCAAAAACACGAACGATTATTTACAATGTAATGAATATTATGCTGACTATTTTGAAACTAATTCGACTAGAAGCCGTTCAATGGATCGAGGTTACATTCGTTTCAAACTATGCAACCGCTTGCATTGTCTTGAAATTGTGATTTTTGGACGACATGGGTGTTAACGAATACGATTTGGCATCACAAGATGACTTTATCCTCTGACAAATAGATGTGTATGTTATTTACAAAGCATGGGAAGTTAATACATAGAAATATTCTATATAATGGCATGTCAGATATTTTGAAGCAATAGACCAAGAGTGGATCGTTTTAACCCTTTAATAGTTAAATGGTCAAGAAAATTAAAATATTTGCCTATTGAATGCCAATTCGCAGGCCGAGAGAAGACTACTTTTGAAAGTTTACCACTGGAATGACTGGCTCGATGATCGAGCCAATCATTCCAGTGGTAAATTTTCAAACGTAGTCTTCCCTTGGCCTGCGAATTGACTCTCCCCAAGATCGTTTCAGAGGCCTGATTTGGCCGGCATCGTCATGTAAGGGTTAATGTATCTAGTAGTGCAGGTGTGTAGATAAACACAGCAAAAGTAAAACTGGTACTATAAAACAGGTAATGGATTGTCAAGAAGGATAAAATTTAAAATGTTATTAAACTAGATTTAATATTCTTTTAAACATTACAATCTAGTTAATGAATTAAAAAGATGTTAACGTTGTAAGGGTCAAAATGTTTATTAGCCTACTTTGGCTTATATGCCCGTAGATATTACAATAGCACACACGGACATATATGTTTCAAGTTTAGTTTCAAGTTAATCAATAACGTTGCTACCAATTATGGTTGCATACAATGTTTACACCAATAATGCCACATGTAATGTCTATAAAATGCTTGTTAAATTTGGTTAACTTTAAAATTGGTTATACAAATACTGTGTAAAAATGTTTATATTAATAATGTGTAATGTGTAATGTGTAATGTGTTTATATCGTCTTTGTCGATAATGTTCTCACCAATATTGATAACAAGAATGTCTACATCAATAATGTTCGTATTATAGCACTGATGATAAAAATAAGCATGGTATGAATACTACTACTACTACTACTACTACTACTACTACTACTACTACTACTACTACTACCACTACCACTACTACTACTACTACTACTACTACTACTACTACTACCACTACCACTACCACTACCACTACCACTACTACTACTACTACTACTACTACTACTACTACTACTACTACTAATAATAATAATAATAATAATAACTAGATGAAGTTGAAGTTGCTGAAGCAACTTCAAGTCTGCGTGCAGGATCTGCTGGTCGTAGGCTAACAGTTGCTAGAAGGCTGTTCAGTTTCATCATGATCTGCCAGAAACACTAGGAGACGTTGCAGTCTGACTAACATTCCCATACATTTCCTATGGGCCTTTTATGCCAAGGGAAAGAGGATTTCTCGGAAACCAAACACCAGATACAATTTTTATAGAGGGCCTATACATGCCATGGGGCATATTAGGAATGCAGGTGGCCCCCGAAAAAAAAAGACCAATCAAAATTCTGTATACAAGTTCGGAAACCAATTAGTATAGTATTCTTGACACCTAATTTGGTTGAAATTGCCAAAGCAATTAATGATGAGTAGGAAATTTCGCCAGTGATAAGTCGGATAATAACAGGAAACAATGCAACCCTAATTTTGTAATCTATTAGCAAATCACCGAAATAGTTGTCAACATGCAGATTTGCAATAACAGAAATGTTAATACGTTTACTGCCGATTTTATAGGCGTAACCAATAGGAGCATCGAGTATCTAGGGGTATTTCAAATTACAACACACTGACTACCATAGAAGTAAGAATTATAATGATGCTACAAAATTGTATTTATGCAGCATTTCCTCAAAAATGGGTACCAGGACCCCAACATATTTTTGGGTCACGATGCGGGTCAAGAGATGATAGACGTATATTAAGTTCAAGAGAATTGAGAGAACACGCTAGCAGCAGTTGCTGTCCGAATATCATTCCCATACATTTCCTATGTGACTTTTTGGGCGATGAAAGGTGGATTTCTCAGAAACCATACACCAGATCTAATTTCTCTATCGAGTCTATATATGCTATGGTCCGTACTAGAAGTGTACCATGTTTAGAGGTGCTAGTTCCAAACCTGCGTTATTTATCATCAAAACAATTTCCAATACATTCCCTATGGAAATACTTCTTTATGATACATAAATCAGGATATCTAATGATCCGATAATGCTATTGGAGTTCTGTAAATGGTACCTGAGAGACAATTTCGTCCCGGATCAGCCGCATGAAATAGTGAAACGACCCGACCACAGTTCCATCATTTATCAGCAAATGATTACAAAAAGTGTATTTATGCAGCATTTTCTCAAGAACGGGTCACCGTACCCAAGATATATTGTTGGGAGACGATGCCGGTCAAAAGATGGTAGAAGTCTCTAAAGTTTCCAGACAATCGACGAAAAACTCTAGGAGCAGTCGCCGGCCGAATATTGCTCCCATACATTTCCTATGGGAGAGGAAGGTCACGGAAATGCGGATTTCGAAAGGTTAATATGTTCGCTAACGATTTTATTTTATGAATCTATAGTAGTATAAGGTGCATCTACGTATATCCCAAATTACAGCCATCTGACAGCCCTAGAAATATAAATTATCTTGATTAAATAAATTGTGCTTATGACGGATTCTCTCAAAAACCGGGCATCAGACCCAAAACATATTGGCTACACATGCGGGTCAAGATATTCTAGAAGTATCTGTAGTTTCAAGAGGATCGATATAAAACTCTAGGAGCAGTCGCTGTCCGAATATTGCTCCCATATATTTCCTATGGGGCTCAACAAAATCTGGAAACGCCCACGGAAATCCGGATATCTCTGAAGCCATACATCCGATTTAAAAGAAATGTAATGGCAACATAGGTCCTATGGAGTACTAGAAGTATTCCAAGGTTGGACTCGTTCTACAGAAATCTGTAGGAGGAACTACGTTGCGAAAACGTGACCAGGAAGAAGAATAATAAAAAGAAGAATAAGAATAAAGAAAGAACCGATGTTAGAACAATAGTCTGCATGTACTTCGTAAACGCAGACTAATAATAATAATAATAATAATAATAATAATAATAATAATAATAATAATAATAATAATACTAAAAATAATAATAATAATAATAATAATAATAATAATAATAATAAAAATAATAATAATAATAATAATAATAATAATAATAATAATAATAATAATAATAATAATAATATCTTTTAATGGTAAATCTCACTCAGACCAGTAAAAATTAACTATTATTTTGTAAATTCGCCAATTTTTGGTCAATTAACTGTCAAGTCAGACATCATATTATTAACAGAGACATGGAGCTCTGAATTATTTCACTATGATATCGACGGGTTTGGTCAAATAGCCTTGCATAGACCGAAGAATATAAAGGCAAAGAGGGACTCGGGTGGTTTATTAATCTATGTTAGAAATAGCATATCAGGTGGTATAGCTTTAGAGAAAAAAGATTCTGATGACATAATATGGCTAAAATTATATAACACTTTCTTTGGCCTACCTAATGACATGCATCTCTGTCTGTGTTACATAATGCCTGTGAGTTCCCTTAGAATTAGTGACGTAGAAACTGTTGTGTTCGATAGACTTGCGGCTTTTATTACTAAGATGAAATATGAAAATAACAATTGTAATTTTTTAATCGGTGGCGATCTTAATGCTAGGACGAAAACATTACCAGATTTTGTTGAGAATGACAGCGCTGAATACATACCTGTAAGTGATGATTATGAAGAAGATATTATCTTTACTCGTTTCTCATGTGACACGTGAAAACCAAATGAAAATGGTCATAGTTTATTAAATTTCTGTACGGCTTCTGGCTTACGAATCTTAAATGGGAGGTGGGTAAGGACAAGGGAGTGGGCGAAATTACATGTGTAACACCGAGAGGGGAGAGCGTGGTTGATTATATTCTTTGCTCTAGTAATACAATTGATCTAATTAGCGATCTTGAAATTGGAGAATGTAATGAATTATCCGATCATAAAATAATTACATGTACGATGTTATGCAACGTTTCAAAGGTTGAGAACATTCGCAGTGCCGATAACGGGGGTGGGGTGTGTGGCCTAAGAACTGGAAAAATATGTTTGGAAAACAGAATACAGGGAACATTATAGGGCGAATTTTTTATCAGTAGAAATTTAAGAAATAATTTTTAAGATGAATATGTTCGCATGTTTTAGATGAGAAATGCGTAGAAGATGTAGTTGACTTGTTTATTATGGCCATAAAGAAATCGGCCAATGAGCTCTTTTTACGGAAATCAAGTAATACTAAAACCTGCTATCGAATGAATAACCGCCGGTATTCGACTGATTGCGAAATTAAAAGGAAATATTTTAGGTCCTAAATTGGTACAGACTGGTGATTTCTACCAGAATATGGTAGTAGAGAGAACTGAAACTTAAAAGGATACGAGCGCTACTCTCCTCATACCAGACAATATTAATGCACGTAAAACGAGATGATATAAAGCCTATGGTAGTCTGTATGACAGGTAGTTAACAGAGAAATAGTCCCTCTGAATTCGTCATAAAATTCAAATCTGTCGCACGTCTGTCGTACACAAAATGAGGTCAGGAATTTGCTGACGTTACGTGGATATTGATATTACTATGTATTAGGCTTGTGATACAGAGGTTAAGATGATATCAAAATCAACACGATCCAAAGTGTAACTTTTTACACTGGGTAGACTGGGTCCCAATATGTCTGGTCGCCGAAGTGGAGTCTGTGAAACAGTCTAGTCGTTGTTATGACGTAATAAGATGGCCGGTCAATACATTAGAATGAAGGAAATTGCAATTTCCCTTTCTCCGAGATCTAACAATACTCACCATTCTATTACTTCTGATATACAGCTGGCCCTGACAGCTGGCTCTAGGACTATAGACTTAGAAAGCTTTACCGACCCCTTGGAACCGGGTACTCGACTCCCAACTGCCGAGTACCCGTCTGCCATGAAGCTCATATTGTTTGCATAGCCACCAAACAAGAGAAACCCATGGCTTGCCTCCGTGGGGCTGGGAAGCTGGGTCCGTAATAGAATGGTGAGTATTGTTAGATCTCGGAGAAAGGGAAATCGAAATTTCCTTCATTCTCCTTCGATCAATACTCACCATTCTATTACTTCTGATATACACCAGATTTGGTCAGTAACCTGGTGGGAAGGGGCAAGCCATAACTCCTACTTTTGCCCCTTGGAGAAAGAGCTAGACTTAAACTTGACTAATGGAGACCTAAAAGGACCATCAAGTTAACGGAACCGAATCACATTCGCATCACTGCACCCCCCCCCCCATTTTTTTCTCCTAAGAAAAGGGAGAGAACTCACGAACATGCATCTCGCCTGAAAATACAAATATGCCAAGAGGGTTAACTGCTCTTTGCATATACACATGTATTAGCCTGGGAATGAGCATGAATATATAAGATGAATGAACATGATATATAGACATAAAACAAAAAACTCTCAATCTTGAATTACCTCATGATTTATGGATTTCAGACGTGGCGCCTCCAACCATTCACTGTCCGGCCATCAGTGACACAATCTGGTTGTCATCCTCTCGCTCGACCATGTCTGCTTCTATATTCTTTCTTTAAAATGCCAAAAAAAGGGAGAAGAGCAGTGTGGTCGCATAACTATCGTTTCAAAACACCTAAAGCGAGTGGATTGGCGGAGTCTGACACATCCCATCTTATAGTAATCCGTGAAAGAGGACTCACAGTGCCATTGTGCAACAGCCATGATGTCCTCTAACGGAACACCATTGTAAAGGGCGGTCGAGGCGGCTATTCCTCTAACATCGTGTGCCCTTGCGCATTGCACCTGGTGCCCAGTCGCAATCTCATGGGTAGTCTGAATGCATTCGACTACCCAACGAGAGATAGAATCCATGGATGCGGCGCCATATGGCTTCTTAGGGCAAATCCATTCTGGCGGATGCTTTGTCTTGTCAACGTTACAGCAAAGATCGCATTGATTATGACGACAAGAACGAAGCGGGCAATAAAACACCCATACACTGATCCTCAAGGATGTATCACGGAACCAGGAATCATATCGCATAGCATTCGGGGTATATTTATTAATAAATATAAATTATACTCCTAACGAAAGCCAAAACGATATGTGAAGAAACAACAAAATGTATAACAAACTGCTGTAGAGCACGGTAAAACCGCAGACCACACATCTAAATCAAGAATTTTGAAACTACCGATCATTGCAAACAGATCGTGATAACACGCAAAACTTGAAAATTCCAAAGTTTTCTGGTACCGTTTTAGTACGCAGCACCCAGAATCGCCTGTTGGGGTTTAAAGAAGGCGATCATCCGGCATATTTCGTTGTTAACACACGTCCCAGATTCTTTGGGGTTAGAAATTGGAACATGCGACACAGACGAAATTTTAGAGACCTAAGTCTTTTAACTATGGAATAACATGGAAATATACAACCTGGTTATCATCGGCGGCATCCATATTAATCCAAATATCCTTTGAGAACGCACAAGCTATCACGATTAATTACAGACAAAAAGACTTAGGCTAAAACTCTTAAGATCTTTCCAACTGCAAAAAGCATGTATCCCTTGTTGCTATGCAAACAAGAATGAGCTTCATGGTAGACGGGTACTCGGCAGTTGGGAGCCGGGAGCGTGTGACGTGTGCGTTTTTTGATTTAAACAAATTTTATTGTAACATTTGCACAATGGAATCGCGCACAAGTTCTTACAACTTATATTTGCCCTCTCCATAGCAAATTATTATAAGCAGCCAATGATTGTGAACACAAAATGAGACAATAAATTAAGACGTGAGAGAGAGAGAGAGAGAGAGAGAGAGAGAGAGAGAGAGAGAGAGAGAGATACTCGGGTATGAGTACAGTCATTCTATGTGAAATCAAAGAAGATTGTTGTTGCATCAACTATTGAAATTACTGTGATTCGCGTGCATGCCTAAATTACAATAAACTGAGAATATGCGGAAAATATCAGATCATTATTAGCTCACCTGACCTGAAGGCCCAAATGATCCTATGCCATGGTGTTCTTCCGTCGATCAAATTGCATCTCCTGAGTGAGCTTATACCATGGTAATTCGGTTGTAATGAATAACACGGACAAATTTGTACAATATTCATGTCGTTGATACATGTATATTTTTCAAGTGGGCTGCTGTGACGTCAAAAGTGTCTGTTTGGGAACTAGCAATGTTACTGAAAGCTATTACTGTTTGAGATTTAGCTTTGACCTCAAAATTGGTGCATATATTCTGGATCCAAGGACAAACATCGGCCAAAGTTTGGAGACGATCGCTCCAGTAGAACCATAGTTATTCATGGTGTCTATTTTGAAGAAATTGTTGCTGAAAGCTGTTGCATTGTGATTTTTGACCTAAGAGAAGTCGAAGCACTCCATTCTCACATTAACCCTTGTGTCTAGCGACGCAGGTAAAAAATCATGACAGCTTATGAGATACATGCTATTAAATGTGTCATCCTTAATGAAATTGTAGCAAATTTGTACCATTACAAGCTAGGTCAGTTTGACCTGTTTTTATTGGCCCATGGGCCCTTTGGACCAAGAGAACTTATGCCATCGTGGTCGTGACTCAGCTGCCTGTCAAATTGCATCGCCTGTGACCAATTTCAGGCAAATTTGTCTGGAAGAATCCTATGGTGTTAGGCTCCAGAATATCTCTTCATAATTTTAATTGATCGATAAATTGATCGGTGAAAATCTTAGATCTTATGAACGATTTACTGGAAATTGTCAAAATGCATCTCCTTGGTGGATTTCAACCAAATTTGGCTATTAGATCCCTATGGTGCTACGCTTCATAACTTCTATTCAGAATTTCGATTAGTCAGTTTTGGGGTGGAAATCCTGGATTCCATGAAAAAATTCCCTGAAATTGTCAAATTGCATCTTCTCGGCCGCTTGGTTGATTTTAGCCAAATTTAACTAGAAGGACATATGGTGGTACGCTCCAGAAGTTCTATTCAAAAATTTGATTGGTCTTATCCTTAACCATTTACCACTCAAATTCTACAAAATAAACATCAATTTTCTCATAGAAAATATCCATTTGCAGGTCAAGAGATCATTTATGAAAATGTATCACTTGAACGACTGCCTTGATTATCGAGCCAGTCATTCCAGTAGTAAATTTACAAAATAGTATTCTCCTGGAGTCCTATCTGAAAATGGGCATTCCTCAGATCTACTGCAGAAGCCATTTTCAGGGTGGTGTGAGTATTATTGGGTTAATCAATTCCCGGTTTTAGCCCAATTCGGCCAGAAGTATCCCCGCCCCCATATTGAGTGCCTGGAATTTTGACTGAACATCTTGTTCTTGAAAATGACATCACAGGAAGTGCTGTACGGATCAGGCTGAAACTCCTCATATTCCATCGATAACTATGGGTGATTAAAACCCCTTTGATTATCTTCAAAATATTGCCGTGACGTCATAACCACGTGTACGCCGAAGTTCTAGAATGTTCTAGAACATTCATCTGCGTCTTATTAGCTGCGCGCTGATTGGCTACTGCTCGGCCGATGATTGGTTGAGGCCTGCGCCTATGACGTCACGAGTAGTATAAAAGGAGATGGAATCCAGAGTTCGAGAGCATCCTCGGCCTGGGGCCGAACAGGTTGGATCTGCAAGAGCAGCTACGATCAGCCAAGACAGTATTAAATAGGTCACTTCGGTCTTGGTCAGCATCTGTCCCGTAGCATTGCGGCAGCCACCCAACCCACCGCATCTTAAAATAATTTGTTCGGGAGCATTTTGGAAACTTTTAATAATATTGTTCTCGACTGAATTAAGAACTAACTCGGAACACAATCCTGCGGTGAGGCCTTTCCCGGTCTGAATACGTGATTCTACACATGTAGAGGCAGCGACGTTTTTTGGTGGATAACTCGCCGGATCTGCCGGCCACGCCAAAAAGTGGTTATTCAACCGCCCCGCACTGATGTTGTGCAGGTTTATTTACACTTTTTGACCGCAGCAAGTAAACTTTGCCCGGTACGTCTTAAGAGCTGACTGACGTACCCCGCACGGAGGTGGTCGGGGATTAATGGAGCTAGAGATGGTCGGGGATTAATGAAGCTGGAGGTGGTCGGGGCTTAATGAAGCTAGAGATGGTCGGGGATTAATGGAGCTAGAGATGATCGGGGCTTAATGGAGCTGGAGATGGTCGACGCTTAATGAAGCTGGAGGTGGTCGGGGCTTAATGAAGCTAGAGATGGTCGGGGATTAATGGAGCTAGAGATGGTCGGGGATTAATGGAGCTGGAGATGGTCGGGGATTAAAGGAGCTAGAGATGGTCGGGGATTAAAGGAGCTAGAGATGGTCGGGGCTTAATGGAGCTGGAGATGGTCGGGGCTTAATGAAGCTAGAGATGGTCGGGGCTTAATGAAGCTAGAGATGGTCGGGACTTAATGGAACTGGAGATGGTCGGGGCTTAATGAAGCTAGAGATGGTCGGGGCTTAATGGAGCTGGAGATGGTCGGGGCTTAATGAAGCTGGAGATGGTCGGGGATTAATGAAGCTAGAGATGGTCGGGGATTAAAGGAGCTAGAGATGGTCGGGGCTTAATTGAGCTAGAGATGGTCGGGGCTTAATGGAGCTGGAGATGGTCGGGGCTTAATGAAGCTGGAGATGGTCGGGGATTAAAGAAGCTAGAGATGGTCGGGGCTTAATGGAGCTAGAGATGGTCGGGGCTTAATGGAGCTAGAGATGGTCGGGGCTTAATGGAGCTAGAGATGGTCGGGGCTTAATGGAGCTAGAGATGGTCGGGGCTTAATGAAGCTGGAGATGGTCGGGGATTAATGAAGCTGGAGATGGTCGGGGATTAATGGAGCTGGAGATGGTCGGGGATTAATGGAGCTAGAGATGGTCGGGGCTTAATGGAACTGGAGATGGTCGGGGATTAATGAAGCTAGAGATGGTCGGGGCTTAATGGAGCTAGAGATGGTCGGGGCTTAATGGAGCTGGAGATGGTCGGGGATTAAAGGAGCTGGAGATGGTCGGGGCTTAATGAAGCTAGAGATGGTCGGGGCTTAATGGAACTGGAGATGGTCGAGGCTTAATGAAGCTAGAGATGGTCGGGGCTTAATGAAGCTAGAGATGGTCGGGGATTAATGGAGCTGGAGATGGTCGGGGCTTAATGGAACTGGAGATGGTCGGGGATTAATGGAGCTGGAGATGGTCGGGTATTAATGGAGCTGGAGATGGTCGGGGATTAATGGAGCTGGAGATGGTCGAGTATTAATGGAGCTGGAGATGGTCGGGGCTTAATGAAGCTGGAGATGGTCGGGTATTAATGGAGCTGGAGATGGTCGAGGCTTAATGGAACTGGAGATGGTCGGGGATTAATGGAGCTGGAGATGGTCGGGTATTAATGGAGCTGGAGATGGTCGGGGCTTAATGGAGCTGGAGATGGTCGGGTATTAATGGAGCTGGAGATGGTCGAGGCTTAATGGAACTGGAGATGGTCGGGGATTAATGGAGCTGGAGATGGTCGGGTATTAATGGAGCTGGAGATGGTCGGGGCTTAATGAAGCTAGAGATGGTCGGGGCTTAATGGAGCTGGAGATGGTCGGGTATTAATGGAGCTGGAGATGGTCGAGGCTTAATGGAGCTAGAGATGGTCGGGGCTTAATGAAGCTAGAGATGGTCGGGGATTAATGGAGCTGGAGATGGTCGGGGATTAAAGGAGCTAGAGATGGTCGAGGCTTAATGAAGCTAGAGATGGTCGGGGCTTAATGGAGCTGGAGATGGTCGAGGCTTAATGGAGCTAGAGATGGTCGGGGCTTAATGGAGCTGGCGATGGTCGAGGCTTAATGAAGCTAGAGATGGTCGGGGCTTAATGGAGCTGGAGATGGTCGAGGCGTAATGGAGCTAGAGATGGTCGAGGCTTAATGGAGCTAGAGATGGTCGGGGCTTAATGGAGCTGGAGATGGTCGGGGGTTAAAGGAGCTAGAGATGGTCGGGGATTAAAGGAGCTAGAGATGGTCGGGGATTAATGGAGCTGGAGATGGTCGGGGATTAATGGAGCTAGAGATGGTCGGGGCTTAATGGAGCTGGAGATGGTCGGGGCTTAATGAAGCTAGAGATGGTCGGGGCTTAATGGAGCTGGAGATGGTCGGGTATTAATGGAGCTGGAGATGGTCGAGGCTTAATGAAGCTAGAGATGGTCGGGGCTTAATGGAACTGGAGATGGTTGGGGATTAAAGAAGCTAGAGATGGTCGGGGCTTAATGAAGCTAGAGATGGTCGGGGCTTAATGGAACTGGAGATGGTCGGGGCTTAATGAAGCTAGAGATGGTCGGGGCTTAATGGAACTGGAGATGGTCGGGGCTTAATGGAACTGGAGATGGTCGGGGATTAAAGAAGCTAGAGATGGTCGGGGCTTAATGGAGCTGGAGATGGTCGGGGCTTAATGGAGCTAGAGATGGTCGGGGCTTAATGGAGCTGGAGATGGTCGGGGCTTAATGGAGCTAGAGATGGTCGGGGATTAAAGAAGCTAGAGATGGTCGAGTCTTAATGGAGCTAGAGATGGTCGGGGATTAATGGAGCTAGAGATGGTCGGGTATTAATGGAGCTGGAGATGGTCGGGGCTTAATGAAGCTAGAGATGGTCGGGTATTAATGGAGCTGGAGATGGTCGGGTATTAATGGAGCTGGAGATGGTCGAGGCTTAATGGAGCTAGAGATGGTCGGGGCTTAATGAAGCTAGAGATGGTCGGGGATTAATGGAGCTGGAGATGGTCGGGGATTAAAGGAGCTAGAGATGGTCGAGGCTTAATGAAGCTAGAGATGGTCGGGGCTTAATGGAGCTGGAGATGGTCGAGGCTTAATGGAGCTAGAGATGGTCGGGGCTTAATGGAGCTGGCGATGGTCGAGGCTTAATGAAGCTAGAGATGGTCGGGGCTTAATGGAGCTGGAGATGGTCGAGGCGTAATGGAGCTAGAGATGGTCGAGGCTTAATGAAGCTAGAGATGGTCGGGGCTTAATGGAACTGGAGATGGTCGGGGCTTAATGAAGCTAGAGATGGTCGGGGCTTAATGGAACTGGAGATGGTCGGGGCTTAATGGAACTGGAGATGGTCGGGGATTAAAGAAGCTAGAGATGGTCGGGGCTTAATGGAGCTGGAGATGGTCGGGGCTTAATGGAGCTAGAGATGGTCGGGGCTTAATGGAGCTGGAGATGGTCGGGGCTTAATGGAGCTAGAGATGGTCGGGGATTAAAGAAGCTAGAGATGGTCGAGTCTTAATGGAGCTAGAGATGGTCGGGGATTAATGGAGCTAGAGATGGTCGGGGCTTAATGGAGCTAGAGATGGTCGGGGCTTAATGGAGCTAGAGATGGTCGGGGCTTAATGGAGCTAGAGATGGTCGGGGCTTAATGGAGCTAGAGATGGTCGAGGATTAATGGAACTGGAGATGGTTGGGGTTTAATGGAGCTAGAGATGGTCGGGGCTTAATGGAGCTAGAGATGGTCGGGGCTTAATGGAGCTAGAGATGCTCGAGGATTAATGGAACTGGAGATGGTTGGGGTTTAATGGAGCTAGAGATGGTCGGGGCTTAATGAAGCTAGAGATGGTCGGGGCTTAATGGAGCTGGAGATGGTCGGGGCTTAATGGAGCTAGAGATGGTCGGGGCTTAATGGAGCTAGAGATGGTCGGGGCTTAATGAAGCTAGAGATGGTCGGGGCTTAATGGAGCTGGAGATGGTCGGGGCTTAATGGAGCTAGAGATGGTCGAGGATTAATGGAACTGGAGATGGTCGGGTATTAATGGAGCTGGAGATGGTCGAGGCTTAATGAAGCTAGAGATGGTCGGGGCTTAATGGAACTGGAGATGGTCGGGGCTTAATGAAGCTAGAGATGGTCGGGGCTTAATGGAGCTGGAGATGGTCGGGGCTTAATGGAGCTGGAGATGGTCGGGGCTTAATGGAGCTGGAGATGGTCGAGGCTTAATGAAGCTAGAGATGGTCGGGGCTTAATGGAACTGGAGATGGTCGGGGCTTAATGAAGCTAGAGATGGTCGGGGCTTAATGGAGCTGGAGATGGTCGGGGCTTAATGGAGCTAGAGATGGTCGGGGCTTAATGAAGCTGGAGATGGTCGGGGATTAATGAAGCTGGAGATGGTCGGGGATTAATGGAGCTAGAGATGGTCGGGGCTTAATGGAGCTAGAGATGGTCGGGGCTTAATGGAGCTAGAGATGGTCGGGGCTTAATGAAGCTGGAGATGGTCGGGGATTAATGAAGCTGGAGATGGTCGGGGATTAATGGAGCTGGAGATGGTCGGGGATTAATGGAGCTAGAGATGGTCGGGGCTTAATGGAACTGGAGATGGTCGGGGATTAATGAAGCTAGAGATGGTCGGGGCTTAATGGAGCTAGAGATGGTCGGGGCTTAATGGAGCTGGAGATGGTCGGGGATTAAAGGAGCTGGAGATGGTCGGGGCTTAATGAAGCTAGAGATGGTCGGGGCTTAATGGAACTGGAGATGGTCGAGGCTTAATGAAGCTAGAGATGGTCGGGGCTTAATGAAGCTAGAGATGGTCGGGGATTAATGGAGCTGGAGATGGTCGGGGCTTAATGGAACTGGAGATGGTCGGGGATTAATGGAGCTGGAGATGGTCGGGTATTAATGGAGCTGGAGATGGTCGGGGATTAATGGAGCTGGAGATGGTCGAGTATTAATGGAGCTGGAGATGGTCGGGGCTTAATGAAGCTGGAGATGGTCGGGTATTAATGGAGCTGGAGATGGTCGAGGCTTAATGGAACTGGAGATGGTCGGGGATTAATGGAGCTGGAGATGGTCGGGTATTAATGGAGCTGGAGATGGTCGGGGCTTAATGGAGCTGGAGATGGTCGGGTATTAATGGAGCTGGAGGTGGTCGAGGCTTAATGGAACTGGAGATGGTCGGGGATTAATGGAGCTGGAGATGGTCGGGTATTAATGGAGCTGGAGATGGTCGGGGCTTAATGAAGCTAGAGATGGTCGGGGCTTAATGGAGCTGGAGATGGTCGGGTATTAATGGAGCTGGAGATGGTCGAGGCTTAATGGAGCTAGAGATGGTCGGGGCTTAATGAAGCTAGAGATGGTCGGGGATTAATGGAGCTGGAGATGGTCGGGGATTAAAGGAGCTAGAGATGGTCGAGGCTTAATGAAGCTAGAGATGGTCGGGGCTTAATGGAGCTGGAGATGGTCGAGGCTTAATGGAGCTAGAGATGGTCGGGGCTTAATGGAGCTGGCGATGGTCGAGGCTTAATGAAGCTAGAGATGGTCGGGGCTTAATGGAGCTGGAGATGGTCGAGGCGTAATGGAGCTAGAGATGGTCGAGGCTTAATGGAGCTAGAGATGGTCGGGGCTTAATGGAGCTGGAGATGGTCGGGGGTTAAAGGAGCTAGAGATGGTCGGGGATTAAAGGAGCTAGAGATGGTCGGGGATTAATGGAGCTGGAGATGGTCGGGGATTAATGGAGCTAGAGATGGTCGGGGCTTAATGGAGCTGGAGATGGTCGGGGCTTAATGAAGCTAGAGATGGTCGGGGCTTAATGGAGCTGGAGATGGTCGGGTATTAATGGAGCTGGAGATGGTCGAGGCTTAATGAAGCTAGAGATGGTCGGGGCTTAATGGAACTGGAGATGGTTGGGGATTAAAGAAGCTAGAGATGGTCGGGGCTTAATGAAGCTAGAGATGGTCGGGGCTTAATGGAACTGGAGATGGTCGGGGCTTAATGAAGCTAGAGATGGTCGGGGCTTAATGGAACTGGAGATGGTCGGGGCTTAATGGAACTGGAGATGGTCGGGGATTAAAGAAGCTAGAGATGGTCGGGGCTTAATGGAGCTGGAGATGGTCGGGGCTTAATGGAGCTAGAGATGGTCGGGGCTTAATGGAGCTGGAGATGGTCGGGGCTTAATGGAGCTAGAGATGGTCGGGGATTAAAGAAGCTAGAGATGGTCGAGTCTTAATGGAGCTAGAGATGGTCGGGGATTAATGGAGCTAGAGATGGTCGGGGCTTAATGGAGCTAGAGATGGTCGGGGCTTAATGGAGCTAGAGATGGTCGGGGCTTAATGGAGCTAGAGATGGTCGGGGCTTAATGGAGCTAGAGATGGTCGAGGATTAATGGAACTGGAGATGGTTGGGGTTTAATGGAGCTAGAGATGGTCGGGGCTTAATGGAGCTAGAGATGGTCGGGGCTTAATGGAGCTAGAGATGCTCGAGGATTAATGGAACTGGAGATGGTTGGGGTTTAATGGAGCTAGAGATGGTCGGGGCTTAATGAAGCTAGAGATGGTCGGGGCTTAATGGAGCTGGAGATGGTCGGGGCTTAATGGAGCTAGAGATGGTCGGGGCTTAATGGAGCTAGAGATGGTCGGGGCTTAATGAAGCTAGAGATGGTCGGGGCTTAATGGAGCTGGAGATGGTCGGGGCTTAATGGAGCTAGAGATGGTCGAGGATTAATGGAACTGGAGATGGTCGGGTATTAATGGAGCTGGAGATGGTCGAGGCTTAATGAAGCTAGAGATGGTCGGGGCTTAATGGAACTGGAGATGGTCGGGGCTTAATGAAGCTAGAGATGGTCGGGGCTTAATGGAGCTGGAGATGGTCGGGGCTTAATGGAGCTGGAGATGGTCGGGGCTTAATGGAGCTGGAGATGGTCGAGGCTTAATGAAGCTAGAGATGGTCGGGGCTTAATGGAACTGGAGATGGTCGGGGCTTAATGAAGCTAGAGATGGTCGGGGCTTAATGGAGCTGGAGATGGTCGGGGCTTAATGGAGATGGAGATGGTCGGGGCTTAATGGAGCTGGAGATGGTCGGGGATTAAAGGAGCTAGAGATGGTCGGGGCTTAATGAAGCTAGAGATGGTCGAGGCTTAATGGAGCTGGAGATGGTCGAGGCTTAATGAAGCTAGAGATGGTCGAGGCTTAATGAAGCTAGAGATGGTCGGGGCTTAATGGAGCTGGAGATGGTCGGGGATTAATGGAGCTAGAGATGGTCGGGGCTTAATGGAGCTGGAGATGGTCGGGGCTTAATGGAGCTAGAGATGGTCGGGGCTTAATGGAGCTGGAGATGGTCGGGGATTAATGGACCTTTCCAGTTTTAGCTATGCCCTACCCATCATCTAGCTAAGCTCCACCCACACCTCACTAGTGCTGGGGTCGATCGATCCCTGAACTCCCTGACTATCAATTTCCAGAAAAATATACAGGTAAGCTGTCAAATATTTTGAAACTAATTTGACTGGGCGCAGTTGCTGCCTTTGGCAACAACAGCGCCCAGTCAAATTAGTTTCCGAATATTCGACATAATGTTTATTAAATGGTAAAGACATACAATAGGTGAGATCGAAATCTCGCTCGCACAAAGGAGTATGTGATTGTGTCGGGATAAACACACGCTTTTAGCTGACAGGCTGGTATAAAGCCTGTATGGTATAGCTATGTAGAACCTACTTATTGTCTCAATGGATGTAGGTATTAGTTCCACAGAATGCATCCCAAGTATCAGTTTACAGGCTCAATGACCAATCTGTAATGTTTTATTACTAATAGTAATCTGGATGTGTGTTTATGACTATAACAACATGTGCGGATGTGAGAGGTTATCGTCTACGTGAAGATTCCCCTCGTCGACCATACTTTGCAACATGTCGTAATCTAAATTATTATAGACTTTATTTGTGTCAATTGCACTCTTTAAGGGACACGCAAGCAAAAAAAGCTCAAGAGTATTCCAATCATTTCTTAGGCTGTGTTCATTTGCAGACCATAGACAATTTTGAAAATTCACTGGAATGAATGGCTAAATAAACAAGTCTGTCATTGACATGCAAATGGACACCGACTAAGCTGTTTAAGAGAATGGAGATGTACATTGTGGGGACAAAGAAGTGAGAGAATGAAGATCTACATTGTGGGGACAAAGAAGTGAGAGAATGATGATGTACATTGTGGGGACAAAGAAGTGAGAGAATGATGGTATACATTGTGGGGACAAAGAAGTGAGAGAATGGAGATGTACATTGTGGGGACAAAGAAGTGAGAAAATGGAGATGTACATTCTGGGGACAAAGACGTGAGAGAATGAAGATGTACATTGTGGGGACTAAGAAGTGAGAGAATGAAGATGTACATTGTGGGGACAAAGAAGTGAGAGAATGATGGTGTACATTGTGGGGACAAAGAAGTGAGAGAATGAAGATCTACATTGTGGGGACAAAGAAGTGAGAGAATGATGATGTACATTGTGGGGACAAAGAAGTGAGAGAATGATGGTATACATTGTGGGGACAAAGAAGTGAGAGAATGGAGATGTACATTGTGGGGACAAAGAAGTGAGAAAATGGAGATGTACATTCTGGGGACAAAGACGTGAGAGAATGAAGATGTACATTGTGGGGACTAAGAAGTGAGAGAATGAAGATGTACATTGTGGGGACAAAGAAGTGAGAGAATGATGGTGTACATTGTGGGGACAATGACGTGAGAGAATGATGATGTACATTGTGGGGCCAAAGGAGTGAGAGAATGATGATGTGCATTGTGGGGACAAAGAAGTGAGAGAATGGAGATGTACATTGTGGGGACAATGACGTGAGAGAATGATGATGCACATTGTGGTGACAAAGGAGTGAGAGAATGATGATGTACATTGTGGGGGACAAAGACGTGAGAGAATGACGGTGTACATTGTGGTGACAAAGGAGTGAGAGAATGATGATGTACATTGTGGGGGACAAAGAAGTGAGAGAATGATGGTGTACATTGTGGGGACAAAGGAGTGAGAGAATGATGATGTACATTGTGGGGACAAAGAAGTGAGAGAATGAAGATCTACATTGTGGGGACAAAGAAGTGAGAGAATGAAGATCTACATTGTGGGGACAAAGAAGTGAGAGAATGATGATGTGCATTGTGGGGGACAAAGAAGTGAGAGAATGGAGATGTACATTGTGGGGACAAAGACGTGAGAGAATGATGATGTACATTGTGGTGACAAAGGAGTGAGAGAATGATGATGTACATTGTGGGGGACAAAGAAGTGAGAGAATGATGGTGTACATTGTGGGGACAAAGGAGTGAGAGAATGATGATGTACATTGTGGGGACAAAGAAGTGAGAGAATGAAGATCTACATTGTGGGGACAAAGAAGTGAGAGAATGAAGATCTACATTGTGGGGACAAAGAAGTGAGAGAATGATGATGTACATTGTGGGGACAAAGAAGTGAGAGAATGATGGTATACATTGTGGGGACAAAGAAGTGAGAGAATGGAGATGTACATTGTGGGGACAAAGAAGTGAGAAAATGGAGATGTACATTCTGTGGACAAAGACGTGAGAGAATGAAGATGTACATTGTGGGGACTAAGAAGTGAGAGAATGAAGATGTACATTGTGGGGACAAAGAAGTGAGAGAATGATGGTGTACATTGTGGGGACAATGACGTGAGAGAATGGAGATGTACATTGTGGGGACAATGACGTGAGAGAATGATGATGTACATTGTGGGGCCAAAGAAGTGAGAGAATGGAGATGTACATTGTGGGGACAATGACGTGAGAGAATGATGATGCACATTGTGGTGACAAAGGAGTGAGAGAATGATGATGTACATTGTGGGGGACAAAGACGTGAGAGAATGACGGTGTACATTGTGGTGACAAAGGAGTGAGAGAATGATGATGTACATTGTGGGGGACAAAGAAGTGAGAGAATGATGATGTACATTGTGGGGACAAAGAAGTGAGAGAATGGAGATGTACATTGTGGAGACAAAGTAGTGAGAGAATGGTGATGTACATTGTGGGGGACAAAGAAGTGAGAGAATGATGATGTACATTGTGGGGGACAAAGACGTGAGAAAATGACGGTGTACATTGTGGGGGACAAAGGAGTGAGAGAATGATGATGTGCATTGTGGGGGACAAAGAAGTGAGAGAATGGAGATGTACATTGTGGGGACAATGACGTGAGAGAATGATGATGTACATTGTGGTGACAAAGGAGTGAGAGAATGATGATGCGCATTGTGGTGACAAAGGAGTGAAAGAATGATGATGTGCATTGTGGGGGACAAAGAAGTGAGAGAATGGAGATGTACATTGTGGGGATAATGACGTGAGAGAATGATGATGTACATTGTGGTGACAAAGGAGTGAGAGAATGATGATGCGCATTGTGGTGACAAAGGAGTGAGAGAATGATGATGTACATTGTGGGGGACAAAGACGTGAGAGAATGATGATGTACATTGTGGTGACAAAGGAGTGAGAGAATGATGATGTACATTGTGGGGGACAAAGAAGTGAGAGAATGATGGTGTACATTGTGGGGACAAAGGAGTGAGAGAATGATGATGTACATTGTGGGGACAAAGAAGTGAGAGAATGATGATGTACATTGTGGTGACAAGGAAGTGAGAGAATGGAGATGTACATTGTGGGGACAAAGAAGTGAGAGAATTATGATGTACATTATGTGGAGAAAGAAGTGAGAGAGTTATGGTGTGCATTCTGGGACAGACAAGTGAGAGATTGACGATGTACATGATATGCGTTCCTTGTCCTTAAGATGCACATCATTAGTCTCTCACTACTTTGCCCCCATAATTTACATCACATTCTTTCACTTTTTTGTCCCCACAATGTATATTACGACTCTCTCACGTCATTGTCGACCGTGGGTACAGGAGAATTTCAATGGCTTCCTTTCTAAAACGGTATTTTAACGTATTCAGAAACAATTATTTGACCATGGTCGACCATGTTTTGACCATGGTCGGTGTAATTTACTAAGGGAGGCAAAGCGTTCACTCAAAGCAGTGTCTTTTCGCATTTAAAATCTTAATTATTCTAGAATATCACGACATTTACCGAGGTTAAGATATGTATCTAAAGTATCGCCTAAGACACGTAGTGATGTAATTCGCGGATGTTCAAAAGATTTTCATAGTTACTCTTTCCACGTATTAGCACCATTTTATCAACAACGACGGAGTTTATTTTTTCAAAGATACTATCAGTTTTCTGCTGTCTTGGCAATATCAATTTCCTCACATGATGAGAAAACCTGGATAGATATGTGTGGAAACTTTGAATATTTTGAAAACTATGATGGCTGAAGGTTTAGAAAAGCTAATCTCTTCCCTACCACACACGCACGCATGCACTCGTCAGGTTTTCTCCGGTCTTGGGAATATCAATTTTCCTCATATGATGAGAAGACTATTTTTGAGAATTTACCACTGAAATGACTGGTTCAATGTATTACGTCTTAAACATGTTTGTTAAATACTTAGAAACTAATGTGACTGAAAAAAAACCTGGATAGGTGTGTGTGGAAACTTTGAATATTTTGAAAACTATGATGACTGAAGGTTGAGAAAAGCTAGGCTCTTCCCTACCACGCACGCACGCACGCACTCATGCACGGACACGCATACACACAGACAACTGGTCAGCTTCATAATGTATCATCTATTACTTATTTACTCACTAGAGCGCGCGTACATACATACACATACATACACACACGCGCACGCATTTGCGCACGCCCACTCTGATTAGGTTTAGTTGAAATGTAGACAATCCCCCACCTTAGCCACTGTCTCTACCACTGATACTACAACTGTCACTATCTCTGCCACTGCATCTACGACTGGTACCGTATCTGCCACTACCACTGCCTCAGCCACTGCCACTGCCACTGCCACTGCCACTGCCACTGCCACTCCTCCTGCTCCTGATCTGGCTCTCTCTCCCGCTCGTGCTCCTGCACCGGTTCACGCTGCTGCTGCTGCTGATGCTGATGCTGATGCTGCTGCTGCTGCTGCTGCTGCTGTGGCTGCCATGGCTGTCACTGCTGCTGCTAATAATATACAACTTCCCGGTACTGCATCTTATCATGACACTACTCAGAGCCCTACCACAAAGACGTTTAGCATTGATGCTATTCCTTATAATATGGCTGCGATAAAAGATAATACCGTTAATAATAGCATGGCTTCTAACTGTAGCAGCCCTGGCGGCGGTGACATCAGCAGCAGCTGCATGACGAGTGACAAACACTGCCATCAGCACCACCACCATGTCAATACCACAGCCATTACCAACAAAAATACCACAAACAAGAATGACGACGATGATGATGATGACGTCGATGACGATTACGACAACAATGACGACGGCAGCAACGACATCGGCAACAGCAACAACGATAATGACAGGGACACACATTTGGACGGAAGCGGCGGAAACAACAACAACAACAACAACAACAACAACAACAACAACAACAACAACAACAACAACAACAATAATAACAACGACGACGACGACGACGACGACGACGACGACGACGACGACGACGACGACAACGACAACGACAACGACAACGACAACAACAACCACAACAACAACAACAATAACGACAACAACAGCAACAGCGGCTTGTTGCACATTGCATCCTTAAACGTATGTGGCTTAAAATCAAAGTTACTGTTTACGGAATTCTATGAATTCGTAAATGCACATGACATCATCTGTTTAAACGAGACAAAGCTAAGTGATACAGATTATGTTTTAATACCTAACTACGTACCTTTAACACAAACTCGAACCAATACATATGGAAGCTTAGGAGTCCTAATAAAGGAAAGTCTGAGACAGTACTTCCGTAAAGCAGAATATGAGACAGTGAATGACTTCGTTCTATGGTTGCAAATTAGTAAAGAACTAATGAATTACTCAGGGGACACGTTACTCGGAATAACATACATTCCACCCGAATCATCAAGATATTATGCAAACGATGCATATGACAAAATTGAACAAGACATAATAAACCTTAGTAAATCATTTGACATATTTTGCCTAGTTGGGGACCTCAATGCTAAAATAGGGGAAGACTGTGATTACGAAGAGTATGACGACTTTACATTACGGAATTTCGGCATAAGTGACGCTCCAAATTCTGACCTCCTAAGACTTACAATGACTGGGATACCTAGGGATAGAAGAAGCGAATGCGAAGGACGTAAAAATACAAGTGGACGGAAACTGATTCAACGTTGTAAATATGTGAACATGTTTATACTTAATGGGAGGGTGAGAAAAGATAAACTCATAGGCAGGGTGACGTCCACAAATAAACGCTTAATCGATTATGCAATAGGGAATAGGAAATTTATAGGAGAAACAAAGCAATTTGAAGTTTACAATTTTGACCCTATTATTTCCGATATACATTTTGGTCTTCACTTGAGCGTAACACACAACAACAACAACAACAACAACAACAACAACAACAACAACAACAACAGCAACAATAACAAAACCAATTAGATGGATAGAACAAAAGAAGTCTAGTTTTGTAGATAATTTAAGCCGAGATAGCTTCGACAATATCAAAAATAGCAAACCGGAAATTCAAAATGGCGATGTTCATAGTAATATAAATAAGACGATTAGTATGATTGAACATTTTTTCCTTGAAAGTGCAGAAAAATCATTTGGGCGGAAAAAACATTATCAAGGTAAATGCAAGAAAAACTCCCAACCATGGTTTGGCAAAGACTGTAATGAAAAAGGGGGGAATATCACAAAGCGAAAAAGAGGTTCAATCTAAATAAAACTAAAATAAATAGACAAAACCTACAAAGAGCTAGCAAGAGTTATCAAAGAATAATAAGAACATATGCACACAATATGTGCTATCAGACGCATGCAGATTTACGTCGCTTGCACAAAGGCGATACTAAGGCCTTCTGGAAATTGTTCAATAGACAATCAAATAAAGAAGAAAGTACCACGAAAATTGAACTGGAAACTTTATTTCAACACTTTACAAATGTAAATACAGTGGAACCTGATACAGATCAAAGTGATATTCCAGTCAACAATATAACTGAGTGCGATGAACTGGACGTACCAATTACAAGTGAAGAAATAAAGGAACGAATAACTAAACTCGCAAATGGGGAGGCAGCAGGGGATGACAATATTTATAATGAATATATTAAAAGCACCGTTGATCTCATGCTCCCTATATACGAAATGCTATTTAATCAAATTTTTGACACATTAGTTGTACCGACTGACTGGCTTCTTGGAAAAACAATACCTATCTATAAAAATAAAGGCGATCCACTAGACCCAACGAATTACCGTCCAATAACATTACTAAGCTGTTTGAGCAAATTATTTACATCTATTCTTAACGAACGACTAAAGAAATCTGCAGAAAAGTACGAAATCATTTCTGAATCCCAAACTGGATTTAGGAAAAATAGGTCTACCTTAGACAATATCCTCTCCCTCTACCTCATTAAAGAAATACTATTTGCACAAAAGAAAAAGCAATATTGCTGTTATGTTGACTTTAAGCAAGCGTTTGATAAGGTTTGGCGCGTTGGTCTATGGACTAAGCTTCTTAAGAGCGGAATATCCGGAGAATATTTTAAAATTATATACAATATGTATAACGATATAAAATTATTTGTCTATCATAATCGTACAAACTCAAATTTTATTATCAGTAACATTGGTGTACGGCAAGGGGAAAATCGTTCACCTTTTTTATTTTTAATATTTTTAACCGATTTAGAAGAATATCTGAAAGAAAATGGAATTGTAGGCTTAACATGTTTAAATAAACTGGCAGACAAAAATTTTAATCTATATCTTTATCTCATTAATTTACTATACGCCGATAACACTATTATACTGGCCGAGTCAGCGGAAGCCTTGCAATAAGCACTCAGCGCATTTCATGACTATTGTCTCAAGTGGAAGCTTGAAATAAATACTACAAAAACAAAAGTTATGATTCTTTCCAAACGTAAATTAAAGAAATACCCAAACTTTACCATAGGTGGCCAGCTACTCGAAATCGTAAATGAATACCTATATTTGGGGGTCATGGTAAAATCAAACGGAGGGGGGTGGGGGGGGGGGGTTCTCTAGCTGTAAAACACGAAACTGCAAACAAGGAACGTGGGCAATGTTTTTATTATTATCAAAAATCAAACAACATGATATACCAATAGATTTTCAGATAATACTATTTGATACTATGATTGCACCAATACTACTTTATGGCTCAGAAATCTGGGGGTTTGAGAATACAACTCAGATAGAAACATGCCATATTAAATTCTTTAAAAGTGTACTCCGTTTGAAGAAAAGTACCCCAAATGTTATGGTTTTTGAGGAAGTGGGAAAAATGCCCTTAGATGTACAAATAAAATGTAACATGGTTAGGTTTTGGGGAGGGATAGTAAATTCAGGATACGGGAAACTCTCGTCAATTCTTTATTATTTATGTCTAGAGGTCATTACCTAACGGCAGATACAAGTTAATTGGATTAACACAATCAAAACTCCGAGAGGCAACAGGTCAGCGACATGTATTCAACTCTGAAAACATAAACATACGTAAGGTAGTCAGTCAAACCAAGAAAGCCTTGGAACAACAATACATAGACAAATGGACAAATGGACAAATGGACAAATGGACGAGACAGCTACACGAATCAACTAGGTTAACGTTTTACAAAGTTATAAAATTCAAATTTCGGTTTGAAAGCTACTTAAACTTACTGGCATGCGGCGATGCTATAAGCTTATGTCACTTCAGAACACTTAATCACAAACTGGCAATTGAGTCCCAAAGATGGGCGGGCATCGACCGGAATGAAAGATTATGCAATGTATGTAATGTTATAGAACATGAAGTTCACTTCCATTTTTACTGCAGCAACCAGATTAATATGCAAGAGACAACAATACAGAAGGTTTATTTGGAATATGCAACATGCCTATGTAGATTTTTAAGATTATCAAAGCAACAACAACAACAACAACAACAACAACAACATCAACAAGAACAAGAACAACAACAACAACAACAACAACAACCACCACAACAACAACAACAACATCATTATGCTCATCATCACTATGCTCATCATCAACAACAACAACAACAACAACAACAACAACAACATCATCAACAACAACAACAACAACAACAACAAATTATATATACATCGACGACAATTATAACCACTATCCCACAACAATAACAATAACAGTAATGACGCCAACAACAAACAACGACAACTACTGCTGCTGCTACTACTACTACTACTACTACTACTACTACTACTACTACTACTACTACTACTACTACTACTACTACTACTGCTACTACTACTACTACTACTACCTACTACTACTACTACTACTACTACTACTACTACTACTATTACTCCTACTACTACTACTACTGCTACTGCTACTGCTACTACCGATACCCCTACCACTATAATAATACTAATAATAATAATAATAATAATAATAATAATAATAATAATAATAATAATAATAATAATAACAATAATGGCCTACTACCGCCTACAATAGTATAAATAACCTTTCCCTCATATGCTATATATATATGTATATTATATATCAATATGTATTATAGGTTTGTTAAATAGCCTGAGTGAATAAAGGAAACTGAAACTGAACTGAGCCACACTGCAAAGAATAACACATCCTTAACGGGGCTGTGAGATGTGCTGAAATGTAGACAACAACACCCCCCCCCCCAGCCCCCCCCCCCCCGCCACACTGCAAAAAAATAGCACATCTCCAATTCATGGGATAAGGCAGAAAGGTAAAAGTCAGAAATGTCATCCAATCCAATTATGGTTCAAAATTATCTCAACAGCATTTTTTTTAATTTTGCTTTGGAAACACTGTAGGAGATTTCTGTGCTGCATTGTAGGAGGAAATTGATTCAGCCATTTAATGCTCTCCATTATTAATGAGTTATGCATGTTTGAATTCATGTTAAATTTCATTAACCCTTAAATTTTCCAATGAAATTTAAATTTTCTCATAGAAAATGTCAATTTTCAGACCAAGGGAAGATTAGTTTTGAAAATTTATCACTGGCATGGCTGGATCGGTTATCGAGCCAGGCATTCCAGTAGTAAATTTTCAAAAACAGTCTTCTCTTAGTCTGCAAGTGGACATTTCTCAAGACCACTGAAGAAGCCGTTTTTTGCTGATATGAGTGTTAAAGGGTTAAAGTGTACCGTAAGTAAAAGGTAGGATTTGAAATGTTTTATGCAGTAGAAATTATTCACGATTATTCAAGTAATTTCGATTTTCAATTTAATCATGTAATCGTGCAAGTATTACCTATGAATTTTGTTATTAGGATTACCATACTAACCCTGCTCTCACAAGTTTTAGTCATAATAGACAAATGGACATTTCTCAGGTCACTGCAGAAGAAGCCATTTTTGGGTGATATGAGTGTCAAAGGGTTAACCTTCGCCTCGCATTCTGTTCCTCGCCAACTGTTCCATCGCCTTCCCATACCCCCCCCAACCCCACCCCATCCGCCACCCCCACCCCAAACCCCACCCCACCCACACACCCTCATGAAAGATGGGGAGAGGAGGGGAGGGGTGGGGTGTGCCGCCGCCGCCAACGTCTCTTCTGTTCGGCGAAAGATCGCTTCGCCTTTAAGATTTCCTGACAAAGTTTATGGACGAGAGATTCCCGTTTATTCTCATCCAGAATGGATAATTCGTGTAGAATATTGCTCATAGAAAAAATTTACCTCTGCGTCTATGATAGATAAAATGTAGACAGTAGTATCCACAGGCCGTAGACATCATGGGTTGAACTCGTTACCAGTTGCAAAGATCGAGCCAGTCATTCCAATAGTAAATTTTCAAAAATAGTCTGCAAATGGAAATTTCTCAAGAGCACTGCTGAAGCCATTTTTGACTGATATGAGTGTTAAAGAGTTAAATCTGTATTGGATGAGTTCAGTACAGATTTTAACACAATGTGAAGACATCCATATAAATAATCTCTTTAACCATTCAACACTTAAATGTGCATATTCACACCAAAATTCTTGAAAATAAAATTGTTGAAATTACATACTTTTAGAGGCTTAAGTTGTGTACGTTAATGTAATGAAACGAAATAAATCTTAACATATTTCATTCCACATAAATAACTGTTGTAGGTTTAGTTATGAATTTGAATTAGGGACACGTGCCTCTAATTCAATTTGACAACTTAAAAAGTATATTAAGTTATACGTAATGAAATCATCATATGCTAAGATTTCTTTCGTTTCATTACATCTAGGCACACAATTTAAGCCTCTAAAAAGTATACAATTTTATTTTGAACCATTCTGCTGTGAATATGCACCTTTAAGCTGGCCAAAAATGTCTTCTATAGCGGTCTTGGTAAATGTTCATTTGCAGACCAAGAGGACATTATTTACCACTGGAATGATTTTCTCAATGACATAGCCAGTCATTCCAGTGGTAAAATTTCAAAAATACTCTTCTCTAGGTCTGTAAAAGGACATTTTCTATGAGAAACTCAAAATGTTTTTGAACAAATTTGAGGATTAAAGGGGTATTCATAAATTCTTCGGAGAATATTTTCAACAATGTAAATTATAACACACGCTGATCATGTCTTGAAGACAATAGAGTGATCCATTTCTAGCCATGCCCTGCCCACCTTCTACGTGTATTGAAAATCGATTTGAAATCTGTTGAACATTCTGAAACTAATTTGACTGGTGTTGTTCAGTATTGTTGCTTAATGCAGCAGAGCCCCCAGTCAAAGTAGTTTCAATATATTCTGCAGAATGTTTAGTAAGTTGTGAATTCATCAGACATAGGATTTATACACTTCCTGACAGAACCCATACATCATTATGATTGTGACGTCAGAATACTAGCACGATGTAATTGACCGTTCCAGTTTTATCTAGCTAACAACGTTTAGCAAGTGTTTGCTTGTGTGCCTGATGCTTGTCTTCACTTGGTGAAGCACAAAGTCTGAATGGTCGTAGCACGGTTTGCCCCCAGCCCCCGCCCCACCCCACCGGCCATCTCTAGCTAAGCCCCACCTACACCTCACTCGTGTTTGGATTGATTGATCCCCTAACTCCCTGACTATCAATTTCCAATTTATTTACACCAAGACTTTAACAAGTATGTGGGTTACATGATATTTGCATCATATTGTGGTGGACAAGTACTTATCATCTTGAATATTATTATTATTATTATTATTATTATTATTATTATTATTATTATCATCATCATCATCATCATCATTATTATTATTATTATTATTATTATTATTATTATTGTCAGTGTTACAATTCATTTATTATTATTATTATTATTATTATTATTATTATTATTATTATTATTATTTAGAAGATTATATAATATAAGTATGGTTTTGACGTGATAAGCATCCCAAAATAAGCATAGTGTGAAGGACTATCGATGGAAATCATTTATTTTCGGTTAAATTCTGCAAGGATTCTCCAAATAAGAGAACATAATTTCTGTAGTAAGCTTAGTTTATTTGTTCCATGTAATTGTTTAAATTTGAAATAATTTGGCCGCAGATAGTAGCATTAGGGAATTGTTGATTTCTGGATTTCCGCGAAGTAGTCGCAAATAGATATAATACTACATACAGTTCTCATGGTGTGAACGACGTGTAAAAAGAGCAGATATTTGACAAGCATGATCAGACTTGTCCATAAGGTCGTCTACAATCAATAGGTTCCTACGACTTTTGCCTCGTTCAATCGAATCACGTCCTTCTATAAACTCTACTCTCCCTCTCAAAGCATTATATGAAGCTTGCCACGAACCATAGCATCAAATTATTGTTTCATGGGGTGGGTTTATTGAAACTCTTGTCTTTCCCCTCTGTGTCGGACCTGCAATCAACATAGTAAACGGATGATGCAGCAAAATAGTAGTAGTCGAGATACCATTGTTGTTGTTAAATTTTTTATACCATTGTTGTTGTTCATTTTTATACCATTGTTGTTGTTCTTTTTTTGGGCTCCCGAATATCAATTAATGCAAGAAACCGTGGTTTTTTTTGGCTTTTATGTTTTTCTAAACATAAATTCTGTTGACAACTGAAATTTAAACAAATTTCATTGACTATTTATCTGTCTGACTGCTGCAAGCAACCTGCTAATAATTTCAATAGACAATAACTTTGGATCTGTTCAATATTTTGAGAACATTTTGACTAAATGTTGTTTAAAAAATCAACATCACTCAGTCAAATAGTTTTCAAAATATCCAACAGATCCGAAACTATACCGACTGAAAAAGTAGCATCTGAAAAAATCCAACAAACAAACAGTGAAAAACAAATCGTCCACTTCGCCTAAACGTAATCCGGCCCCTTTTCCCGGAACATTATCTATCTACTGCATACAAACGTCCGGTTTTGTAACTCTCTAAGGACTCTCCTTCCGTTATGAATGATGTATAATACCAACATCTCACATACCCGTTAGGGATGTGTTATTCTTTGCGGTGTGGCTAAGGGTGGGGGGGGGGGTGGGGGGTTGTCTACATTTCAGCACATCTCACAGCTCGGTTAGAGATGTGTTATTCTTTTACAGTGTGGCTAAGGTGGATGATTGTCTACATTTCAACCAAACCTAATCAGAGTGGGCGTGCACATTTGCGTGCGCGTGTGTGCATGTATGTGTATGTATGTACGCGGGCTCTAGTGAGTAAATAAGTAATAGATGATACATTATGAAGATGATCAGTTGTCCGTGTGTACGCGTGTCCGTGCATGAGTGCGTGCGTGTGTGTGTGGTAGGGAATAGATTAGCTTTTCTCAACCTTCAGTCATCATAGTTTTCAAAGTATTCAAATTTTCCACACAGACCTATTCAGGGTTTTTTCAGTCACATTAGTTTCTAAATATTTAACAAACATGTTTAAGACGTAATACATTGAACCAGTCATTTCAGTGGTAAATTTTCAAAAATAGTCTTCTCATTTATATGAGGAAAATTGATATTCCCAGGACCGGAGAAAAACTGATGAGTGCGTGCGTGCCTGTGTGGTAGGAAAGAGATTAGCTGTTCTCAACCTTCAGTCCTCATAGTTTTCAAAATATTCATAATTTCCACACAGACCTATCCATGGGGTTTTCCAGTCACATTAGTTTCTAAATATTTGACAAACATGTTTAAGACGTAATAAATTGAACAAGTCATTTCAGTGGTAAATTTTCAAAAATAGTCTTCTCATCATATGAGGAAAATTGATATTCCCAAGACCGGAGAAAAACTGATGTGTGCGTGGGTGCGTGTGTGGTAGGAAAGAGAATAGCTTTTCTCAACCTTCAATCATCATAGTATTCAAAATATTCACAGTTTCCACACAGACCTATCTAGGTTTTTTCAGTCACATTAGTTTCTAAATATTTAACAAACATGTTTAAAACGTAATACATTCAGCCAGTCATTTCAGTGATAAATTTTCAAAAATAGTCTTCTCATCATATGAGGAAATTGATATTCCCAAGACCGCATTATAGTACTAATAGTACAGATAGTATCTTTGAAAAAAATAAACTCCGTCATCGTTGATAAAATGGTGCTAATACCGGGAAAGTGTAATTATGAAAATCTTTTGAACATCCGCGAATTACATCACTACGTGTCTTAGGCGATGCTTTAGATAAATATCTTAACATCGGTAAATGGTGTGATATTCTGTGAGGAAACATTTTGCTATTCAATCTTTACAACCTCTTAGTAATATAGACGGAACAAATCTCGGTAGAATGAACGGTCGTTCGTAGCCTGAGATATTCCGGAGTTGTTTGTGTAAGATCTAGTAGCAGATATGAGTGGGACATCTCTGTCACATTCTTAAATGCATTTATTAAATATTTGCTATTCCCAGGAAACATTTGTTGAGATAAGCAACTTATGGATGAGGCGTCCCCCGGATTCTTAAAAAGCACGATATAATGAGAATTAATTGAAATGTCTCTGTGACATCGCGATTTGTGAAATAGATTTTGAACTATGAATATAATACTGCAGTTCTCATGGTGTGAACGACGTGTGAATAAAACAGACATTTGACCACCAGCATCAGATCTGTCCATAAGGTCATCTACAATCAATAAGTTCCTACGATTTCTGTCTAGTTCAATAGAGTCAATGCCGTCTATAAACTGTCCCTCTCAAAGAATTATACGGAGGCTGTCAGGGTCCATAGCACCATATTATTTTTTCAGGGGTGAGGATGCCTTCAGATATTAAACGTTTTATAAGGTATGTCTTGCCACTCTGTGTCTGGGCTGCCATAAGCATATTGAACAGATGTTTCAGTAACATAGACGTACTTGAGATTACTTCCGTGTTCATTTCACCCCCTTCTGAACATAAGCCAGCAAATAACGTTTGAACAATTTCAAACCTATTTGAATGACTGTCAAAAAACTACCCCTGAGTAATAATTTCAAGAGAGAATATCTATGAATTTGCCGAATATTTTGAGAACATTTTGACAGAAAAATAGTACAACAACTACTTTCAGATAAATAATTTTAGAAAAATATACAACAAATTTAAAGTTATTATTTCTATTGAAATCATTAATGCAGAGATTAGTTTCCTACCAGTCAAGAAAGCGGCAATCAATACCACTGCCACTGTATAGATAAGGTATTTCATCCTGGCTACATCCTGGTTACATCCTGCTAAGTGAGAGATGATCTCTGCAGTGTGTTGAGTAGGGGAGAGGTGAGAGAGGGAAATTGTTTAAGGCGATTTTGTGAAGCTCTTGTAAAACTGACAGTAAGCCTACCTAAGCTGATTTGAGAGGCTTTGAAAACTGACAGATTATAGATTTACACTAACCCATATATGTTGAATGTTTTGAGACTAATTTAACTAAGAAAACATTTATGAAAGATTACGACAATGAACCCTTACGTAATCGTGATTGTGATGTCAGACAATACAGGACACATATAATACTTATACAACATTGAAAAATTTAAAAAGGCCATTTCTGAGGTAGACTGGAATGAAGTGATAGATATAGAGTCATGTGATGATGCCTACACCAAGCTCCACAACATATGCACTAACATCTTTGAGCACAGTTTCCCCATGAAAGAAAATAAATTATTCAAGCACAACCCTACTAAACCATGGCTGACAAGAGGATTGATATCTGCCTGTCATAAAAAACAGCAACTT
Organism: Chaetoderma sp. LZ-2023a; assembly: GCA_034401795.1. Lineage (NCBI taxonomy): Eukaryota > Metazoa > Mollusca > Caudofoveata > Chaetodermatida > Chaetodermatidae > Chaetoderma > Chaetoderma sp. LZ-2023a. Next base: position 103,840,792 of record CM067374.1, read on the forward strand.
TATTTGACATTTATAAAATGTCAAACAAAGTATAATGAGACAAAGTTTAAAAAATATAGAAATAAGTTGGCCCAAATAATAAAAACATCAAAAAACAACTATTATCAGAATAAATTTGAGCAATCCAAAAATGATATAAATGTAACATGGAAAATCATAAAATCACTTTTGAATAAAAACAATAGAAAAGCACAACAGGCCCAGTTTCTCTACAATAATAAGGTAATCACGGATAACAATGAAATCGCAAACAGTTTCAATCAATATTTTGTTAACATAGGTCCAGATCTCTCAAAGAAAATCATATCTACATCAGGAATTAAATACAGTGATTACCTCACAGATACTTCCGCTTATCAATCCTCTTCATTTTTTGCTTATCCGGTTAACAATGAAGAAATCTTCACTGTACTTAATTCACTTAATCCTACGAAAAGTGCCGGCGTAGATGGGTTTAAATGGAGCATATTTATTTAAGCACTGCATATTTGATTTACTAACGCCACTCAACCATATCTGCAATCAATCACTAGTACAAGGCATATTTCCATCAAAACTAAAATCTGCACGTGTCACTCCAATATAGAAAGCAAAAGACTCGTCCAACTTCACAAATTACAGGCCTTACTTCCACTTTTCTTTTAATTAATTATCTAGAAAAAAGGAAACTTTGTATGCTTCACAGTATGGATTCCGCCAGAAACACTCAACAATGCTCGCACTAGTTGAAATGACAGAAAAAATAATTGAATCAATTGAAAAGAAAGAACATATACTTGGCATCTTTTTGGACCTTTCAAAAGCTTTTGATACTATCAATCACAATATATTATTAGGAAAATGTGCCTATTATGGAATCCGAGGATGTGCACTTGTCTGGTTTCAGAGCTATTTAACTGATAGAACACAATGCGTGCTATTTAATGCAACCTACTCTGAAAACAGGAAATTAACCTGTTGTGTTCCTCAGGGGTCAATTCTTGGCCCTCTGCTGTTTTTACTCTATATAAATGACTTGCCCAAAATTTGCCACAATTTGTCACTAATACTGTTTGCCGATGACACCAATGCCTTTTGCTCCGCCAAAAACTTAGATATATTATACGAAAGAGTAAATAAAGAAATGGAAGAAGTTATTAACTGGTTCAAAGTAAACAAGCTATCATTAAATGTTGATAAAACAAACTACATGCTATTTTCAAAGTCTATTTTCAAAGACAATCGAGAAATAATAGTATTCCAAAAATCTATATTAATAAAAAAGAAATTGATGAAGCTCCTTTTGCTAAATTCTTAGGAGTTTATTTAGACAAGAACCTGACCTGGGGCAAACAAATTGAGGTAGTCACAGCTAAAGTAGCAAGAGGCATGTGGGGGTGGGGGGGTCATTCAAAGACTAAAGTCATACCTAACACAAGCTATCATCAAAACCCTGTATTCCACATTGATCCTTCCACACCTAACATACTGCAATGCCATCTGGACTAACACACGAATAACCAAATTAACAAAATTGCAAAGCATGCAGAAAAAACGCATTAAAATGTTCTCAAAAACAGCAAAGGGTCAAAACATCTTCAAAACACACAAACTTCTTAAACTCACAGACATAGGCAAGTCACAGATGATCAACATTTCCAGAGCCTTTCATCACAAAATCCTACCCAAATCTATAACCCACAGCTTTGCAAACAACATCGAAATCCACACATACAACACTAGGAACAAACATGATCTCCACATCAGATACACACGAACAGACACAGGGAAACGTAGAATTTCAGTTGGTGTCGTCAAAGCATGGAATAGTATAGATAAACACACACGCGAAAAAATACTAACACTAAAATCATACAAAGACATAATTAAAACTAGTATACTCAATACATACTAGATCTGGAAAACACAATGCCAAGATAACTAAGATCACACACTCCTGTATCATTGCCATAGCTACTATCATAACAACCACCCACTACTACTACTACTACTACTACTACTACTACTACTACTACTACTACTACTACTACTACTACTACTACTACTACACCATAATGCACTATTACAGCTATCGTGACTACTGCTTCCTTCAACCTGATGTACTTCAACAAGTGCTACTACTAAATAGCAACCTATAGGTTGAGCTGGGGTAATTTGCATGCATGACCCCCATCCCCCTTCCTTCCAAGCCCCCCCCCCCCAAATATAAATCTCTAATCCCAATAACTAAAAGGAAAAACATAGATGTATTGTATCGTCTGCTCTTTTTTCTATGTCTACTTAGCTCAGTACCGTATCTGTACATTCACAAGTTTGTCTCACATTCTATGCGAAGCTGTGTGTATAATTGTCTATGTATGTTTAATGCTAGGTGTCCACCACCACTATAGGCAATGCCTTCGGCGGACAACCTGTAGTGAAAGTATGTAAATTGGTATCCAAGAAGCAAATAAATAATATTGAATCCTGAATCTTGAATCTTGAATCTTGAAAAAAGGACATAATTTCATTTTGATATCCGATACTTGTATGACAGATCAAATATAGGAAGTTCACAGGATGGAGAGATGAAAATATCACAGACACGGATATTATATTATAAGTTTTATTGAATATAAACCACAGATATAATATACATAGACTGCTTATATGGTAGAATATATCAAATATGATTAAAGCTATTTTTAATGAAAAAAAGACATATCTATATTAAGACTACTTATTATATTCATCAAAAGTACTTATTAGTTTCATATACATATGATAATACTATTGCAATTTTCCCGATACTGATACACAAGGCATATAATCTCATCACACCAACACGTCTTCACATTCGTAATAAATCCTCAACATGACGAGCTAAAACCATGGATCCTTTCAGGAATTGTAGAATTTCAAAGATTCCGATTATCTGAGAGGCAGCTTCCATGTAAAATGAAATATTATCCACCGTGTTGAGATAATAGTCAACATCGAGGTAAGAATGTCCCCGCTGACTACCGTTCTCAGTCTGACATCCATTACATTCTTCCCTGGCTATCTTATCTATTAGATCAGATAGCATATCAGTATAAAACATCTTTATCCTCTTCTGAACATTCAAACTAGGACAATAGTGAGGATTTAGTCCATGGCGATACTCTATAAATGTCATAGGATGATTACATATGGCACAGTTCTTGAAGCTTTTATCAGCTCTCTCGTTTACAGCACATTTAGGAACTTTACCCGCCGGAACAATCGGAATTAAGTCATTATAATCACATTCAGAGTCACTAAAATTAGGTTTGAAAAGATCAAAGCATTTACGTTTAGTTCACCAGGCTGTTTATAATTCATTACAGCAGTCACCGGGGGGGGGGGGGGGGGGGAGAAGGATCGGTGCAACTTATTCCAATCAAACGTTCAAATATCTTCCTAGGAAACGAATATTTAAATTCATGATCATATAATCCACTATGCCTTATAATCATAATGTCATCATTTTCTATACTAATACTCAGAAAGTCATCAATCGATCTAAATATGGTCCATTCTGCTAATATCTGTCATGTATTATCTCCACAATAGCATACCATCGCATACCATCGCTCAGGTTTAAATAAACAGCGTAATACATACGGCGACCCGATCCTGGAGTTTCCAATTAATCCAATCAGTTCTTCCCGTGCTTTATCACCTTTTAGCTCAATTGCAGTTTCATCAATATCGAGTGTCTTATATACATTCCTTATACTTAATAGATCATCAAACCTGTCCAGTTCTGCATGAACCATGCTTACCCTTCTTTTTCTTCTTAGGATGGCAGCTAACCTCAATCCTATCAACTGCAGTCAACAAATCCTTATCTGACAAAGTTGACAATTCAGATGATCTAGAACCTAATGGTGTAGCAGATGATGATGTTCCACCAAGACCCAACGCAATCAAAATATCTGTCACGTTGCTCTTTATGCTTCTCAGATGAAAAATAGACAGATGAATTCAGTTTCGGGTAGGATAGAAAACAGAGTCCAATTCGTTACGCCAATATCTATGAATGTCGACACCTGGAAACTTGTCATTTACACATATACGAGTTACATCAACCAATATACAATTGTAGTCTCCAAATAAACCACCACAGCGTTCCTCAAAATCACCTATAAGACAGCTAAAGTCGTAAAAGGCAATTCCAGTAATATACGCAGCACGTTTCGTAGGATAAACTTCAGGATGAAATTGTCTAAGGTCAACACATGTATCACCATTTATCAACTCTAAGTTAACGACTATTAGATAGTTCCAATTATGTAACCGTACATTATGATTATACAATATCGCGAATGATTCGAAACATCTGGAAAATCGGTGAAATCCGGGAACCAAGAAAATGTTTACAGTGTGACAAAAGGCATGAGGGCGATGGTCTGGAATCTCTGCTTTTGTTGCCGAAATTTTAGTGTGTAAATTTACCACCATGTGAGGTAGCTTCGCCACTAGCTTGATCGAATCTCAAATCAGCTTTCAAATGAACGTGTCTCAAATCAGCTTTCAACGGAATGTGTTTGGTGCCATTTGCCAGAGTGGCTATCCTGAAACGCCTTCCATGTCAGGAATCTTAGGATACGACTACAGCCCTCAATGGAAATGTTATTGATATACTCAAAGGGAGGAGATGATGGTCAACCTCAACCTCACAAACCAAACCAAAGCGAGTGGGCTGAGAGTTGGGAGGGGCGGTGTAGGGTGCAGCTAGATGAGAACTTTAGCAGGGCAGACGACCACGATCCTTTCATCAATCGAGGCTGAAGATCAACCAGGAACAGCAGGTCCTATTGACTCTTCCAATAGCGCTGTGATTGATGTGTCTGGTAATGTGAAGGAGGACGTGGAGGATGATATGTGTAAGTGTGGTGTGTCGTATTACATGTGCACTGGAAACGATTGCGTTCAATGTTTCCAATACCTCAACTACTACAGTCAATGTGGGTTTTTTCGAAACACCATATCATGCAGAATCGCTTGGCATAATTTAATGAAACTTGGCAACTTGCCTCATTATGATGGGTAGATGTGCCTTTTGAAGGATTCACCTTTATAGGTCCATGATTTTAGTTGAGAACCGGCTTTTTAATGTAGAAACTCACGATTCGTGTCACTGTTCTCGTAAACTGCGTATCATACAGAATCACTTATTAATTTAATAAAACCTAGAAGGTAGCTGCTTTATGATGGATGGATGTGCATTTTGAAGTATTCACCTTTATAGGTCGAAGATTTTGGGTGAAAATACGCTTTTTAATGCAAACTCATGATTCTTGTCCATGCTCTCGCAAACAGCATAACATACAGAAACATATCAGATAGCTTGATGAATCTTAGTATATATCCCTCACTTATAATACGCAGATGTGTCTTTTGAAGGATTCACCTTTATAAGTTCAGGATTTTGGGTGTGAAAATTCACGATTTTCGCGTAAACAGCATATCAGCATTTTACAATTTTTTTTATTTTTATTTATTTATTTATTTATGTATTTATTTATTTTATATAATAGGCCTATGAGGGCTTTGAATAACATTTCTACCTACTAGATAGAGAAAGGTATTTTCAATGATTAGGGGTTGAGGTGTGGAGGCTCTAAATCAAACAACGTTTTCTGGTTACTGTGTTCGCAGCTGGTATCTCTGGATATATTAATTCAAATAACATGACATCAGTAGTGACAGAAACCTGAGAAGCGCGCATAAATGTAGGCGTACAGCTAATATAGCAGTTTGTCTGATAGGCTAATTGATAAACCACGATTTGCCATGAAATATCGAACTAGGCCTGCCTTCATACAGTGACCCAAAATATGACCAGTTGTCCACACACACGCTGCAACCCCGTAAGTGTAATACGTCTAGTGTATGACATACGCCCTATACTGATCAACTTTTGTGAATTATTCAGGCCGATAGGTTTAGTAGGCTACTTTATTAGGTATATTCAAAATGTTGGCAAATTTCTCGATGGAAAAAAAATATCCGTACGCGCTGTATCTTCTAAAATAATAAAATTGGACGAACCAGAACGTATAACATTAAATCCCATGTTAAAGGTGCATATTCACACCAAAATGCTCGAAAATAATATTGTTAGAATTGTATAGGCCTAAGTTTAGAGGCTTAGAATGTGTTCCTAGATTAGTCCTAGTTCTCTGACTCTGACTCTACCCTTCTATGCCGATTCTGATATGCCGAGCAGTCGACGGAGTTAGAGAACTCGGACTAGCCTAGATGTAATGAAAAGAAATACATTTTAACATATGGTGATTTCATTATGTATAAATTGATATAGTGTTTTATGTTGTGAAATCGAATCAGAGACACGAGTCCTTATTTCAACTTAACAACTAAGTATATTATAATAATTTATTCAGAATTAAACCAACATAGGGTTTATTTCGTTTCCTTGCAGTTAGACACACAATTTAAATCACTAAAAGTATACAAGTTACTTATCTTCAAGCATTTTGGTAAGAATATGCACCTTTAAATCTGCTTAAATCCGCGAGTAATAGAGCTAAATGCGATTACGATCGGAACAGTAAAGCCATTTCTCCAACTTCTAATCACCCGCCTTGTCCATGTAGGCAAAACATCTACGACGTCATCACTTTTATGTTTTAAAAAATAGTAACTCTGCGCAACGCTATAAACTTAGCAGACACAATAGAAAGGGGAAATAGTACAGCTGCAATAGACGACTGCATTACACCACATAGGTTTATATCTATATAGAACTTTCCAATTAGCTTACCGAGCCGTCAACTATCGTGTTATTTTGGTAAAGGATTGTATCAAAGTATGACGCTAAACTCACCTTTTCTGCGTTGAAGCAGTCATTGTATTCTAAAACTATTTAATGCAACGCGCATGGCAATTGGCTGAAAGATGACCCAATTAAATACGTCGTAGTTACATGATCAGAGCAAAGAATTTTATTTTCATGGGCCTATATGAGAGAACTAAATTCCTCGCATCATAGTGGGGACATAAAATAAAAATTGAAAATTTACGCATTACGAGTTCATCCTAATCGTTTAAACCTACCGTAATTGTGGGGACCACGGAATGTCCCCAGAACCCAAGCATGTCCCCGGAACGTTGATCCTAGACTTGGAAATGTCCCCGGAATTACGGTAAAACAAGCTCTCTCTCTCTCTCTCTCTCTCTCTCTCTCTCTCTCTCTCTCTCTCTCTCTCTCTCTCTCTCTCTCTTGACCTTCACTCTTCCATCTAACACCTCCCCCTTCGTCCTGGCCCCTTTCCATGTCTCTCGTTCTCTCTATTTTTCCCCCAGCCTTCCCTACCCTCACTCTGCCTCCCTCCCTCCCTCCCTCACCCGCCCCCCCCCCCATTCCTTCGCCTCCCTCTCTCTATATCTCTCCTCCATCCTCGCTCCCTCCGTCCCTGACCCTCTACCTCTCTCTTGTTCACCACGCCCACCCACACATCCACTCTCTCTCTCTCTCTCTCTCTCTCTCTCTCTCTCTCCCTCTCTATCTCTCCTCTCTCTCTCTCTTTCTCTCTCCCTTTCTCTCCCTACCCCTCTTTCTTTCTCTGCCTCTCTCTCTCTTCTCTCTCTCTCTCTCTCTCTCTCTCTTTCTCTCTCTCTCTCTCTCTCTCGCTCCCTCTCTCTCCCTACCCCTCTTTCTTTCTCTGCCTCTCTCTCTCTTTTCTCTCTCTCCTCTCTCTCTCTCTCTCTCTCTCTCTCTCTCTCTCTCTCCCTTTCTTTGTTTCCCTCCCACCCACCCCTCACTCGCTCTCCCTCCCACCCTCCCTCAGGCCAGGCTTGGATACAAGTGCAGGGTATTGCATTTAAATACAAATGCAACTGTTTGCACATGGTTTAAATGCAAATGCAAATGCAGCCTAGCTCGATTGCATTTAAATGCAAATGCAATGTTTGCAACTTATTCAAATGCAAGTGCAAGTGCAAATGCAAATGAATTTACAAATGCATTTGGTTATGTGGACAAACCTCTGGTACTGACATTCTGGAATATCGTAGTATGCATCTGTCAACTATACGTCTGCTGGGAGTGAGTATCTTTGGGAAAACATTTTGTAACATAATCATGTGGTGGGTTCTAACTAGGGCTGGGCACTTGTACACGCTCAAGTGACGTGCACACGGTTACAAAAATTGCAAACGTGTACACGGGAAAAATGTATACAATATACATATTTATGTGAAATATGTAGGAAAGTCCTCAAAGAAAATGATCTATTTTTGACAACTTAATTCTCCGAATTTATGCAACATTCTCTCTCTCTTTCTGTCAATGCTGCCCGATTTCTGAATTAACCATTTAACACACAAGCCTGTCAAAGCACGGCCCCTACTGTGGTCCTGAGAAATGTAAATTTGCTGACAAAGAGGAGACAGGTTTTGTTTTTAAATCTTATCACTGCCAGTCATTACGATGGTAAATTTTCAAAAACAATCATCTCTTGGACTGCTCATGAGGAATTTTATGGGAAAACTTAAACTTTCTTGAGAAAATTTGAGAGTCAACGGGGTTAACTAATTATCCGCGCGTAGCATCTTAAAACAATCCATTTCTTTTAGAGTTACAGATTATTAAAGCGTGATAAACAACATTACATGTACTGTAGAATATCAATAATAGAACAGCATATTATTTTTAACCCGGAAATGGCCAAGCTGACCAAACACGGCTTCTGTATTGATCTTAAAGAATGCCAATTTTCAGACCAAGAAAATAATATTTTTGAAATCTTACCACTGGAATTACTGGCTCGCTTATCGAAATTGTCATTGCAGTGTAAAACTTTCAAAAATAGTCTTTTTGTCTGCAAATGGAACTTTTCTATGAAAAAAATAATACTTATTTCACCTTTATGGGGTAACCATTAGAGAATTGAATTTTCAGAATTGTTTGCCTATTTTGAAAGTAATTTGACTGATCGCTATTGTGTCCATGGAAACAGCATGTGGCAGTCAAATAACTTTCAAAAAAAAAAAAATTAAATATAATGTTGAATATCTGGAAAGTAATTTGCTTGATAGCCGCTACTGTGCCTATGGCAGCAACAGTTTCAGTCAAATTACGTTCAAGCCACAGCTGGAGGCAAAGGTTTCCAGTCAAATTTGTTTCAAAATATTCTCAGCTTGTTCAATACGTGAATTAAGATTCTCGCAATTCCGGATTCAAATGTTTAAATGTTAATTCCTATGGCTGAGATAACACATGACTGAGTGTGTGTGTGCGTGCGTGCGTGCGTGCGTGCGTGTGTGCGCGCGCGTGCGTGCCTTCGTGAGTGCGTGCGTGCGTGTGTGTATAGACTGAATGACAAGCGCTTCTAATCACAATGGGTGAACAGTAAATTACCCCATGTCATGCATAATTATCAGCATTTATATTTTTATTGATCTTGGTAAATGTCTATTTGCATTCCAAGAAGCTAATCTTTGAAGATTTACCACTGGAATGACTGACTCGACAACCAAGCCAGTCATATCAGTCATACATTTTCAAAAAGTGTCTTCTCTTGTAATGCAAATGGATATTCAAATAGGCCAATCTTAACAAATAAAGGAATAAGAGATTTCTGAATGAATAGAGTTAACAACACAATACCCTATTCACAGATTGAACATCCAGAGATATACACCTGTGCAAAAGTTAAGCACCAGCAAAAACAATAGAACGTAGAAACATGATGGTACAACTAGGCTGCCATACTTTTTGTCCCCGCGTTAGCTGACATAATTCCAAGTACGAAATGCACATGCATGCATGACTTCACGCCGCTTGATGTCCGTGCGTGGCGGGAAACAGCACACGTGTTCAGTTATGTAAAAGTCCAGTTTGAGGTGTAGAACATTACATACAGATTTAGGCGACAAGATTAGGAATTTTGTGTTCATGACCGTGGTTTATTTGTACAGAGAGAATTAGCTCTTGATTGTGAACCGCTATGGCAAGACGAAGGTTAAGTGATCGTGTGAAGTGGCAAATCATAGGCATGCATACCACTGGTATGTCATGCAGAGAGATTGGCAGACAGCTGAACATTAACCATACTGTAATCAGTCGTTTGATTGCAAAACATGGGCAAACTAACGAGGTGAAGGACAGGCCTAGATCTGGAAGACCGAAGAAGACTACTGCCCGTGATGATCGAGCCCTAGTACGCCTTATTAGGAGATCTCCATTCACCAACAGCAGAGTGCTCAGCCAGCAATGGGAAACGCGCAATAGAGTGTCAATGTCTACCGTCAAAAGGAGACTGTATGCTGCTGGCATGAAAGCTAGGAGACCTGTCAGACGTCCTCTCCTCACTGCACACCACAAAGAGGAGCATCTGAGGTGGTGCAACGAAAGAAGACACTGGAACATGAGATCCTGGAGACGGGTACACTGGTCCGATGAAAGTCGGTTCCTGCTTCATGCCACAGATGGTCGAACTCGTGTATGGAGGTCCAGACGCACGGCGTACGACCAACGTAACATCATGGAAGAAGTTCCATTTGGTGGAGGTTCCGTTATGATATGGGGGTGCATCTCATTTGATTGTAAGCTGGATCTGTTGACTGTACCTGGAACACTAAATGGACAAAGATATCATGATTCCATACTAGATAGAGTTGTGGTCCCTCATTTTGTAAATCATGCACCTGGAACCCACCCTATATTCATGGATGACAACGCCCGACCACATCGTGCTAGAGCTGTGCATGAATACCTCCGCCAGAATGCCATCGAAACCCTACCATGGCCAGCAAGGAGCCCTGACATGAACCCTATTGAGCATATCTGGGACATTCTGGGAAACATGGTGAGAAGGAGGGATCCTCCTGTGCAGAACCTACAGGAATTAACAGACGCACTCCATCTTGAATGGCAACGAATACCACAATGGCGTATCAGTCGGTTGGTGACCAGCATGAGACGTCGTGTCCAGGCCGTCATCCAGGCACAAAGTGGATATACCCGGTATTAATAATGACAGTCTCAAACTCGTGCACAGATGTTAAACTTCGTTTTCAGACACCATTAATGACAATCTAGCCACGTGTGTCAACTGTAGGGCAATAGTTGTCAGTTGTGTCAACGTAACCATATTCAGGCCTCGTTTTCAAGTTCAAACAAAAACATACAGTGTTTCCCCACCATCATAATCAGCATTCCTCTAGTTGCATTATTACCTCTTGCACTAAGATGGATAGGTACATAAATGTTTATGCTATTGCTTTCTTCATAGCACATGAATATACCCTCGCATGTGCGTAAAAATAGGGTGGTGCTTAACTTTTGCACAGGTGTATATATTACTAAGCTCAGGCTAATTACTTTGAAAGGATCTTGACAAAAAATATAGCAACTTGTTGAACAGATTGTACAGTCAAAAGTTCTCTGGTGACCACCTGTATTTTGGGGCCACAAGATTGCGGTTCTTTAAAATAGACGATTGTATGAATATTATTAATTTTCCTGAACTGTTTACACCCTAACTCCACACCCCACCCAAATGACGATATATCGTGATACCGCGGTATTTTAATGAGATACCGATATCGTCATGCCTTGAGCAATATCTCCCAACCCTACCTGAACATCACCATATTTATTAACGCAGCAACAACGTGTAGTCCAATTGTTTTATGAACCCTTTTATGCCCAATCCGGAAAGACCAGCCTTTGTCGTGGTCTTTACAAATGCCCATTTGCAGACCGAGAGAAGAGGAAACAATGTTTTCAGAGGTTTTGTATATATGGGGTTAAGGGGTCGATACATTGGACAAGAGAATGGAGGCACCCATTCCTTACTATTTAGGTGATCATATTTATTATACTCTCGAGATACGTTGCTGTAGATTATCTCAGAAACAAATTGGCTAAAATGTGTTGGCTTGCTAAGATCTCAACTGACTTAACCTAGACTAATTTCAAAATATACATGATTTTGAACAGATATATATATATATATATATATATATATATATATATATATATATATATATATATATATATATATATATATATATATATATATATATATATATATATATATATATATATATATATATATATATATATATATATATATATATGGCTGAGAGCTACATGGTAAGAAATTCAGAGTAAAATGTGTTAACAAATCACAAAGAATTTTTATGATTTAAAAGATAATTTGGTTGAATATTTTGAAATTAATTTGACTGGGTGTTGTGGCTGCTATTTACAGCAGCAGCAGCTAGGCTCCTTCCTATTTTGCAAGAAATGAAAAATGAAAAAAGTAGTGCCTTTGAAAAAACCTCAAATGCGTTTGAAAACTCAAATGCAAATGCAAGCATTTTTATGCAAATGCAAGTGCAAATGCATTCAAATGCAAATACAAATGCATTTGAACTTGTACTCAAGCCTGCCTCAGGCACTCATTCCTACTCCCTGCCTCCCCTCTCTTTCTCTACCCATCTCTTTCCCTCTTCCCCATCCCTCCCTCTTCCTCTCCCCCCCTCCCTCCCTCCGTTCCCCTCCCCTCTCTCTCACTCACTCACTCTCCCTCTCTCTCCCTCTCTCTCACTCTCTCTCTCTCTCTCTCTCTCTCTCTCTCTCTCTCTCTCTCTCTCTCTTTGCCTTCACCCTTTCATCTCTCCCCCCCCCCCTTAGTCCTGGCTCCTTTCCATCTCTCGTTCTCTTCATTTCTCTCCCAGCCCTCCCTGCCCGCCCTCTCCTTCCCGCACTCTCCCTCCATCCCTCACCCTCTCTCCAATCTATTCGCCTCCCTGTCTCTATATCTCTCCCTCTATCCTCGCTCCCTCCCTCCCTGGCCCTCTCCCTCTCTCTTGTGCATCCCACCCACCCACTCTCGCCCCCCCCCCCTCTCAGCCTCCCCCTCTCTCTCCCTGTCTTTTTTTTTCTCTCTCTCTCCTTCCTTCCCCTCTCGCTCCCTCCCACCCTCCCTCACTCACGCATTCCCACTTCCTCTACTCCCCTCTTTCATTCTCTGCCTCGCTCTCTCTCTCTCTCTCTCTCTCTCTCTCTCTCTCTCTCTCTCTCTTTCTCTCGCACGCGTGCCATTGAACGTTCACTTTTGTTATCATGGCTAATACATTTTCAGTTCATAACTCTTGAAATTAATTTGACTTGAGGTTGTTGCGACCTTGGGCAACAACATCATTTAAGTACAATTAATTTCATGATATACAACACCTTATCTGCGTGTTATACGCATACGCGCACTCCTTAGTTTATTTATCCCGATAGCTCTACTTGGAGACATGCACACTCGTAACCATGATCTCGCTAATTGCGTGGCCGCTCACGGCAACGCTTTTACTCGGGTTGTGTCTAGAATTACGTATGGCCGCGGTCATTTTGCGCAAGGGATTGTGGTCTCCAACGGCTAACTAGAGAGATAGATAATTTTAGATAAATCTATGGTTCCAATCACACGGAATCCCATGGGTGTGGGTGTGTGCGTGCGTGCGTGCGTGCGTGCGTGCGTGCGTGCGTGCGTGCGTGCGTGCGTGCGTGCGTGCGTGCGTGCGTGCGTGCGTGCGTGCGTGCGTGCGTGCGTGCGTGCGTGCGTGCGTGCGTGCGTGCCTGCCTGCCTGCGTGCGTGTGTGTGTGTGTCATAAATGGTTGTTAACATACATTGACTATGACGTGAAGCGAGGAGCCCCAATTTTTGTCACCCCCTAATATGCTAGATCACCTAGTTGAGTTACTGGCTGAAATTAGTCCTCTAGTACATGCATCATAAATGCCAGAAATTTCTGCTGGTGGGCTAACTCTGCAGAAGCCCCAAATTATGCCAAACCTAGGGATGGCTAGATAATCTATTTTGGTAATTGGTTGAAACCGTTTTTGCATATACCATATAGATCGTTGAGAACTTGTTGCTAGAAATTTTTAGTGGTAGGGATTACCAGCCAGAATCAACATGTTCATATACATATAGCCACCCCTAGTTTGGTACACGATTGTAGCGGAGAGAATCTATGATGATGTCAGAGAAACCCCAATAATTCTAAAAGAAAATATACAATCACGAATTTCTGTATAAGTTCAAGCAGAAGAAATAGCTAGATGTTACGTCTAGCTTGTCGAGCCCTATTAACACACCTTGAAAAAGTTGAAAGGCTTTAAAATTTTACTTCATTCTCAGAAAAAAGACTCCAGAGTTGTCGGGTAGGGGTGGAAGTGGGTGACACTGGGTAAAGTATGGTACACCATGTCTTGGCCATAGTGTGTTGAATGTCATAAACATCCCAGTTAGACCAAATATATTAACCCTTTCAATGGTAAATCCCTGAAAAAGTGTATACAACATTTTTTTAATATTTCGAAATTAATTTGAACGGAAGCCATTGCTGCATTAGGCAGTTACGGATTTCAGTCAAATTAATTTGAAAAATATTCAACATGTTTCCTGTATGGTTGCTTTGAAAATGAGATATGGGGAATTTATCGGTGAAGGAGCTAATGATTTGAAAACTTTAACATCTCACTTCATTCTATGAAAAGGCCCTCCAGATTGGGATGAGATGGCGGGATGACCTAGGGTACGTTCGGATAATGGATGTATGGTATGATAAGGTATTTGAGGTTAAATTACCTAAATATTAACGTTAAACCAGGTGGATTTGCACTTTTAAAAAATATAACATTTCACTTCATTCTCGGATACCACACTCCAGACTCAGATGTCACATGATATTTAGATTGCTATGTCTCACCATAATCGGCTTCGCTACGGACTAGACAAAAACAGACACATAATCTATCCATGATACATCTACAATACTGGAATCCATACAGGACAGAATAAACACATACACAATTTTTTTAATTGGATGAATGAATTGTGTTAATTAACCCGCGTTAGAGTTAAAACCCGAGTTTTCTCTACAACGTTTATTTTTGGAATCAAACAGGTCGGATCCACTTTGCTTACTCTGACAAACAGTAATCCCACATGTCACCCCCCCACCCACACACACACACACACACACCCTCTATCAGTTTCAACCAAACTCATTCATCTACGAATCTTTAGGCTATGTTTCCCGATACGTAACATGCACCAATGTAAAAAATACTACAGAGCAGTGAGACAAAATTGTACTTTTCCTCCATTGCTCGCCACCACGAAGTGTCGATAGATGGATGGATGGATGGATGGATGGATGGATGGATGGATGGATGGGGAGGGATGATGGATGGATGGGGATGGATGGATGGGGATGGATGGATGGGGATGGATGGATGGGGATGGATGGATGGGGATGGATGGATGGGGATGGATGGATGGGGATGGATGGATGGGGATGGATGGATGGGGATGGATGGATGGGGATGGATGGATGGATGGGGATGGATGGATGGGGATGGATGGATGGGGATGGATGGATGGGGATGGATGGATGGGGATGGATGGATGGGGATGGATGGATGGGGATGGATGGATGGGGATGGATGGATGGGGATGGATGGATGGGGATGGATGGATGGGAATGGATGGATGGGAATGGATGGATGGGGATGGATGGATGGGGATGGATGGATGGGAATGGATGGATGGGGATGGATGGATGGGGATGGATGGATGGGGATGGATGGATGGGGATGGATGGATGGGGATGGATGGATGGGGATGGATGGATGGATGGATGGATGGATGGATGGATGGATGGATGGATGGATGGGGATGGATGGATGGGGATGGATGGATGGGGATGGATGGATGGGGATGGATGGATGGGGATGGATGGATGGGGATGGATGGATGGGGATGGATGGATGGGGATGGATGGATGGGGATGGATGGATGGGGATGGATGGATGGATGGGGATGGATGGATGGATGGGGATGGATGGATGGATGGGGATGGATGGATGGATGGGGATGGATGGATGGATGGGGATGGATGGGGATGGATGGATGGATGGGGATGGATGGATGGATGGGGATGGATGGATGGATGGATGGATGGATGGATGGATGGATGGATGGATGGATGGATGGATGGATGGATGGGGATGGATGGATGGGGATGGATGGATGGATGGGGATGGATGGATGGATGGGGATGGATGGATGGATGGGGATGGATGGATGGATGGGATGGGGATGGATGGATGGATGGGGATGGATGGATGGATGGGGATGGATGGATGGATGGGGATGGATGGATGGATGGGGATGGATGGATGGATGGGGATGGATGGAGATGGGGATGGATGGATGGATGGGGATGGGGATGGATGGATGGATGGGGATGGATGGATGGATGGGGATGGATGGATGGATGGGGATGGATGGATGGATGGGGATGGATGGATGGATGGGGATGGATGGATGGATGGGGATGGATGGATGGATGGGGATGGATGGATGGATGGGATGGATGGATGGATGGGGATGGATGGATGGATGGGGATGGATGGATGGATGGGGATGGATGGGGATGGATGGGGATGGATGGGGATGGATGGGGATGGATGGGGATGGATGGGGATGGATGGGGATGGATGGGGATGGATGGGGATGGATGGATGGATGGATGGATGGATGGATGGATGGATGGATGGGGATGGATGGATGGATGGATGGATGGATGGATGGATGGATGGATGGATGGATGGATGGATGGGGATGGATGGATGGATGGATGGATGGATGGATGGATGGATGGATGGATGGATGGATGGATGGATGGATGGATGGATGGATGGATGGATGGATGGATGGATGGATGGATGGATGGATGGATGGATGGATGGATGGATGGATGGATGGATGGATGGATGGATGGATGGATGGATGGATGGATGGATGGGGATGGATGGATGGATGGATGGATGGATGGATGGATGGATGGATGGATGGATGGATGGATGGATGGATGGATGGATGGACGGACGGACGGACGGACGGACGGACGGACGGACGGACGGACGGACGGACGGACGGACGGACGGACGGACGGACGGACGGACGTCTTTACATTGAAAAATAACGCATTGGCACAGGAATTTAATTACAAATTTCTTTGCCTAAATTTGTCCTATCGAGACCAAGTTTAGATTTACTTAGAGTGGTCCCCCCTTGAGATTAGTTGGGGTAAAGTGAATTAATCAGTAGGTCGCTTTAACAGGTAAAGGCTGGGATTGATCCTACATTATAGAGAAATCAGACACACGAATGCACACACATACACATACGCACGTACATACGCACGTACATACGCACGTACATACGCACGTACATACGCACGCACGCACGCACGCACGCACGCACGCACGCACGCACGCACGCACGCACGCACGCACGCACGCACGCACGCACGCACGCACGCACGCACCTGAACGAATGCACGCAATAATACATGCACACAGTAATACATGCACGAATGCACGCAATAATGCATGCATGAACGCATGCACGAACGGACGCACGAATGCATGCACGCACACACCCAGGCACTAATGTACTCACGAATTAATGCACCCACACTCACATACACATACACCCACGCAAGTATAGATGCACACACGTACGGATGTACGAGCACACACCCATACACACATACGAACAAACGCCCGGACGAACGAACGAACGAACGAACGAACGAACGAACGAACGAACGCACGCACGCACGCACGCACGCACGCACGCACGCACGCACGCACGCACGCACGCACTTTTGCAGACACAAAATTAAAAGATGTCCTACGAATATGATTTCATGTTGCCCCACCATTGATTTTGGTTGGGATTAGATTTATTTAAGAATAGGTAGGGAGGGATGAAACCTTGTCATTGTTATCAGGAACCATAAGGTCTAACTTTGATCTTACTAGCGTTCGTTCGTTCGTTCGTTCGTTCGTTCGTTCGTTCGTTCGTTCGTTCGTTCGTTCGTTCGTTCGTTCGTGCGGGCGGGCGTCCGTGCGTATGTGCGTGCATGCGTATGTGCGTGCATGCGTTCATATGTGCGTTTATTCATTCATTCATTCGTTCGTTCATCCACCTATCTGTTCACTCATCCTGTCACCTGTCCTTGGCCTCTCTATTGGTTTACTGGTCTGTGCCTCCCAGACATCAATTGATTGTCTATATGGATGGACTGATGGATGGATTACTGGATGGGTGGCCGGGTGGGTGCATGGATTGTTTGGACATATATGTTTGTAAAGGTACAAACCACCTCTCTTCCGCAACCACCTGCCGTATTTTATTCTTATATTTTCAACAGCCGCACCAACTCATTGCAAAGAAGCAATTAGCGCTTTGCAATGACTAAGTGAATAAATTAAACCAAATTCGGAAATGAAATTGTAGCTTTCACCCATTTACCTATTCATTTGTTCAGTCGTCTAGTCACCCACCGGGTGTCTGTCTATCAGTTTACAAATCTGTTCTCCCCTTAATCAAGTATTTGTTTAGGGGGATGGCAGGATGGACTGATGGATGGATTAATATGCTGGTGTCTGGGCGGGTGAATGAGTGCATGGGTTGTTGGACATATAAGCTTACAAAGCTCAAACAACCTGTGACTTACAACCACCTCTCTTTAGAAGGAATCTCACTAGCCCAACAACATTCAGTCAATCCACAGTGGATCATCCTATGTCAGAAAGACCTGCTCAAAACTATTTGTTTATTCCTATTTTCGAACACATGGCAACGACAACTTATTACAAAGAAGTATTCAATGCTTTGTAATGACTGAGTGAACCGATTTGCCCAGATCAAAAAACTGTATAACTCCTAACTGTCAAAATTTGTTCCTATTTTCGAACACACGGCAACGCCAACTTATTACAAAGAAGTAATCAACGCTTTGTAATGACTGAGTGAACCGATTCGCCAAGATCAAATAACTGTATAACTTGTCAGAATTTGTTTTAATAATCTTTATTCAGGAAACCTGTCCCTTGCAGTACTCAAACAACAAGTAAATTACTCTCCGCCGCCATGATTAAACATATCTCGGCAGCATTTGATCTAATGACTGACCAAATAGCCCTCATTGTTATTCTCACACCTTAATCGCCTGAAACGAACCGGCGTACTAACCCATGCTACAGTTAGATAAGCTCGATATAATTAAGCAATCACGCCTTTTGTATTAGCTGTTTGACTTCAGTAGCGCCAAAGGCGCACATTGATCCAAAGCAGGTCTTCGGGTTTAGTTTGATCTTTTGTGGAGAGACTGAATTAATAGTTAATCAGTAGTCACCATTGTAGTAATTCTCCTATAAATATGTAAGAATTATCAGTTGCCATTAGACCAGTTTTTTCGCTGCATGACGAAGACCATTACGTCGAAAGCGCTCCAGCAACTGACAGTGTAAGCTTTAATTTTATATATATATAATAATCTTGTATTAATTGTTCTTATTTTTCAGTCTCTAAATTGTTTCAACACATATCGCTCTAGTTAATATTTGGTAGTTAACTTTTTTGAACTTTTCTGACTAAATTTGACATAAATCTGTAGAAATTTGATTACGTTCTAAAATGGCCAAGAATTTCAACGGCCCAGTGGGTAAAGGACGCAAATCTGGCAACCCAGCGTCCAACTTTTCTTCAACCAAAAGTGCTCCTAACCAGTCTGTTCAGGCCTTTCAGAGACTGGTTAAGATGTACTTCCATGTGTTGCAATGCTTGCATCACTATGGTCTTTTACGAGAGCATTTGGCATCAGACTCTCTCCCGAAATCTCTCAGCATGAAAATGGAGGAGATGAACTCGTTTTTCTGCCCTGCCTTACGAGATGACGAATTTTTGAAATCGACCAGCATGATAAACCAAATTTGGGCTCATAGCTGCTTAGAAAATTTAATCAACCATTATCGTAGCAAATTGGACAAATTAAAGGCAGAGGTAAAAGTGGCCGAATCTAATGTAATTCTTGATCTAGACAGAGCCAAAGGCATAGCATTGAAATGGGGTAGGCAAAATTTTGGAAATAAATTGGCCACAACGACAATCACAAATTTTTGGAAATTTTTGGCAGAAATAGCTAGTGATAAGCAAAATAGAGTGATGTCTCTACCAACACCGGCGGCCACACCGAGTACAGGTTCAGGTTATCATTCAACAATGACTAACAAACGACAACGGTCACCAACCACCTTCACACCCTCGCCTACCACTTCCAAGCGGACGAATCTGTATACATCACCAACACCAGCACCTGGTGTTGATGATGTAACAGAGTCATGGCCGGCTCTCCCAAAGACAAATTCTCCTCCTGTGCGCCGTTGTCGGGTTGTTACTCACTGTTCCCCCAATCTACCACCTAGCAACTCTTCCTCATCTCTTCCACTATCTTCTCCTCGCCACCTTCTGACTCGATCTTCTCCTCTTCCTCCTTCTCCTCTCTCAATCCCGCCTCCTCCTCTTCCTCCTCAAACTTCTTCTCTTCATGCATCTCCTCTCTCAATCCCGCCTCCTCCTCTTCCTCCTCAACCTTCTTCTCTTTATGCATCTCCTCTCTCAATCCCGCCTCTTGCTCCTCATACTCAATCTTCTCCTCTTGCATCTCCTCTCTCCATCCCTCCTCCTCCTCTTCCTCCTACGCTTCATCTGTCTTCTCCTCACGCACCTTCTTCTGCTCCTCTTCTTCTGTCTCCACCTCCTCTCCCTCCTATGGAGAATAATAGTAACCTGTCTGACAGGAAGTTTGCTAAGTACCGTCATCAATCGCATAGCAAGGGCCTGTGGAGGATCCCCAGAATCACCAAAAAGATTCTGATGATAGGGTCCTCTAATCTAGCCCGAATTGATTTAGATGTCCATCCTGACATCCAGGTTGAGTGCTATCCTGGTGCCGCATTATCACATTTCAGAACAATGGCTATGCGACACCAGGATGGCCCTAGCCCGGAGAAGATCATCTTGAATATTGGCATCAACTCCAAAAATGAGCATCCAACCAAAGCCTCAAGCCATTTACGGTTCATGGCTCGTGAATTTAAAAACACCTTCCCTAATGCGGAGTTGCACTTTGCTGAGATTAACTTCTCTGATAGCTTGTCAGACAGGCAAAGGTACTGTCTCAAGCGTATCAACGAATCAGCAAGGTCCAACTGCCACGTTGATAAGGTCATCCCCAAAATTTCTGATGCGAATTTTCATGTTGAGAAGGATAGAATCCATTGGACGAAAGAAACAGCTAATTGTATTTATAACCATTGGTTGACGGTACTTAGTTTAAACTAAATGTGGGTCAAGGCAATAGCTCCCCTAACATAGGATTAGGAACAAACCTTGTCAATTTAGCAGCTGACTATGATCTCTCACCATCTGAAAAATCAATTCTCGATCGTGGTCTTACTTTTATACCAACTCCAAAACCAAAAACAGGATTAGATTTGCTTTTAGACACAGGTCTTATTGAAGTAGCTAATTTTGGTCATTCAGTAAAAATAGCCCATCATTTTCGAAATTTAAATGGAGAGTCAAAACCATTCACTGGAAAATCCGGTTGGGACCCTCCAGATAGACTAGTTGATGACAATGTTAAAGCAACCATAAAAACGGTTGCTGGTATAGCCAGATCATTGCCAGTTACAAACAATAAGCGAAACCTTTCATTTCTCGAACGACAGGCTATCAACAAATTACGTAGAAATCAAAATATTATTATAAAACCAGCCGATAAAGGTTCAGCAACTGTGATTATGTCTAGAGAAAACTACATCCGCGAGGCCGAAAGGCAGTTAACTAACACCAGGCATTACAGAAAACTTGATAATTTAATTTGGCCTCAAAACCGACAAAATTTCATTGAAATACTTAATTCATTGCATACAGATAAGTACATCGATAAGAAACAGCTAAAGTATCTGCTAGGTGAGAATAATCCACAAAATCGGACATTTTATATCTTGCCTAAAATCCATAAACCTATCAGCACCTGGTTAGATCCATTGACACCTCCTGGACGACCCATCATTTCAGACTGTGGCAGTGAGTCTTATGGCATTTCAGAATATATTGATTACTATTTAAAGCCCATTGCTAATAGACACAAGAGCTTTCTCAAGAACACTGAACACTTTCTTTCAAAGTTATCCAAATTGTCAGTTCCGAAAGATGCATATTTAGTCACATTAGACATAGATGCTATGTATACCAATATAGATATTGATGCTGGAGTCAATGCTATTAAGAATTCTTTTGTCAAATTTCCTGATCCAGATCGACCAGACACGGAAATTCTAAAATTATTAGAGCTAAGTCTTAAAGGAAACGATTTCCAATTTAATGGTGAAAATTACCTTCAAATCTGTGGATGCGCAATGGGTAAACGATTCAGCCCAAATTTTGCCACGATTTATGTTGCGGAGTGGGAAGTGGAGGCACTGAACAAATCAACCAAAAAGCCTCTTCTTTACCTCAGATATCTAGATGACATCTTCATAGTTTGGCAACATTCAGAAGAAGACTTTTGGGAATTTTTTCGCATTTTAAATAACCAAGATTCAAACATCAAGCTAAAAGCTACTATTAGTGGAACATCGGTTGACTTTTTAGATGTCACGATCTATAAGGGTCCTCAATTTGATTCCTCTGGAAAATTAGAATATAAAGTATTCTTTAAGCCAACAGACTCACATCAGCTGCTTCACAAAAAATCATTTCATCCTCCACACACATTTAAAGGTTTGATCAAATCGCAAATCATAAGATTTTTTCGAAACTCTAGCAACAGGCAAAATCTGAATAGTGCATGCTCTACTCTGTTTGATGCTTTGAAAGCACGAGGCTATTCAGCCCGTTTTCTTCGAAAAATTAAAGCAGACACCATCAATGAGCTTGAAAATCTAAAACCTCATAGCGGACCCGAGTTTGAACCTGTCCAAATTAAACACAATAAACCAATCATGTGCGATGGATCAGTTTCTAAATGCGACAAATATAGATGCAAAGTAAACAACTATATTGTAAACCAACAAACATTCCTGAGCTTTCAAACTAAAAATGAATATCATATCCGAACTAATATGCATTGTGATTCTGAGAATGTAGTCTATTTGATCAATTGTGCCCTTTGCCAGAAACAGTATGTTGGTGAAACAAAAAATGCATTTAGAGTGCGTGCTAGACGCCACGTTTCTGATATTAACACCTCAGCAGATACGCCAATTGCTCAACATTTCCAACTTCCGGATCATTCAGTTGAACATCATTTTGAAATCATGCCAATAGAACAGATTCCGACCTTCGATAGTGAGGAAGAAACGAGTTCGTTTCGCAAAATCCGAGAGGGCCATTGGATTAGAACACTTCAAACAAAAGCACCATTTGGAATAAATGTAGATTCGGGAATATCACAAAAGAACAAAATTATCCCATTTCAACTCATATACAATAGACGTAATGTTGAATTAGCGAAAACCATGAAAGACGAATATTCACAGTTGCAATCTAAATTAAAGGAACGAACGAACGAACGAACGAACGAACGAACGAACGAACGAACGCTAGTAAGATCAAAGTTAGACCGTATGGTTCCTGATAACAATGACAAGGTTTCATCCCTCCCTACCTATTCTTAAATAAATCTAATCCCAACCAAAATCAATGGTGGGGCAACATGAAATCATATTCGTAGGACATCTTTTAATTTTGTGTCTGCAAAAGTGCGTGCGTGCGTGCGTGCGTGCGTGCGTGCGTGCGTGCGTGCGTGCGTGCGTGCGTGCGTGCGTGCGTGCGTGCGTGCGTTCGTTCGTTCGTTCGTTCGTTCGTCCGGGCGTTTGTTCGTATGTGTGTATGGGTGTGTGCTCGTACATCCGTACGTGTGTGCATCTATACTTGCGTGGGTGTATGTGTATGTGAGTGTGGGTGCATTAATTCGTGAGTACATTAGTGCCTGGGTGTGTGCGTGCATGCATTCGTGCGTCCGTTCGTGCATGCGTTCATGCATGCATTATTGCGTGCATTCGTGCATGTATTACTGTGTGCATGTATTATTGCGTGCATTCGTTCAGGTGCGTGCGTGCGTGCGTGCGTGCGTGCGTGCGTGCGTGCGTGCGTGCGTGCGTGCGTGCGTGCGTGCGTACGTGCGTATGTACGTGCGTATGTACGTGCGTATGTGTGTCTGATTTCTCTATAATGTAGGATCAATCCCAGCCTTTACCTGTTAAAGCGACCTACTGATTAATTCACTTTACCCCAACTAATCTCAAGGGGGGACCACTCTAAGTAAATCTAAACTTGGTCTCGATAGGACAAATTTAGGCAAAGAAATTTGTAATTAAATTCCTGTGCCAATGCGTTATTTTTCAATGTAAAGACGTCCGTCCGTCCGTCCGTCTGTCTGTCTGTCTGTCTGTCTGTCTGTCTGTCCGTCCGTCCGTCCGTCCGTCCGTCCGTCCGTCCGTCTTTACATTGAAAAAAACGCATTGGCACAGGAATTTAATTAAAAATTTCTTTGCCTAAATTTGTCCTATCGAGACCAAGTTTAGATTTACTTAGAGTGGTCCCCCCTTGAGATTAGTTGGGGTAAAGTGAATTAATCAGTAGGTCGCTTTAACAATTTGTGATTGTCGTTGTGGCCAATTTATTTCCAAAATTTTGCCTACCCCATTTCAATGCTATGCCTTTGGCTCTGTCTAGATCAAGAATTACATTAGATTCGGCCACTTTTACCTCTGCCTTTAATTTGTCCAATTTGCTTCGATAATGGTTGATTAAATTTTCTAAGCAGCTATGAGCCCAAATTTGGTTTATCATGCTGGTCGATTTCAAAAATTCGTCATCTCGTAAGGCAGGGCAGAAAAACGAGTTCATCTCCTCCATTTTCATGCTGAGAGATTTCGGGAGAGAGTCTGATGCCAAATGCTCTCGTAAAAGACCATAGTGATGCAAGCATTGCAACACATGGAAGTACATCTTAACCAGTCTCTGAAAGGCCTGAACAGACTGGTTAGGAGCACTTTTGGTTGAAGAAAAGTTGGACGCTGGGTTGCCAGATTTGCGTCCTTTACCCACTGGGCCGTTGAAATTCTTGGCCATTTTAGAACGTAATCAAATTTCTACAGATTTATGTCAAATTTAGTCAGAAAAGTTCAAAAAAGTTAACTACCAAATATTAACTAGAGCGACATGTGTTGAAACAATTTAGAGACTGAAAAATAAGAACAATTAATACAAGATTATTATATATATATAAAATTAAAGCTTACACTGTCAGTTGCTGGAGCGCTTTCGACGTAATGGTCTTCGTCATGCAGCGAAAAAACTGGTCTAATGGCAACTGATAATTCTTACATATTTATAGGAGAATTACTGCAATGGTGACTACTGATTAACTATTAATTCAGTCTCTCCACAAAAGATCAAACTAAACCCGAAGACCTGCTTTAGATCAATGTGCGCCTTTGGCGCTACTGAAGTCAAACAGCTAATACAAAAGGCGTGATTGCTTAATTATATCGAGCTTATCTAACTGTAGCATGGGTTAGTACGCCGGTTCGTTTCAGGCGATTAAGGTGTGAGAATAACAATGAGGGCTATTTGGTCAGTCATTAGATCAAATGCTGCCGAGATATGTTTAATCATGGCGGCGGAGAGTAATTTACTTGTTGTTTGAGTACTGCAAGGGACAGGTTTCCTGAATAAAGATTATTAAAACAAATTCTGACAAGTTATACAGTTATTTGATCTTGGCGAATCGGTTCACTCAGTCATTACAAAGCGTTGATTACTTCTTTGTAATAAGTTGGCGTTGCCGTGTGTTCGAAAATAGGAACAAATTTGGACAGTTAGGAGTTATACAGTTTTTTGATCTGGGCAAATCGGTTCACTCAGTCATTACAAAGCATTGATTACTTCTTTGTAATAAGTTGGTGTTGCCCTGTGTTCGAAAATAGGAATAAACAAATAGTTTTGAGCAGGTCTTTCTGACATAGGATGATCCATTGTGGATTGACTGAATGTTGTTGGTCTAGTGAGATTCCTTCTAAAGAGAGGTGGTTGTAAGTCACAGGTTGTTTGAGCTTTGTAAGCTTATATGTCCAACTATACGGACGGACGGACGGACGGACGGACGGACGGACGGACGGACGGATGGATGGATGGATGGATAGACGGACGGACGGACGGACGGACGGACGGACGGATAGATAGATAGATAGATAGATAGATAGATAGATAGACGGACGGACGGACGGACGGACGGACGGACGGACGGACGGACGGACGGACGGGTGGATAGATAGACCGACCGACCGACCGACCGACCGACCGATAGATAGATAGATAGATTCCATAATATGTCTTCGGCTCTTGAGTGTGTACAATTGAATACTATAGTATGGCGGACAAAGAGCATAAACCAATTTCACAATACAATTTAGGTTATAATATATACGACAACATTTAGGCAGCTAGTAGCTACGTAACACAATAACAACCATTTGTCCAAGGATATTCGGAGAACATACTCAAGTTATCCCATCATTACTCACCTTTAAATCATGATAAATAAAAGCTGCTAGATTCGTCACAACTGTAGCATTTTGATGTTGTAATAACACATGTAATTTGAAGACACTTGATCTCCTATAATAATATATCATTTTCTGTAATTTTCAATGACAAAACACCTGATAAAACCCAGTATGGACTCTTAGCGGTTTGACGAGCTGATTTAGCAGTTTAGGGGTGCCACAAATGCGGTCTTCTGGCTGCGGCATCCCACCACTGTCTGGTAAAAGACATTCATGACACTATGGAACATTTTGAGCCTATCTTCACCCAGTACCTCACCGAGCTGATCTAGCGTGATTTTGGCGGCCATTTTCCTCCCCTTTGTGGCTGGCACAAATCGCCCCCACGCTGCCACCTCCCCCATCCCACCCCCACCACCACCACCGCCCCTATCCCGATGAAAGATTCTGACAGCCATATTTCCGTAATACATGAATGGTGGCAACTTTGTGGATAGTGGTTATAAACAGTAACCTTAACAAGTGATCTAGCACTGTTTTGGTACCACTAAGGCGCCCTTCATTGCCATATACCCACCAACCCGACGCTGTCAGAAGACCATATCCTTGAATAGGGATAGAAAAATAGCAGTTGATGCCATTACAAATTGGTAATATTGCCATCTGATCTCAACCCTGCGGGAACCCGCTTTATATAGCTTTTGTAAAAGTTCTAGGTGGCGGGGTGGGGTGGTGGTGGGGTAGGTGGGGCTTGTGCTATTTTCTCCTCGAAATAGGTACACGTATTTATTTAAGATGTCAGCTGATATTGCCTACATAGATGCAGATGCCTGCTATAGGTGACTTTGACCTGCCATCACATACTAATGATTTTGAAAAAATCCATTTTTACTGTAAAGTTCTCCCTGTAAGGGTGTACAATTTTGTCTCGGCTCGATATATGTTATGCGGTATCTTCTAATATGATCATTAAACTTGTTTTTAAAGTAAAAAATTCTAACATTCATGACATAACGGTTTATCTTGACACTAAGAAATGACCTTGACCTTTGAAACAAAACCTTGGGTATCATAGGGTAACTTCTAATATGGCCATTGAACTGTTCAGGTCAACATACATTCTCTTCTAGCACTGGTAACTTTGCCCGTAAGCGTAACTGTAACTTTTTACCTCTGGCTCCAAAATCAGCAGACATCTTCGGGATCCAATGGTAACGTCCAACTCCCGCACTATGTATGATTACTGTATTCTGCCGCTGTAGTAGTAGACACATCCCACAGCTGCAATCAGTTCTTTTTCGCTATGCCTTGTCCTCAGCCGAAATTCTTAGCTTCCTCAGGTCCAGTCCTGACTTGAGTGTACCGAGTCCTGCTTTCTTGAGGTCATCTCGTAGCACGCTTAGCAGATTTATGCAATGACGCCCTCTCCTGGCTTTGTATTTGCTGGCTCAGAGTAGGGATAATTCCAAGGCTCTCTGTGCTGGTGTCTCTTCTGGCATCATTAGCACATGGCAAAACATGGACCATCTTTGCTGGGCGACTTTTACAGAGAGCGGCGACGTATTACACATCTTGTATAGTGCATCGCTGGAAATTATGCTGTTTGGTCATCGGTGTCCAGTGACGGTGCGTAGGTGTTTGCGGTGGCAGGCATCGAGTTTGTCTAGAGCTGCCTTTGAAGCTGCCCAGCTGTTACAGTTATACAGCATCAAGGATACGCCGGTTGCATTGTATAAACGCAGCCTTTTAATCAAGGGCATTTTAGATCTACGAATCCATAGCTTCCAGAAGGACTGGAAAACTATGTTCCCCATGACGCGGCGTGCAGAAATGTCAGCAGCACGGCAAATCAGTGAGCCCAGGATTGTACTTTTCCTCCATGGTTCGCCGCCACGAAGTGGGCCGTCATTTTCTATAGTGTTGTGTTGATAGGTATATGTCGGTGAACTCTGTTTTGGATTCATTCATAAAGAGATTCTCAATTTTTAGTTTGCTTGCAGCTATTGGGAGACGTCCGTCAAGGGGTTTCTTTTCCTCGTCTATGAAGTCCACATCGTCGGCATATTCCATCTCTAGTGACATGCCCAGTATTGACACTGGGGGTTTGGGTCTTGTGGAACTTTCCCGCACAGATTTCAATGCGGCAGCAGGGTAGTAGGTGAAAAGCACCGGAGATAGACCATTCCCCTGTGGGGAGCCGATTGATGTCTCAAACTCTACAGACTTCACTGACTTGACTCGTACTCCCCGCTTGGTGTCTGCAAGTCGTAGTCTCACTAGACGTAGCTCATCCCCATTGCAACTGGCCTGGCGTAGTAAATCTAGGATCTTTGAGCGTTTAATTGTGTCGAAGGCTCGTGACATGTCAATGCCCATTTTGTGGAAGTCCCAGTGTTTGGACATGACTACCGAGACAAGCATGCGTTGAGCTCATACAATATCTGCGCAGCTGCGTCCACGTTTGAAACCGCGTTGACATGATCCGGTGAAGTAACCGATATTGTCTCGGATGTGGCATAGAGTAACATTGGATAGGATTTTCCGTATGCTATTGAAGAGCACTAGTGGTGGTCCTATTCGTTGCTGAAATATCCATGGTGCGTATTCCTATGCATGTCAAGGGTATCTCGAAAACCATTGGATTTAACCATATCAAGTCTATACAGCACCGACAAATTGTCCAAGCTTTACATTGATGGAACCAAACAACCGCTTTGTAGCTATGTTCTGAAAAAGAAATTTTGCTTTCAATGCAATTTAAGACAATTTTGTAATTTTTCATAAATGTTCATATGTTTGTATGCTACACGAATATTCGTTCATATTGTCCTATGTGAATGAATATTCAAATGTTCGGACTGAACAGTAGTTCAAACGGTTAAAAATGTATCGCACGATTATGCGATTATGCGCTTGATTTGGCTCTCAGATGATGATGACGTGGTTTGAAGTCTCATTTCTAAAGATTCAATATTCCCTGATGTGAATCAATCCTGACATGGTATAACGGATTGATCCGATCTGTCACTCACATATCTGATATAATAATCAATATATGTCAATTGTTAGCTAACGTCAAATCAACGCACTCCCATCATGAAAGTGTAAAAGGCCTGACAGCATCAATCTGAATGACATGAATAATCATAGGCAACAATAGCTCCCAGTCAAATAAATTTCAAAATATGCAATAGCTTGTAACCTGTATTGCTATATTGAAGCGGAGATTCTGAGAATTCAGGGTTCAAGATGTTAAAATTGACCCAAACACGCTTGCAAAGTGAGGAGAACATAGCTAGGAATAGGTAGGGCTAGAGCTAAAATGGATATACCTCAATTAGCTACCAGGTCCATAATAATGGCAACAGTGTGGGCCATCTTGCGGATGATGACAATGGCCAAGCAAAAAGTGCGCAGCGACTAGCATGGCATTAACACTTTAACAGCTAAATGTGGTCATCCCTGTGGTAAAGGCCAGCTTTGGATGGTTCCGCCATAAAAGCGTTATGTCTATTAATAGGTGATAAGGGCAGGAGGATTTTAACCCTTTCGTGACAAAACCGGCCAAAACCAGCCTCTGTAGTAGTTTTGAGTAATGCCCATTTCCAGGCCAAGAGAAGACTATTTTTGAAATTTTACCACTGAAATGACTGGCTTGGTAACTGAGCCAGTCATTACAGTGGTAAATTTTCAAAAATAGTCTTCTCTTGGCCTGGAAATGGGCATTCAATAAGTAAATATTTTAATTTTTTGAACAGATTTAGTCATTAAAGGGAAAGTGTTAAAGTATAGAACTAATCTTCCAACAATTTGACAAAATGATTACTACATATTTTTAATTACGTTGAAACATTTGCCTAATATGTTACTTCTTAGAAACTTGGTCCAGAAACCATGGCGCCATACAGTATCAAAGACTTGTTCAAGATCTATAAAGCAGCAAAATGTTTTTTCTTTTGCAGACGTAACAGCTCATTTATTATGTATAGAGAGAATAAACTGTCCACAGTTGATCTTCCCTTTCTAAAACCTGCTTGTAACTCTCATAATATTTCCCTTTCTTCTACATACATTTTAAGTCTATTATTTATAATAGAAGTAAAAAGTTTTCCCTAGACGGCTAAGCAGTGCGATAGGCTGATAATTGGCCAGATCTGCGGCGTCAGCTTTATTTTCAATATCGGAATTATTTTTTCTACTAGCCACGTTTCAGGGACACATGCTTGGTTAAAGATTATATTGTACAATTGTGTATGTATTGGAAGAAGGATATCAGAGGTTATTATCATGTATTCATGTAAGATTTTATCATTTCCTCCTACATTATCTTTGGATAGTTTTTTAAAGGCATTTTTAATCTCTTCTCTTGATGTTGGCGCATCTAGCTCAGGGGTTTTAGAGACCAGTAACTCTTCATGTTCGTTTTTGTTTTCAGTTTCGTTTTGACTTACCGGCTTGAAGTATTCATACAGTGGATTTATGTCATTTTATTATCGCTATCTGCTTGTTTTCTCTCCCTAATTTTATATTTTCCAGTTGTCTTTTGCATCGCTTTTTTCAAATTCCGCAGTTTAGTGCGCGATTGGGTGCGCTTTTTATTTGCGTATTTTGCCTTAGATATTTTGTAGGCTTAACTTGCCATTTTCCAGCTTTCTCAGTTATTGTCGATTTTATTTATATACTTTTCTTATTTTATGATATTCCTTACGCTTCTATTTGCATTCGGGTCCGAACCAGGATTTGTTATTTATTTTTATTTTTCCTTTATAAGGTTTGCGGTATCCAAAAGTTGTTTTGGCACTTTTGATAAATAGATTGCCTATTAAATACACAGTTTTGTTTTATCTGCTGTTCTACTGCAGCTTGTTGTATGGAAGACAACTCTTGGTGTATGGATTCTAGTAGTACTGGGTCTAGGCTTCGGACAAAATGTTCCTTTTTGTTTTCGTTCCATTTAATATAGCTATTATCATAGCTATTATCATTATTGGGGACATCACATGAGAGGCTACGTTGTTAATATAAATATTGAAAATATATCTACTACTTAGTTATTAAATACGTTTGTAAATTTGAATGACAGACGCATCAATATTAAACGTTTGATTAACCCTTTAAAAACGAGAGGGCCAGGGTCTGCAATCTCAGATTAGTTTTATTCTTTTAAATAATTTAACCCTTTCACTACGAAGCTGGCCAAACCCGGCCTCTGTGGTGGTCTTGGGGAATGTCCATTCGCAGGCTAAGAGAATTTTTGTGAAAATTTACCACTAGAATGACTGGCTCGATAGCCGAGCCAGTCATTACAGTGGTAAATTTTCTAAAATAGTCTTCTCTTGGCCTGCAAATGGACATTCAAGAAGTAAATATTTTAAGTTTTTTGAACAAATTTAGTCATTAAAAGTAATCTCAAGTGTGAAATAATGATGTTTTTGTCATTATTTTTAGCAAGTGATGCGTTACCGCGACGAAAACGAGCAGCGCAAAATGGTGCGTTAAAACAGGCTTCGGGAAGCGACTTAATTCGAAAATAAATAAACAAAACATCAGTTTATAGGATAAGTAGCATCTCAAACTCGGTCTCATTTCATGTCACTATTATCAACATCGTCGAAAATGTTCACGTAGCACTCGCTAGAGCTCGTGCAGTGTGATAATTTTCGACTCGGTTGATAATAGAGACATGAAATTGGACCTCATCCCAGATCCTCTATATCACAGTCACTATAAGAATATGGCACAATTAACAAAATTCAGTAATAATAATATAATCCTATGATACCGCGGGGTTTTCCTACATAAGTGTATCTTATTTGTGTTTCTTCCAAGGTCACAGTGCTGGATCTAAAACTATATATTTTATAAGTCACTGTGTCTTCAAAAGACTGTGGTTGGCCTTATCATCTGGGTTTTGTTTGCACCGACGCCATTTTTCCTTGTAATCACACTGGACATATTCTTAGCTTAAAACGGCTGTGATAATAGAGGAATTGATCTTTAGCTCTACTCCGCCCATTGCTAACTAAGCTCTGCCTACTTTGTACACGCTTTGGAATCGATTTATTTTCTTTGAACCCTGAAATCACAGACTGCCAAAGTCAAGGTAATTTAACAGGTAAGCTGATGAATATTTTGAAACTAATTCGAGGGCGGGGGGGGGGGGGCGCTGTTGTTGGTGATTAACAATATTTTTTATTAAATTTGTAAATTATTTAAAGATATACAAATCGCAAACATTTGTGCCGGAATTTTGATTTTTTTTTTGACGGGGGTACGTCATTCTGATTGTGACGTCATTTAACAAGTGGCGTAATTGATTATGTCGTTATGTACTTGAGCGACAGATCGGACCTCTCTCACTTTCTCTCAATGTATAGATACATTTTATAACCCATTCAGTGTATACAAACCTAGTAAGTGGGCGAGTGAATTTCATATCAGTCTCTTGTGAAAATGACCTCACAACAGGTTTACCAATGTCCGAGGACTCGTGTTTGTACCAGTCCCAACTACCACATGCCCCCTCTTTACATTGTCGCAGCAGAGATTAAGTACACATATCTCCATTCCGCCATCTCTTTCCTTGTTTCCATCTTACAACGGCGACGCAGTTATAGTCGTGCGCTCTTGCTTCTGTAGCCCTGCTGCAATAGAAGGAAAGATCTTCCCATAGCTGGACAATAACTAGTGTCCCGCAAACGTGGCCTAGATCAGACACAGAAAAACGATGATTCGTTAATTAATGTAACCATTTAACAATCATATCAGCCACAAATGGCCTTTACAGTGGTCTTGAGACATGTCCATTTGCAGACTAAGAGTAGACTGGAATGACTTGCTCGATGATCGAGCCAGTCATTCCAGTGGTAACCTTTCAAAAATAGTCCTATCTCGGTCTGCAAATCGACGTTTTCAATGTGAAAAGGGTTAATAAACTAATTATACTAATGCACAGCGATTCTCAAAATACTATCCCTGCCATAATGGATGACGCAGATTTAATAGTATGACGTTATAATCAACTACTTCACATGTAGGCTGCCGTCATAATCAATTGCGTTTTGAATGATGCGATTTAGTCCGCCATAGACGCTTAATAGTCCGTGAAGTTATACGAATTGTATGTCTTTACTATTTAATAAACATGCTGTTGGATATTTTGAAACTAATTTGACTAGGCACTGTTGCTGCCATAGGCACCAACAGCGCCCAATCAAATTAGTTTCAAAATATTCAACAACTTACCTATGTAATTTTCTGCAAATCGAGATTCAGAGAGCGCAGGGATCGGTCGATCCCAACACGGGAAATAGCGTGGGTAGAGATTAATTAGAGATTGGCGGGGCATGGCTAATATGGGATTACTCAATTAATATATAGCGGCTCCAAAGCGCACATTCTTTTCTTGCTCTTCTTGACCTGATAGAGAGATTTTTCCAGCTATTCCCCAATCTGCCCAATTTTACGCGTGCGGTAATCGATTTGAAACTTAGAAACCGAATTCACTGATTCTAAATATCATGGTAACTCTACTTGGCAAGCTGTTGCAACAGCTCTCAGCCAAATTAGTTTCAAAATATTCAACAGACTGGCTATTAAGTTGTAAATTCATCAACGACAGACAGACACACAATTCATAACTTCTTGACAGAATATTCGATTTTCGTGACCGAGATCCACGTTATTTTGGTCGTGAGGTCAGTAAAGATGTGACTTATTTGATTATGATCGCTCCACAATCCGATGGCAACGTCCGATGGCAACGTCTATGTCACTCTCCATCCGATGATCCAAAACAACAATACGTGATCAGATCTGAACATCGTTTAGGCCGTGTTCTCATGGGATAGTTATTAGGGAATAACGCCATACGTCAGTATTGCGTTACGCCGGTTAAGTCTCTAGAGACTTATCCGGCGTAACGTAATACAGAGGTTGGCGTTATTCCCGATTAACTCTCCAGTGAGAACACGCCCTTAGTCCAACCTAACCGACACAACTCTCAGTCCTAAAATATCCCGTAGCTTACCGGCTCTCTCGAATAATTAAATTCTATTCCAATGTTCTTGTATAACGTCTTGCTTCGTGATAATTAGCACAGCTGAAACGTGTTCTGATGATGCTGCTTTGGACAGAACAGAATTCGAGACACCACCATTTCGATCAATACTTCCACGTATCTTGGTTGCTAGATCTGGAAAAATAACTAAGAAGAAGAATACGATTCCAGACTGTCGATTAGTACCTATATAGTGACCGAAGTGTACGATTATATTTGCAATGTACAGATTTGAAATGACAAATAAGATAATCCTGTTACCATCCTAGTTGATATACAACATTTGTGCCATCAGCTGCTAAGTCTCGAGTGTTTAAATAAATAGATTATTAAACGATATACGAGTATTGGCCATGGGTTGTTGACAATGGTGAGACAGTCTGTCAGAATAAATAACTTCTCATTTCAAAGTATATTTGTTTATCCGATCAATGTAACAGTGAGTGATATCTATAAGCACGTGTTGCCTCTTTGTATTCAGACTGATAATATTCTAGCCCCGTACCTGGTTAACAAATACGCACATCGGTCTCTAAGATGAATAGGCCGATTATGAACTTAGTTGTCATGCAGAGTGTTTTCTTGGCTCTGAATTACTTATTACTCGGGTACAAAGACACACAATATTTTTCTGATCCGGCTCTGGATCCACATTTCATAATAATTCTTTGATCTGGATCCAAATTTATGCTTGCATATTGCTGCAAACTTACGTGTCTGTTGAACCGTCCTTCCTCCACGAACTTATTTTCTCTGGTCCCACATGCTCCACACCAACACATGCATTTGCTAATGTTCTTCCAAGAAATGCATGGACCTCCACTTGTTGTACGTGTTTGCCAGAAATGCAGACTTGTTTCCTAGAGCAGGTATGTTGTTTTGAATAGCCACTCCAGGAACATCTGCGGGGTTCAGAACAGACAGACAGACAGACAGCATGGCAGACAGACAGACAGCATGACAGACAGACAGACATACAGACAGACAGACAGACAGACAGACAGACAGACAGACAGACAGACAGACAGACAGACAGACAGACAGACAGACAGACAGACAGACAGACAGACAGACAGACAGACAGACAGACAGACAGACAGACAGACAGACAGACAGACAGACAGACAGACAGACAGACAGACAGACAGACAGACAGACAGACAGACAGACAGACAGACAGACAGACAGACAGACAGACAGACAGACAGACAGACAGACAGACAGACAGACAGACAGACAGACAGACAGACAGACAGACAGACAGGCAGGCAGGCAGGCAGGCAGGCAGGCAGGCAGGCAGGCAGGCAGGCAGGCAGGCAGGCAGACATGTCGACAGACAGTGCATTTATATTGAGTTGAACTCCATGCGATTGCATGCTCTGAGCGCTGTACATCTGATCCCCTGTTCATTTGACAGTTTAAGCCCGGCAGACACATACGGCGCACAGAGATGAAATGATTTATCTGGTACCTTGCAGTCAACGTTTTCAAGGTCTAAAATTGACGGCTCTGAATACACATTAGTTTGGTTAACCATAGACCACCACCAGTCTCAGTAGTCGTATATTCCCACTGCGCCCAACACTTGTTGACGCTATCTCATATGTTTCATGTGTAGCTCACGGGGTAGTGTTGGGCCATTCTGGTGTCTGATGTCGACTCGCCGTGCCGCAAGTGCACGACGAATGATGACGCTGGTTAGCTTCCGGTCTCGGGGTGACGGATCCTGTACGATACTGCCCTATGGGTAACAAAGACCGGCTCCTAAGGCCGGTGGAACTCAATCATTCCGGTGGGGCCGTGCGACCATCGTCGCGAACATTAAACACAACGGTCTCATCCCAAGAGTTTGTGTCACCAGTATGCCTGTCCATAGCAATTTCGTGATCTATGGACTTACAAGATTTGATTGTTGACTTAATTAAACCAAGTCTATACAATAGTTTTACCTAAACAGACCGTCAAGTATGCTAGATAAAAATAATGAGCATACGAAAATACAAGACAAACGTGGGGCTCCCGGAGGTACCACACAGACTAGTAGGCACGCAGAGGTATCCCCGCAAGGGAGGCTCCCGTACACGAGACTTAACTAATTAACTTAATATAAGCTATTATACCTCTAAGCTGAAAGGAAAGAAAATTATCTTTGTAGTGACGGAAAATCATGTGCCTCACGCGGGCACTACTCCTAGTGCTAGTTTGGGTGAGGAGTATTATCCTCGCATGGACCGTCGTTGCTAAATCCTTGCGAGAGGCAAGTGCCTCACGCGGGCCCCCATCACGGGAAAATGCCGCCACTACTTAAAGCGGGAGAAGAGGAGTAGTAAAAAAAGGGGCCCACTCTAATATTTAACCAAAATGCTGGGAGGAAAAGGCCATACCTAGTGAGATTATGACTATAAGGTTGCGCACTGTTTTACGTGAAGACGGGACGAACGATTCCCGAAGGATTCCCTTGTCACCGTCTTATGTAATTCTTAGTATGCTGAATTGGTAGTTGCCACTTTTATTTATGCGGGCCTTCTTCTATGCTTCTCCTACTATTTAGTTTTTAGAGACAAGAACTATTTTTGGCCGCAACTGGCTGGCGTCTACCCAGCCTTTAGATATGGCTGTCATTGAGAACAGATGCCCAGAGACATCAACACTGAAGACAGCGTGCATACATGTTACTTAGTAAGATCTCCGAACTGGATAAGAATCCGGACATCTCGCTCCGTAACCACATAAAACGTTACAGGACATTGGTTACTTTTTACAAAAGCATTTTTAGGCACCTGATCTATCGTTAGGGTAGGGGTAAGAGAGACGAATACCCACCGTAAATGTCCTTCCCGTGAGGGTGTGGCAGATCTGAATATCATGCCCAGACATTGTTATGGAATTCGGTGGGGATGCGCATCTCGTCCGTTACCAGGTCCTATGGAACTAACTTTTTAACCTGTCGTTAGGTTTAAATACAAGCTGCCCAGTTATGCACTGCGGTGGGGGAGGATTATTCAGCAGATTAAAGAAAATAATAATAATTAAGACAAGTTTTTGCAGTGCTTTCCTACATTGGCAAAGGTGCTAACTACTAAGTATCCGAAGATACCCGGGAAATGTGTATGACACCACACCCTGGCCATCACTGCTCGGAAACTGCCAATAGTTTCCCGGGGTCGGATCAGTCCATGGTACGGATACGGACATCCAAACAATTAAGAAGCCATAAGGCATAGTGGAACATGAAGAGAGACAATAACTTTTTGGCATTTTGGTCAATCTTACACAACCTTGCCGGAGTGTGGGGCTAGATTATCGCAACTACCGGAAAAGAGGCATACACTACGTGTTTCTTAACGAAGAAATTGTCTCTCATCATATTAAACCTATCCTATCGAGCTGAATAGAAGAGGTTTTTAGTCAGTAGCATGCCAGGCTAAACAGAGTTATATCACGGACAGCGACCTCAGTGAAAAATTGTTGGTGGCGGGAGAAAGTGCTGCATATATAAATGTTGCTGTATAGTGTTTCCTACGTGCACTGCAGTCCTATATAAACACCTTACAGAAAATAAGAATAACTATAAACAAATACAGAAATTATAACTAGCGGTCCTAAGACCGTTACGGTACCTTTTAATCATTGGGACCGTTTATACAGATACGATCTAATTATCAAAGATATAATTAACGGAATAATTAAAATGTCAAGTATAATTACTTGAATAATCGGTAGCCATTCTTAAGTCTGGGCTATCGTGTTACTGTAATTGATACGTCACTCTAGGCTGACGTGAGTTGATGCATTCCCTGGAAGCTGGAAAGTTCCTGCAGGCTGGTTCCCGCAAACAGGATTCCCACAAGCAGCTTATGACGGGAGCGGATCGAACTCAGGACTGTAATCACAATATAGAATGTCTAACGAGTAGTCAGCAAGAGATACAATAACATTACTGCTGTGACGAAAGGTTCCCGTACACCGATGGTACGGATGGAAGTTGACAACAACCCGATCATAAGCGTGGGTTGTTTAATGCAGATGAAGATACATAATTAAGCTTAACGGTGCGTACCGGGCAAAGTTTACTTGCTGAGGTCGAAAAGTTTAGATGAACCTGCACGATATCAGTGTGGGGGCGGTTAAATAACCACTTTTTGGCGTGGCCGGCAGATCCGGCGAGTCATCGACCAAAGACCATCGCTGCCTCTACATCTGTAGAATCACCTTTTCAGGCCGGGAAAGGCCTCACCGCAAGTTTGTGTTCCGAATTAGTTCTTGATATATTCGTGAACAATATCCACAAAGTTAAAAAATTCTCCCGCAGGAACGGGAGTTACAAAATTGTTTTAGTGCGGTGGGTTGGGTTACTGCTGGCTACGGGAGAGAAACTGACAGAAAGCGAAGTGATCTGCGTAATGTCGCGTTGATCGTAGCTGACACAGGTCCAACCTGCTCTCGAGTTCTGTATCTCATCTCCTTTTATACTACTCGTGACGTCACAGGCGCAGACTCCAACCAATCATTGGTCGAGCAACAGCCAATCAGTGCATAGCTAGTAATAACGCAGTCGAATGTTCTAGAATATTCTAGAAGTTCTGCGTGCATGTGGTTATGACGTCACGACAATATTTTGAAGGTAATCAAAAGGGGTTTCCCGTGAATAACTCAGCCATTTCTAAACCGATTTTGAAATGGTTTACAGATTTGGAAAGCCCGTCGAATTCTGGTCTTAATTAATTCCAGACTCGGCGGGAACAGGTGATTAAAAAGGATTACATTGTACCGTCTCGGTACACTAAAAGCGTCATCCCATCTTGGTCGTAAACTACGCACTCTGTCAAAAATAGCATTTAAGCATGCATATGCGCACTATGCGCTTTAGTGAACTTAGTCGTTTTTATGACGCGATCTCTCCCATAGGCCCATATACGCTTATGGCTCTACCCAGGGGGTGGGGGGGGGGGGGGGTGTGTTGTTCAGGGAACGAATCCAGGACAGGTGGCTTGGCTGGTACGGCCGGTCCCGGTCCGGTCGATCCGAACTACACATGTATGATAGATTAAGCTAGTATGGCCATGGCTGTCCTCCCTTCAACCGGGGCTATGGACCTTTCCAATTTTAGCTATGCCCCTCCCATCTCCAGGTAAGCTCCACTCACATCAAGCTCTTGTTGGGATCGATCGATCCTTGAACTCCATGACTATCAATTTCCAGAAAACTATACAGGTAAGCTGTTGATTATTTTGAAACTAATTTGACTGGGCGCTGTTGCTACCATAGGTACAGCAATAAGAAATCTTGCCTCTACATCATCTGCTCTTAGACCATGGCTTTTGAGATAGGTATTCAACAACCGTTCCGGCATTAACCTGTTCTTATCTTTACCAACAAGCTCAATATTGCTGATGTGAGAATGCCATTCAGGGTGACGTCGGGCAGCATCAACATCAAGTTCTTTGGCACAAATCATATGGATTAGATTCCGATTGCAGTGTAGGTACAAATGCTAAATTCAAGAGAATTCAACAGAATACATTATTAAATTATACATGCCTTTCATATTTCGTCCTTCAAGATCAAAGGATTAAAACAGGTTTCCCCAAGTTTGAATTTGTGTGGATTTTTTGTGAATAGTCAGAAGTGTCATAGGAAGAGTTTTGGGCACCTAAAAGTGGATGTTAAAGAGACATTTTAGACATGGTAGATATAAATACATTTTGAAAAATTCTATTATTATTTTAGTAATGTAATGGTCTCTATGTATTGTTACTGCATACTGTTTTCTATACAGATATCCTAGACAGGTCGCCAATATTTGTTATTATTTACTAATTTTACGTAAAATTTGTGCTCACTGCATTTCTCTCGCGTGAGTAATTATTTAAACTACGAAACATCGCTATTGGTAAGAACTTAAAACAATCTTAAATATGTCTAGACAGTTTGAGAATTTCAGACGAAATACTGGCGCCACAAGTTCTACAATCCCCGTTGCTCGCAACACCCCAAAAGACTCTCAGCGTGGAGTATCCAAATTGCAAAAGTTATAGGGACACTTCAAAGAAATCGTCTCATGACATAAACATAACATATCATTTATACCGCGGATACTCTTAGGCCGTGTTCACATTAGATTAGCTAATCCGAAGGAAGTTCAATCGATCACAAATTTACATTTTTACGCTTACCAAGATATGAAAAGTAAACGAATATTTGCGCTCGATCGGTGTTACTTCCTTCTTACTTCGGATTAGCACTCTAGTGTGAACACCGCCTTAGTCAACGAATCACGGCAATAATCGAATGCGAATACTCTGGTGTCTCTGTGAAATGGTTCTGAAATCTGCCGTCAAATTTCTTTATACGATTTTAACATTTTTGGAATTTCTAATTCCTACCTTCTCGGCTATTGATTATGACAGCAGATATTTAAATAAGAGATCTGATCCCTCCATTATATCATGTCAGGATAGATTCACGCTAGCGGTTATTGAGTGTTTAGAATTGTGACTTCAAATAACGTCTTCAGAATTGATGGCCAAATCGAACACGTGTTATACAATATTAACGATTTGAAGAGCCGAATTCCAGAAGCCATTTAGAATTTTGAGAACCAACAACGGGTTCTGTAATAGTCTTTCAAATTATTCAACAGTTTACCTGTATAGTTATCATGAAATTGAAAATTTGGGGAATTCATGCTACAAAGGGTTAAAATATATGATGACGTCATGAATGACGTCGATAAGTACGTCACGAAGGAATATTTGAAGACGGTCTATGCGTTGTTGTACAAATTGTTTGCTTTTACTATTTAATAAATATTATGTTGAATATTTTGAAACTTATTTGACTGGGCGCTATTGCTGCCACATGTGGTGTCGGAATGAATTGTTGTAAGCTATCAATAAACAACAAAGTACTATTCACACGATGACGTCATACCACAACGATCATTCACGTAATGACGTCACGCTTGATTATCATGAGAAATTGAAGACAATGACGTCCTGTTGCGAAATGTACTATTAATCAATTCGAAAATATGCAAATAATACATTTTCTTTTATTTAAAATAAAACACAAAATCGTCATTTGGCGTACTGTGTCCGTTCCCTGCTTGTGGTATCGTTTAAAGGGTGACCGTTACTCTAAATGAGTGGCCTTGATGTTACCGGGTGTCATAGAGTTACCTATATGTTCATACCTAACTACCTAATTCCAATGGGTTTAAGGCTGGTGGGTGGATGGACGGATGCGTAGACGGAAGGACGGTCGGTCGATGGATGGGCGAATGTGTCGGCCGGCTGGCATGCATGACCAGATGGGTGCGCAGGTGGGCGGTGCCGGGTGGGCGGACGGGTGGGTTAATAGAAGGACGGAGTCTTTTGCAATATTCCCGCTGTTTTCCTCTCAAAACGCGTGGCGATAATTAGATTTTCTGAGAGGTAAGGGCATTTCGTGAATTCTGAGTAATCCAATTCAGGGGAAATAACCTTAGCAATATGCTTTTACCAATATTTCCTCAAAATTTCTTCAGGCGGGTTGGGGAGATGAAATTCCGCCACACTGCCCCCTATAGCGATGGCCCAGTCACATGGGATGCAAAAATGTCATGCATTAATGTAATTTAAATCATCTGTCACTAAGATCTGCAGCGTAAATATTGTTTTGATTGGTTGCTATGTGGAGTATAACTTTCAGCAGCAACTTTTAAAATGTGTGTCAGATCTCCTTCTTCATACGCTGTAACAGAGTCAATAACAGTAAAGGTTTGAGCGCCATTCGTGACGCCACATGGGAAGTGTCCCTAGTTTTGTCTTAAAGCCATACTTCTGACTTTGTTTACATTGATTTACGGTCATAAACTAGATCCTTCATAGAAATCAATAAATTAATTAATGCCTGTTTGCTAAACGTGCTTCATAATTTTCTCGAAAACTTCCGTGTAATTGTTCCGAAATGGTATAAAAAGGTTGCCGTTTTTAACAATCCGCACAGCCTGACATTTGGCTTGAAGAATATCCAGTCTTCATACGGTACCTTGTATCCCGGCATATCTGACATCATGGTGTTTTCTGCAACAGTTCTTCTGCTGTTTCTACCAGCAGGTAAGCATAGATTATTTTATATAGGCCTAGCTTTATTACTTTATATAGCCTAGTGATGTTAGCTGATTACTATGGCGAAAACTGCGTATGGCTTGCGCGATTATTGTTTTGAGTGATCGCGATCGATTATTTAAGAATAATCGTTATTACTCGATTAATGAGCTTGGGTACAAATTACCAAGACATAACGACAAAAGCATATCAATGACAAAAGCTGCAATTGTGTTTAGAGAAGTCCATTTGTAGGTCAAGAGAAGACTATTTTTGAAAATGTATCACCGGATGCCTGGCGCGAGAGAATCGAGCCACTCGAGCCAGTAATTCCAGTGATACATTTTCAAAAATAAGCTCTTGGCCTGCAAATGGACAATTTCATTTTTCGTTACCGATCTCACTAAAAAGTAATCAAACGTTTGGAATTGAAATATGTTATGCAGTAGACATTATTCATGATAATTCGATTATTTAATTTTCATACATATAAGGTCACGATTTAAAAAATAACCGCGATTTTCGATTTAATCACATAAACGTGCAGGCATACTGAGTAGAGCATTAGGCCCTCCTGCACGTGTATGGTTAAGGTCGGGAATCTTAAGGCCTAAGGCCGTGTTCTCACTAGAGAGTTAATCGGGAAAAACGCCTTTTTCAGCATGGCGTTATTCCGGATTAAGTCTCTAGTGAGAACACGACCCAATAATATTTTATCAAGCATATGCAGTACGGCTAATAAATAAGTTCACATATTTGCAAAACAAAAACACAATCATGCTAGGTATGGAACACGATGTAAGAAATGTTCTGTTGAATATTTCGGATATAATTTAATTGGACGTATTGCTTGCTATCAAATTAAGTCCAAAATGTTCAGTAGTACGTTTTATTTTGCTTTGGAAACATTAAAAATTATTTCTGAGCTGTACTGTACATATTCTTTCTAAAACCAGATAGAGACAATGATATATGTTTATCTGCATGTGTTTATCACCCGACAGTGATGCCACATGACACAATGCTCTTATGTGATTAGTTTAGGTAAGGCACTGCTTGGCAATAAAATGGCGTCTATGCCACCACACAACTGCGATAAAATTGCTTCTAAGTTACGGTATTCAAGTCATATTCCGGGTATTCTAGATATTTACGTCATAGGGTTGTCCCTTTCTTTCATCCACCCCACCCCCATTTCTAGCTAAACTCCTCCCACCTTTTACGCGTGTTGGACTCGATTTGAAACTTTCAAACCTGAATTCACGGAATGTAAATTTCAAAGTTCAGGTAAGTTGTTGAATTCAATAGTTTCAAAGTATACAACAGATTGCTAATTACGTTGTACATTCGTCAGCCAAATCGTACACCTAGGCCGTGTTCTAACTAGAGACTTAATCCGGAATAACGCAATACTGAAGTATGGCGTTATTCCTGATTAAGTCTCTCGTGAGAACACGGCCTTAGTGACGGTAGGCTTGTGCGATTATTGCGTTGAGTGATCACGGTCGGTTGTTTAAGAATAATCGCGATTACTCGATTAATCAGCTTGGGTACAAACTAACCAGATATAACAAACATAACAACAAAGCCATATCGAGGACAGAAGCTGCAATGGTGATTGGACATGTCCATTTGCAGGCCAAGTGAAGACAATTTTTGAAAATGTATCACCGGAATG
This sequence comes from Chaetoderma sp. LZ-2023a, assembly GCA_034401795.1. NCBI lineage: Eukaryota > Metazoa > Mollusca > Caudofoveata > Chaetodermatida > Chaetodermatidae > Chaetoderma > Chaetoderma sp. LZ-2023a. The sequence continues at coordinate 103,885,095 of CM067374.1, forward strand.
CCTGGCTCGAGAATCGAGCCAGACATTCCAATGAAACTTTTTCAGAAATAGTCTTTTGTCTTGGCCTGCAAATGGACGTGCATTCGTTGAGCAAAATATAAATTTTCGTGTCCGATCGCATTAAAGAGTAGGCCTAATTAAAAGGTATGCTTTGAAATAGTGTACACAGTAAAGTTATTCACGATTATTCGATTATTCGATTATTTAATTTTTAATCCTATAGATCCAATCATATAGATTCACGATTTAAAAGATAAACGCGATTGTCGATTTAATGACCTAGTCGCGCTAGCCTTAGGGACTGACGTTTCGATTGTCGTGACGGACGTCATTATGATTACGACATCAGCTAACATATGACGTTATTGATTTTGATATTAGATATAATTGCCTGACAGGTAGGATCTAGCCATTTTTGCATTCCTCGAAACCCGGTAATTTGTATACAGAATCCTCAACAACATAACGCATATATATTTCGAGCGATATATAGACTCACTAAATGGTGAGAAACTCATCAAGTGGTGACAATAAATCTCTGGTCACACCATAGCGATAACAAAGCGATAAGGATATCGATAAATAGTTCCATAAAGAGTTGTCACACCAGCATGATACATTGCGATAAATCGATTTATCGATAGATTGCGGTCATTTTTATTGATTGTTTTAGTTACTGGTTGCTGGCAGATTCGTACAAAACTTGATTGATCAATTAATTTGCTCGTGTCGTTATCGCACAACAAAAATAGCTATTGCAACCGTTCGCACGATGCCGATTTCTCGGGAGATCGTTATCGCTATCGGTGTCTTTGTGGTCTGACCACTCCCATTATGATTTTATGGTAACAATTTTATAAGGATTATCGCAATAGTGTATCGTTATCGTTATCGTTATCGTTATCGCTATGGTGTGGCTTGGAATTAATGAAGTGCCTAAAACAGCAGTTGGGCGATTTTGGTCATACAGTACAACTAATAAATAAGTTAACATGTCTCCAGAAACACAACCGGAAGTGTTTTGGTCAAGAAGATATTATATGTTGAATATTTTGGGCATAATTGGATTGGTAGACATTGCTGCATGTATGTATGATTACTGTATTCTGCGGCTGTAGTAGTAGAAACATCCTACAGCTGCAATCAGTCCTTCTTCACTTTTACCCAATGTGTCTTGTCCTCAGCCAAAATCCTTAGCTTCATCAGGTCCATTCTTGACTTGAGTGTACCTAATCCTGCTTTCTTGCGGTCACCTCATAGTACGCGTAGCAGATTTATGCAATGACGTCCTCTCCTGGCTCTGTATTTGCTGGCTCCGAGTAGGGCGAATTCCAAGGCTCTCTATGCTGGTGTGTCTTCTGGCATCCTTAGCACATGGCCAAACATGGACCATCTTTGCTGGGCGACTTTTACAGACAGCGGTGGCGTATTACACATCTTGCATAGTGCATCCTTGGAAATTATGCTCTCTGGCCATCGGTAGCCAGTGATGGTGCGCAGGTGTTTGCGGTGGCAGGCGCCAAGTTTGTCTAGAGCTGCCTTTGGAGCTGCCCAGCTGCTATAGTTATACACCATCAAGGATAGGCAGGTTGCATTGTATAAACGTAGTCTTTTTTACTAAGAGCATCTTTGATCTACGAATCCATAGCTTCCAGAAGGACTGGAAAGCTATGTTCCCCATGATGCAGCGTGCAGCAATGTCAGCAGTACTGCAAAGCAGTGAGCCCAGGATTGCTGCATAAGGCATTTTATTTTATTTTGGAAGCCTCCATTGGTTAAATGGGGGAAGAAAATTGGAACTTTTGATTGCAAACAAAATGACTGGAGCGGTTAGGAATTTCCTTGCTGGCTGGTGCACCAGATTACGTGTCAACACCACAAATTAACAGTTCTGTCACTCCATCCGCACACCATCAATGCAATCAGCGCAACCTCAACTGGAGTATATACCAACATCACAGCAAAATACGTCATGTACAACCACTCTGCTATATGCTCCCGCACATGTACTTACACAATAGCTGTATGACACACAAAAGACATCATCAGATGCAAGAGTTTATTTTAAGTTCGTAATAAACATCGGCCATGGATATAAAGCAATGAAGGAATCCAGTTTTAGCTATGCCCCGCCCATCTCTAGCTCATCGCTAGCAAAGCTTCACATGCCCGTGTTGTGATCGATCGATCCGTGCACTCTCTAAATCTCAATTTCCAAAAAACTATACATGTAAGCTGTTGAATATTTTAAAACTAATTTGACTGGGTGCTGTTGCTGCCCATGGCAGCAACAGCGCCTAGTCAAATTAGTTTCAAAATATTCAACAGATTGTTTACTAAATAGTAAAGACATACAATTCGTACAACTTGTTGGACTATTATGAGTGTGTAACGGGCTACCGGTATATCACGTCAGTCTGCGAGTGAAGTAGTTGATTATGATGTTATATAATTGACTGAGTAACTTGATTTATCAATTGTTGTCTGTCTTGGTTTGACCGTTACATGACATACTGCAGACTTCCCGTTGCATCACCGACCTTTGGCGAGCTACGGGTCTGCGGCACACCACCCAACCGTTTTGGCAACGAACCACACAATATGTTTCATCTTCTCTGGAGACATGCGAAAATATCTGTGATGTGCACTATCAAGGTGAAGATCCTAACCAGATTAGAATATGATATGATCCCTATTCCAGTCTTTGTACGGTTTGATGCTCTGACAATCTATGTTTTCTCCCGTCAACAACTCGCTGACATCGCCGCAGTACAAGATCAGGCATTATGGTGTGTAAATGTTGCGTTTATCGAAGTAGGCCTAACAGTAAAAAGTGTACATCTGCCATGCTTACGTGAAAAATCCAAAATGGCCGAAGTTGAGCATGGAAATCGCGGGTTACCGCGTGTGGATATAAAAAGCCTTGCCAATGGAAACCCCTTTCTCGTTCGGGTTACCGCATGCGCAGATCTCTACGGAAATAAAACGTTCCAATGGTAGCACGGCCTAACGAGAAATATCTCCAGAGTAATCGGTGTCGCGTGAATTGCTTCAAAAGCTATTTTTGTCTTGTGATAGGGCCTAATGATACGATCGATGTAAAAGAACGTGATCGATATGAGGATACTATGTTTTCAGGAGTGGCCCACCCCGTACTGAATTATTTATCAACATAGGTTATCGATACCGTTTATCGGTATCGTCGGGGTCGTCGTGGGAGGTATGGCAGGTAGGGCTATACCAATAAAAATGGTTCGTCAAATCATGAAAATACAACTATTATTTACTTGTTAGTCATTTAACTCATCAGACCAAATATGGCAAATAAATCTCGGTAGCAACGGCTTCTTGTCAAATCTCTTTTAAAATATTCAACATATTATTTTAAGTCGTACAACAAATTTCAGGTATGACCACATTGAAATTGAAAAACTAGAATTACGGAGTTAAATTTTTAAACGATTCCGTGGTTGATGCTGAGAGTGGAGGCAAATTCCTATGATATAAGAAATATTTTGTTGAATATTTTAACAGAAACCTGCGTGGAAATTTAGTCAGCATTGCTTTCTGTATTTGTATCTGTACTGTATTATTCAAATCTGTGTAATACAACTTATCGGTTTAGCTAATCAGCAAGAATGCATAGAATGGCTTCTCAGAGGATCTAATCTTCACAAATTTCCTGTGAGGAAACACCGAAACATTGCCCAACCCATCTGTAATAGGCGGTGACGCCCTTGATCGTTATCGCGATGGTGTATGACCAGAGCACTGGTCACCATAGCAATAATGATAATGACAAGTACACATATTGATGCAAGGCATCAATGGTAAATAGCGTGGCCGGAGATTATTAAAATTCAAGTTGATCGAATGTTCAGCCTAGTGTTTTATGCTATAAAACATAAGGGAAAAATGAAACAGACACAGTACATGGTATTGTCGTCATGATATATTACACATTTACTGTCTAAATTTGTTGAAGATTGTTAAAATACATAGACATTGCAGGCCTAGAGAAGGATGGTTTTTTGCAGATTTGCCACTGGAATCTGGAATGACTGTCTCGAGAGTCATTCCAGTGGTAAATTATCAAAAACTGTCCCCTCCTGGCATGCAACTTGACATTGCTCACAATCCCTTGCGCAAAATGGCAGCGCATATAGGTAATGGACCTTTCCAGTTTTAGCTATGCCCCGCCCACCTCTAGCTTAGCTCTACCCACACTTCTCAGTGTTGGGATCGATCGATCCATGGATGCCATAACTATCAATTTCCTTAACTCTATACAGGCAACCCGTTGAATATTTTCAAACTAATTTAACTGGGTGTTGTTGCTGCCTATGGAAGCAACAGCGCCCAGTAAAATTAGTTTCAAAATATTAAACAGAATATGTATTAAATAGTAGACATGCAATTCTTACAACAACCGTAGTCCATCTTCAATGGACCTTTCCAAGTTTATCAATCGGTTATATAACGTCATATGACGTCATAACCAACTAAGTGACATGCATGCTGACATCATAACCATTACGTCATAAATGCTTGTATTTGGCCAGTCTTTAACTCTTAATAGTCCAACATGTCGTAAGAATTGTATGTTTTTGCTATTTAATAAACATGCTGTTTAATATTTAGAAACTAATCTGACTGGTCGCTGTTGCACTCAACTTAGTTTCTCCATATTTATCAGCTTACATACAATATTTGACCGCTCTTGCTAAAATGTGTGCTCACTTATTACCAGTGATTCGAACGCTTAGGCTACGTTTTACAGCTCATAAATAAGTTAATATACCCACAAAACAAAAACAGAAATTCGGTCTTGTTTTGCAAACATGTTATTTTATTTTTTAGATGTTCTATATCATCGATTCGGCAGTTTTACAGTACAGCTCATACATGTATATATTGTACTATATTAACAAAGAAAATGATAAATTCTACCCTGTTTTAAAAACGTGGTAATTTATTTTTTGAGGTCTTCTATACCAAACGGTGTCAGGTTTCGAGGAAACTGAGATATTGAAAAACTCGCTTTAACCATTATCTTGCTGGTTCCAAAGGCCTAGTTGTTTCACGGCCAGTACAAGAAAGATGTGTGTAGATTATGTTAGCAATAATGCTAAAAGTTGTCTACACGTGTGCTTGAACAGCTTACGGCAGCAGTTTAAAAAATGAATAGAAGTTATCATATATTTATATGTACAGAAATATGTGGAATTTCAGCAATGTATGAGTTAGGTTTTAACACATGTCTGTAATTCCTAACATCTCTCCGTATTGCCGTATTTCCCCAATTTCTTTTTACCGTAGTTTTGTAGTTCCCTATTTTGCATTCTATTTAGGCAGAATTTCTATTCCAATTACCAATAAAAGATTTACTTACTTTTGAAGGCTATATACACAGCTAATCGTCTGCGTCAGATGGCAGTCAGTCAGTCCGCCAGCCCCCATAGTGAGCGTATGCGAATCAGCGATCTAGCCAATATATATCCTAACTCTATGGTTACAATCTAAAAATAAAGACACGCGAAATCTCTCTTTCTCTCTCTCTCTCTCTCACTCTCTCTCTTTCTCTCTCTCTCTCTCCCTCCCTCCCTCCCTCCCTCCCTCCCTCCCTCCCTCCCTCCTCCCTCCCTCCCTCCCTCCTTCCCTCCCTCTCTCTCTCTCTCTCTCTGTCTCTCTCTCTCTCTCTCTCTCTCTCTCTCTCTCTCTCTCTCTCTCTCTCTCTCTCTCTCTCTCTCTCTCGTTAGCGGTTGGAGACCACAATCCCTTGCGCAAAATGGCCGCGCCTATGGGCAATTCTAGACACAAGCACATATATTATTATTATTATTATTATTATTATTATTATTATTATTATTATTATTATTATTATTATTATTATTATTATTATAGTGCTCTGTCAAACATATCTTGAATCGTTGAATAGTCTGTTAATGACTCAGAATGCGGTTGATTTATGGAAAGCCGAGTTGACAGATGATGACCAGTTTAAATATGGAGTAGTATTTCGCTTTAGAGATGATGCGAGTTCAACGATCACTATGTGTGACGAGACAACTACTGTGAGGTAGGTACTCATTCTAATATCGAGGACTACGAAGACGACAGCGATGATGACTAATAATTCGCCAAAGAATGCGTTATTGATGGATGATTGCGTCACTGAGTGTGCGACTTAATCCTTTTATGACGAAACCGGCCCAAACCGGCTTCTGCAGTAGTCTTGAGAAATGTCCATTGGCAGGCCAAGTAAGGACTATTTTTGAAAATTGACCACTGGAATGACTGGCTCGGTAACCGAGCCAGTCATTCCAGTGGTCGATTTTCAAAAGTAGTCTTCTCTTGGCCTGCAAGTAGACATTCGATAAGCAAATATTTAAATTTTTTGACAGATTTAGTCACTAAAGGGTTAATCGCTGTAGCGATGCACTGATGAATGTATAAATACACTTGCCACGATTAAATGCACAAAAACATATATTTAATATTTCTCTACCCTATGTAAATTTGATGAAATTATATTGTCCTATGGTAAATCAATGTTTCCTATTATATGGACGCTTTTTGACATCTTAGCGGACACCATTTTGTCTCCTCATGTGATATAGTGTGATGTCATGTAAGTGCCTATGGCAGCAACAACTTTCAGTCAAATAAGTTTCAAAATAGTCTACAGCTTAGATGTATGATTACTTTTATGTCGCACCGCCAAACTATAGCTGGCACCCCTAGGGCTGAGCGTATATAGAGAGACAGATACAGGTTTTGTTTTTTTCTGATTGGTTGAAAAGTAAATCATGACAGCCACCATAGGTTGTAGAAATGTATCAGCATTTAGCTCCTCAAGCCTGAATATGTTTCGTTGTCGGCATAATAAAAGGCTAAAATATCAGGGATGGATTATGGATGGCAAATTCTATCACATGAATGGTTTCTATAAGATAAGATGAGCTTTCCTTTAAATACCAAGCTGTTTCACTGCCAACGACTTTGACAACACATTCTCTAAATTTCTTAGTACTGATAAATTGCTATTTCCCTGAAGACCCATATCCAAACATCCACATGGCTCTCCGGATATTTTTAACTGTAACAGTTACCTCATATGCCTATACAAGGCCTGAGTGTAATAAAGTGAGCTTGAACTTGAACTTGTGAACGCAAACTGAAGATTGTAGAAATATCTCCATTCCACGATGAAATGTGAAATGTTTATTTACACCCCAGACCATATCAGAATGGTATATGGGGGATTTACATAATAGTTATATGGAGCAGGTACACATTATATTTTTACAGTTAGATTTTGTCTTTTTACAAGATCCGGTATACATCTATGCCATAGATCCTGATAATTGTTATTATCATTATCGCTATCGTTATCGTTATCGTTGTCGTTGTCGTTGTCATCATCGTTCCACTTTTTGTCGTTGTGGTCGATGCAGCCGTTGATGTTATTGTTGATGTTGTTGTCTTTTTTCTTTTTGTTGTTGTTATTGTTGTTATTGTTGTTGTTGTTGTTGTTGTTTTGGGGGTTTTTTGTTGTCTTTGTTGCTGGTGTTCTTGTTGTTGGTGTTGGTGTTCTTTTCGCCATCGTTGTCCATGTTTTTGCATTGTTGATGTTGCCATTGGCGGGTAACGTCGTCATCTTTGTCTTCGTATTCATCATTGTCCTTATCCTCATCATCGTTATTGTTCTTAGCGATCAGTAATATTCATATTAACACTGTTGCTGCCATTGTCCTCGTATTTTCTATTATTGTCGCCGTCATTGCTACTAGTATAGTCCTCAGGAACATCATTACCGTTGCTGTCGGTGGTATAGTATCTCATCATCGTCATTGTACGTTTTAATTCATTATCTTCCTACGGTCTGGGAATTCGTGTGTGATCACCTTGATAAATCTAGAGAGTTTTACTAGCAACTTTGTATTATGCGTAGAAGGTAACTTATGGAATTTAAAGTAATGTGGACGTACGTAGCTACATTTAGGTAAGATGTCTTCCCTTTCTTTTTAGTGGTATTCATCACCTATATCATTCTGTGTACATAAGTTACAAAGTCTTTGTTCTCTTGGTATCCCTTCCCAACGTCCTGTTCCGATATGTAAGTAGTTGTTTGTTTTTCGGAAGTGCGTGATATGTTTCCCTTTCCATGAGTTCGTCATTTGCCCTTCCAATCCTTGAATACATCAGTTCTTGAGGACTTGATGTATCTTTTTAGTGTCACGTTAATATTTTCTGTAGTTTGTTGTGTCCAGATATAGCTGTATCCAGTTTCGTCTAGAATATTCTTTACGTTAGTAAATCACTTATATTGCGTTCCGTTTTGTGTGTGATCTGCGAACATATATCTGTAAAGTGTTGTTGACAGCTACGACCGATTATCACGTTCAAGGATATTATCTATGAATTTACTTAGCAAATTCCATAGAATATGAAATTGTAGTTGGTGAGTTAGCATCATTTATGGCGAGATAATTGAATGTGTGTCAATGGTATTTGTAATTTTAGTGTAGAAACTGTATCTATAAAATGCATTAATACGTTATTTATAGATTCAGTTCACACACTACAATAACACGCATTAGATCTTGAAGATTTAATGTTTGGATTTTTAGAAATATATCTGCGTAGTAAATAAGGTTGCGGGTATGCGAATCGTTGATCCGTGGTACGTTCATTTATCGCCTGTGATTTGTGACCTCCATAAGAATCTAATGGTACTTTCAGAAATACAAATACCACTAGTCTTCACTACACACACTAACATTGCCACCACTCCGTGTCAAAGATTTATTGAACAAGAGGCGTGAGTGAGATCATGGACATAGTGTGACTGGTCTACAAGTCAAAGTGTATCAATTATTCATATGAGATAGCATCACTCCATATCGGTCTGGCTTTCTTCCTTCACATTCTACAGTAAATCAACTATTAGGAATATATACAGATATCGCCAAAGCTCTAGCTGCCAGCGGAAGGTACACAAGAAATCATGTGACTTAACCTGTAACCCAACCACACCTAATTATGACTGACTATCCTGGTATTTTATATATAGAATTTCTATAAATAAAAATAAAATAAATAAGAATGAAATGATTTGACATGCATTTAAAGTTCCTTTGCTGTTCTAAGCGTATCTAGTTTTCAAAGTTTCCGAGGGAGGACCCCGAGACACCCATCTCAGGTAGAGGAACGCCAGAATTTCAGCTCGCCCAGGGATCCATTAGACCTGATTACGGCCCAGTACCCCTCCAGCCCTCTCACTCACTTAGATATCAAATCCTGAACTTTCCCAAGACCCGTATATGTTGAACATGCCGTGAGTAAGTTTGTCATAATCGGTTCAGATGGCCAATGTTTATGTCTATGCTTCCATTACAGCCCGCTCTGTTACGTCTTTGGCTGGAGTCAAGGAAGCGACGTTGTAGTTGCACGACCACGACACTGGAGTACAGTGGATCCTTCACTCGGAACTGCCATCTATCGAGTTCAACCAGATCTATTCATCAGAGAACGAGGAACAGCCTCTTCATCTGGCTACTCCGGCAGACACTCGAACAGCATTTATCACGAATATGGACCAGTTAATGGTAATGAGCCTTTTCAGTTTTAGCTATGCCCCGCCCATCCCTATCTAAGCTCCACCCACACCACGCTCGTTTTGGGATCGATCGATCTCTGAACTCCCTCACTATCAATTTCCAGAAAACTATGCAGGTAAACTGTTGAATATTTTGAAACTAATTCGACTGGGTGCTGTTGCTGCCTATTGCAGCAACAGCACCCATCTAAAAAGTATTAAATAGTAAAAACATACAATTCGTACAACGTGTCGGACTAGTAAGCGTTAACGACGGACTATTTCGAATCATTCATGACGTCATGATTATGACATCAGCACACACGTTACTTAGTTGATTATGACGTCATATGATTGATGGATAAACTGGAAAGGTGAGCTTTGTCGTAGTTCATTAACCCTTTAATGCCCATGAGTTGTCAAGAAAATTACAAAATTTGCTTGGTGAATGGCAATTTGCTGGCCAAGAGAAGAGTATTTTTGAAAAATGTATCACTGGAATGACTGGCTCGGTTACGGAGCCAGTCATTTCAGTGGTATAATTTCAAGAATCGTTTGCTTGTGGGGATGCATGCAAATGGACATTCCTAGATAAAGTACAGTTTGAGCCAGTTATTTCAATGGTATCGTTTCAAATATCCTTTTCTATTGGGCCGTAAATGGCCATTCCTAAGAACCATTGAAAAGGAATGTTAACCACGTTGATTTTCAAAGGCAAAAATGTTTTAAGCGGCCGCAGAGAATAGTGATATGAAACATATGGGAGATATAAAATATTCCAATGTGATTATGTAACAGAAAACGCACTGGTGGTAGAGAAATGTTGGATTCGTCATTGTAGAGGCTGTTTTCAATACAGCACTCTCGTAGACTTTTCAAAGTAGTAGCAAAGTGCTCGAAATTTGCCATAAATGGTGCTGGGTTGTTGCTTATTCAACTAAAGGCGTCCTGTTAAAATTATGGTATTATGTAAATAAGCGTTGGATTTGTAAGATACTTCTGGATATACTGAACCATGTCCATAAAACGCTTTTTGTTAGCCAATACTGTCATCTTCACATCAATAGACCTTTCCACTTTATTAACCCAATGACGTCGTAATCAACTACACGAGGTGTAGAATGACATCATAATGAATGACGTCATGAATAACGTCGGTAAGTAGGTCACGAACGCATATTTGAAGACGGACTATGCGTTGTTGTATGCCATTACTATTTAATAAATATTCTGTTGAATATTTTGAAACTAATTTGACTGGGCGCTGTTGCTGCCATTGGCAGCAACAGCACCAAGTCAAATTAGTTACAAAATATTTAATGGCTTATCGGTATAGTTTTCAGGAAATTGATAGCTAGGGAATTCGGGGATCGATCAATCCCAACACGGCGAATTGTGGCTGGAGCTTAGATAGCGATGGGCGGGCCATGGCTACAAATGGAAAGGTCGATTCCTATACATACAGCCACTCAATATCCAAGAAGATGAAAATTACACAAATATTTAAAAAAAACTAACACGAATCTAACGGTAGAATTTATCTACGTTTCGCTGAGAAACCAAAGCATTTGCTATTTAGTTGTCGTTTGTGATTCATCACTAGTTCTGAAAAAAATTATTAGTATGCAACTTATTTGTTTGATGTCATGAGATAAATTTGTGTAAACAAATAATAGATATAGGTGACATGGTAAAAATTTGTGTAAAAACATTACCACGCAGCAATAATACGCAAAGAAGTTATAAATATAGAGTATTTCTAAAATAATTTATCGCTGGCATCTATAACCGTTTGAATAAAATACTAAATATGGACCAAAACATGTGTAGTGCAAATTATGTTTATGTCATGGTGTAAGCCGGTGTCTTCTGCGGATGTTCTGTAGTGATCTGTAATATTGCAGTAAATTCGTTCTATTTACTTTCAAACTTGTCTATAAAGGCCAGCACGTGAACCATGAAATGTCGTCTAAAAAGATAGGTGCTCACGTATCTCAGCTTATGCTCTTTGCTATGGTATATAGTATAGTATGATGGTTCCTTAAAATTTTGTCTTTCGACCAGCCATCTTAATGAACGACTATCCTTTAGCCTTAAACACACGTGATTAATCTAGTTTATCGATCAATCAGATGACGTCATAATCAACTACGTCACATTTAGGCTGACGTTATAATTAATTACGTCATGAACGTCAACGCTTAATAGTCGGCCAAGTTGTACGAATTGTATGTCTTCACTATTTAATAAATATTCTGGTGAATATTTTGAAGCTAATTGGATTGGGCGCTGTTGCTACCTATGGCAGCAGCAGCGCCCAGTCAAATTAGTTTCAAAACATTCAACAGCTTACCTGTATAGTTTTCTGGGAATTGAGATTCCCAACACGTGCAAATCGTGGGTGGAGCTTAGTCAGAGATAGGCGGGGCATAGCTAAAACTGGAGTGCACCGGTATCCGGTATAGACATGTTGATTACAGTGGCAGATCCAAGGGGCGGCGCTTGGGGGCACGTGCCCCCCCCCCTAGGGCTGTCAATTCTTTTACTTACCTGCTGGTGGCGGAGTGAGCCCATTTTCAAGAGCTAACTCCCTTGAAATGTTGGGCGCCCGCCCACCCCCACCCCCGGCAAATGACCTCCTGGATCCGCCCCTGGATTACGTGTGGAATACCGGGAACTATTTCACGCTATGCACAGCAAATTTCTAGCTAAGCTCCACCTATTTCATTACATCTGTTGGGATCAATTTATTTTAACCTTTGAAGGCCGAGTTCTCAGAATCTAAAGTTCAACTATACAGATAAACTATTAAATAATTTTAAAACTAATTTTACTTAGGGCTGTTGTTGCCTATTACAGCAACAACCCCAGTTAAATTAGTCACACATTATTCAATCGAATATTTATTAGATTGTATATTTATCAAAGACATACAATTAGTAAACCTTCGTTACTCACTTTTCAACTGTCGTACCTGAGCTACGTTATTTTGTTTGTGGCGTCATCTAGCAGGTGACATATTTGATTATGACGTTAGATGTTTGAATGACAGATCAGATACCTCTATATCGCCCATTTTCTCCTCTGCCCGGATAACTTAAATGACGTGCTCTCGAGAATTGAATAGAAATTGAATTTGAAAACTAGTTAGTTAATTACTAATTTACACTTAAAGATCGTAAGAAATTCAAACTGTAATTGTATTTGTGACGCAATTCAGTGAATTATCTAGAGCTTAGAATAGTTCATTCAATTAACCATTTGAACCTGAAAAACCAAAAATAGCAAACTCATTTACATTCTAATAAATAAACCGTAGACTTTTTTGAAACTAAGATGACTAGGCGTTATGGAAGCAACAGGATTATGTCAAATTAGTTTGAAAATATTCAACAGCTTACCTGTATAGTTAATCTGAAACTAAGATTCTGAGAAATCAGTGTTCAAAGGTTAAAAAAACCCAGTAGATGAGAAATAATTTTTATCATCATGTCTTATGTAGAAACTCGGCTATTGCTTCTATATTGTGCTTACAGGCCATTATAATGTATTTTACGGACGTGTTTAACCAATCATCGCGCAGTGGTGAATTACAAATATAATGTCATAAACCATTTATTTGTGGGTTTAAAAAAAAAAATCTTAATCACTGCTCTTATTATACATGATCAAGATTCTCTGCACCTCTCATAATTATTTACTTTAAGCTGATGACCGCTTCTGTATATTTATGTTGGATGCGGGCGACAGTTCAAATAACTTGATGGCCGAGAATAAGCCATTTATCCATTGGGCACAGTGCAACATAAAAGGAGATACCGCAACCCCGTTGGTCGAATACATGCAGGTACAGTACAGTACAGTAGTAGTAGTAGTAGTAGTAGTAGTAGTAGTAGTAGTAGTAGTAGTAGTAGTAGTAGTAGTAGTAGTAGTAGTAGTAGTAGTAGTAGTGGTAGTAGTAGCGGAAGCAGTAGCGGCAGCAGCAACAGCAGCAGCAGCAGCAGTCGCGGTCGGTCAGAAAGTGTGTGGACAAATGTAGATCTTTCTCCCCAAATTATAATACAGTTAGGTGGTCAAAGACAGGTTTCTTATGCCAGTCACCTGTTCTAACTGACCACCTATCTTTAGTGAGGATGAGTTGGTACTCTGATGGTCTAACGTGATGGACTTCAAGAAATGCTCTTATATGTATATGAAATTCACCCTTCCAGAGTATCTATCGATGATTTGACGTCATATGACATCATAATCAGCTAAGCGCGTGTAGGATGACGTCATAACCATTACGTCATACATGATTCTATTATGCCCGTCTTTAGCTGTTAATAGTCCGACATGTTGCAAGAATTATATGTTTCTACTATTTAATAACCATGATGTTGATTATTTTGAAACTAATTTAACTGGGGAGCTGTTGCTGCCATAGGCATCAACAGCACCCAGTCAAATTAGTTTCAAAATATTCAACGGCTTACCTGTATAGCTTTCTGGAAATTGATAGTCAGGAAGTTCAGAGATCGATCGATGCCAACACGGGCGATGTGTGGGTGGAGCTTATCTAGAGATGGGCGGGGCATAGCTAAAATGGATATGTCCATTCTCATTCCAGGTACCAGCAATCACCGCGGACGCAAAGACAATGGTGTTTGTATTACTCAAGCAGTCTGCTGAAGCTGACATAGAGGAAATTGATCCTACCTATGTTGGTCCTTCCACTGTGTGTGCGGGCCCCTTTGAAGGCCGGTATGTATATAATATGACGCTACACCCCTATTATTACGGGGTATAAAATTAATCTACAATAGAATGGATCGTTTCACTTTATACAAAATATGTTGCCTCCTCTTAGGCTGGTGCTGCATGAGTTAATGCTAGTTTCGAACAATTCAAACTGGCCTCACGTAGTCCATGAGTCAAATCGCGGGCTTCGGCTGGAAATGAACTTAGGCCATAGCATCAAGTCAAATTAGTTTCAAAATACTCAACAGCTTACCTGTATAGTTTTCTGAAAATTGATAGTCAGGTACCTCAGAGATCGATCGATCCCAACACGATCGAGGTGTGGGCGGAGCTTAGCTAGAGATAGGCGGGACATGGCTAAAAATGGAACGGTCCATTGGTTTGGAAGACATTGCTGCCTTAGGAAGAAATGTCTTCCAATCCAGTTCTGTTAAAACTATCCAGCAGTACGTTTGTCTTGCTTCGAAAACATGTTAAGTTATTTCTGAGACGTAGTACAAAACGATATCATCTGTATTTGACAATCATTCTATGTTGCGAAATGCTTGGTGCACAGATGCATCATCCTGGTATCTATTTCCTCTTGATTAGTGGTCACTGAATACTTTTTTGTACTGTATTTGCGCGTTTGTTTGGCCGCCAAGCGAGGCCAGCCTTGGGCATGGCCACGTATCATGACGTATGCACAATTTATTCCCGTTTCAACATTTTTACCTGTTGTCAATTCATGTGCTACGCAATTTGATAAACATCTATTATGGTTTCTATTAACTGAAAATCGGCGAGGACACTATTTTGTGCACTGTTTATATGAAGACAAAACACGCGTTCATTGTTCGTTATATACATTACCGGATATACTTCCCCATCAAAGTCAATTCTTGCTCCATTTCGCAATTCACAGATAAATTATTCCATCCAATACTATGTCAACTAGCTCTCAGAGTTTGACTGATAATAATGTAACCATCTGAAGCATAGTATGGCATAAATTATGGCCAATCTACGGTCGAGCAAATAGTTGTTCCATAACCTTTCCTGACCGCGTAGGTAATACAGATTTGTTTGTCTTAGCCAGCGAAGCACCCAGTGTATCCTGATACTAAGCATAGCTCCAAGCCCAAAATTCATTAGTTGTCTTATATTCATCTCTAGACTTCGGATAATGAAAAACAATCCGGCAAATATGTGTCTGTCTGCTTAGGAGAATGACATTTTCAGAGATTTTCTTCAGAGGAAAGCTGTAAGTGTGAGTCTCGGAAACGTGAGGGAATGTCATTAGAATAAGAGCCACTCGTCTTCACACGAGGGATTGGTCATTTGCCTTATTACTACCTTCAATAAGATCTAATGCAGAGCTGTGATTCACTAATTATTTTTATGATTCAAATGCATCCTTCAAATTGCTAAAGGCCTCCATGACACGTTTTGCACCTTTCTGAACTATCCAGAAATCCGTTCTAATTGCCTAAAATGTCGGCAATACTATAACATTTGGCAACAATAGACACTCCTCTGACTTGTCTGACTCTTCGGGGACGATCCATCAATATAGGACTTCACCAAAAAACAATGCAAAATGACTAGTATATTATTCCCCGTTTTGACCATTATATAGTATAACCCTTTCCACCAATGTGGCATCCTTGTTCAACAAGTTGTTGCTGTCCTCTTTCATCTAAAGCGTACCGCAGTTCGTAAAAGGGTTCCCATAGACACGGTGGTCGAAGCATAGTTTTGCGTTTGTGAGTGCCGGGATGTATTTTTCATATAGGGTAGTGATCATTTCCAGCCGTTGTCTCAGGAGTTTTTAATATATGAAATGGAGGTTCCAGTCCTCCACTACTCAGGGCATGGCTGTGCCTAAGGTAAGTGACAATTCATGGCCAAGCATATCATATGCTGGTAAAACTCAGTACTACAATGCACAGAGGAGGGGCAGGGACATGATTGCAAATGGCGATCTTGCATGGTTGTCTTGGTTTCTTTGGTCAACTTATCCGCTAGGTACTGTGAAAATACATTGGCAGACAGTCATTGAACAGCAAAACCACGATTAATAAGGTACATGTATGTCCCTATGGTACGTGCCCTATATGAATAGCATGTATTTCAGATTTAAGAATGAACGGCAACAAAATACTGCGATCAGTCAGTGAACGTTTGAAAGAACTGACCATCAAAGGGCAGTTGACCTGGTAAGCGAGATCACGTCCACTTATGATCACAACAAGATGTTCAGAGCAGCCAATGAAACAAAAATCAGCACGCCACAGCGACCGCTCGATGTGCACAACTTTGGTGGATACTTCATCTTCTGTAATCATGGAAAGGCTGTGACAACCAGAGACTGGTTCAAAGAATCCAAATGGGCCTCTTCAAAATGAGATCAATCATGCTCTTGGATGGCATTGGAAAAATCCTGTCAAATGCGTCTTAATGTGATCTTATCTCATATCAGAAATCAACATGACAGATTTACAGAATACTGACAGCACGGCTTTAAAACAGGACGCGGGTGCGCCGGCATAGTGTGAGCACAACACATGCTGACATCGATAGATTTGTCAAATCACTGAGATTTCCATAACATGTCTCAGGCATTCGATACCATCAAGAGACCACATATTCTTCAATTCCGCCGTCGAGCTAATTGCGATAATGACGAATTACGCCTGGTGCGACTCCTACTAAAAACACAAAATTCACAGTTTGCGGCAAATAAACACTTTCTGCTAAATTTGACACATCAAGGGGATTACGACAGGTAGATTGTTCAAGCGCAATCATTTTTACTAGAACATTTGACAAGTCATCTATGAAGAAAGCTGTTCACTTGCTGAACTGCTTCCAATAGGTGCAAAACATCTGAAAGCCATACACCTCTTCATTGATGAGGCCAAAACCGATGTCACATATGAACAAAGGTACACAAATCATGAAGACAACCGACATTGCAAATGGTTGTGTAATAGGAAACATTACTTTCTAGTTCTTCTGGAACCTGTGCTTTCGCAGCTCTAAGATTCACATGACATATATAAGATGCACCTACGTGAGGTGTTACACCAATGCTTTGTAACTGCGACATCTGAGCAGTTCCACTGACCCTCCGGAACAACTGCGACAGCTGAGCAGTCCCACTAGCCCTCCTGAACAACTATGACAGCTGAGCAGCTCTACTAGCCCTCTGGAACAACTGCTACAGCTGAGCAGTCCCAATAGCCCTCCGGAACAACTGCGACAGTTGGGCGGGCCCACTAGCCCTCATGAACAATTGCGACAGCTGAACAGTCCCACTAACTCTCCTGAACAACTGCCACAGCTGAGCAGCTCCCCTAGCCCTCCTGAACAACTGCGACAGCTCAGCAGTCCCACTAGCCCTCCTGAACAACTGCGACAGTTGAGCAGCTCCACTATTCCTCCTGAACAACTGCGACAGCTGAGCAGTCCCACTAGCCCTCCTGAACAACTGCGACAGTTGAGCAGCTCCACTAGCCCTCCTGAACAAAGTCGTTGATTGTCATGGCACACATTTGCGAGCCATCACCAGCCATTGCTAGATACCCAACCTAGTTTCAATCTCCGCACATAGTTGCACTCTCTTTAAGCGTTTCGCAACAGCTATGGTCCATGTTTTGACATCTTCGTATGTCAGAGAATACACCCATTTGGAACACATTGGCATTTTAGTCCTAGGTGTCAGTAAGTGCCAGGCAAGCTGAAGGCGCAATATAACACCAATTTGATAAGTGTTTTGCGATCATACCGCAAAAGCATAATCTAAGACCAATAAACACGGAAAGGAACCTAAAGTAGCGGGGGATGCCCACAACGGACAAAATACACTGGCGGCGATTAAAGAAAATTTATTAAAACTGAAAGATGCTTCCACTCCTTTCAACCTCAGAGAACAATCACACGACGTCGCCGGTGTCGTCGTCGTCGTCGTCATCATCAATAACAACAAATAAAGTGAATAATTGGTGTGGTCATAGGTCGTAGATCAGATTTCCAAATGTTAACATGCTGCCATCAGAATAGGCTTCCTGCTAGTACTGTTTTATATAGTGGAATACAAAGACTCTCACGATTGGTGGGATGGACCTTTTCAGATTATCCATTAATCATATGCCATCATAATCAACTGCGTGACGTGTAGACTGACGTCATAATCAGTGACGCCATGAATGGCATTATTAAGTTAGTCACGTACGCATAATTGATGACGGACTAAAGCGTTGTTGTATGAATTGTATGTCTTTATTATTTAATAAACATGCTGTTGAATATTTTGAAACTAATTTGACTGGGCGCTGTTGCTACCATAGGCAACAACAACACCCAGTCAAATTAGGTTCAAAATATTCAGCAGCTTACCTGGATAGTTTTCTGGAAATGTATAGTCATGGAGTTCGGGGATCAATCGATTCGAACACGGGCGAAGTGTCGGTGGAGCTTAGCTAGAGAAGGACGGGGTAGAGCTAAAACTGGATTCTATCCGCTATTCCTGCAGTGTAAGCTGTGATTATGTTATGGTCAGTGCAGGAAATGGAAAGAGTGTATTCCCATAGAGACAGGAAAATTAGCATATGCAAAACAATGGTACACTCACTGTGAGTCAGTGCAGAGGGTGGTGCAAATCTGGATTCTGGAGGCATCCGTCTGTCCACTCGATAGTAAACAAGTCACTCGTTTTAATGATCTAAGGAGCATCTTGTTCTACCAACCAAAGAATCTTCAGTCACACCACAGACATCCACCAGGAGCATTTGTAAAACACACTCAGTTAACAGACTACAAGAAGTATTTTTGAACTAATGCATTTAATAATAATAATTGTTATCTTTAACTGTTGAGCATTCTGAATACAGTATGAAGCTAGTCGCAGCTGTGTTTATTTTCAAGTGTTTCTAATTAGTCGGAATAAAATATGTTGATATGTTGTTTTTCTTCATTTTGATAGCTGCGTATTTGATATCGAGACTTTCATGGTTGCAAACCAGTTAACAGTAGCTTTCGTCGTGAATGCGAAAGCAGTGCCTGATGTTTATGGACTTAGTGTAACAAGTGGCTTCGGGGTCACTATAGATTGTGACGAGCTTTACCCAGCAGTCAAAGCCATTAGCCCCATCGAAGGTGAGTGAGTTATCCCAAGTGAATGGGTGATTGAGTGCTAAAGAGTTAACCCATTAATGTCTAAATTTCTTCGAAAAATTAAAATATTTACTTATTGAATTTCCATTTGCAGGCCAAGAGAAGAGTATTTTTGAAAATTTAACACTGGAATGGCTGGCTCGGTTACCGAGCCAGTCATTGCTGTGGTAAATTTTCAAAATGGTTAAAGACTGTAAAATAGGATGAAAAGCCATTTCCTATATAAATCCGATGAATTATCTTGAATAGTATCACAAAACTATCATTTGATCATTTTTTAAATTCAAGACAGTCATCATGAGCCATTCAAGGTATCTCGCAGTTTCTAAAATGTATAGTTTTCCAATTGTTCAAATAATGAACGAAAATATATAAATACCTGACTAATTTGTTCTTAGTAGCATTGCTGTTGTCAACATTACGTTTGTTGTTTTTGTTATTACAGACGGATCATTTCCTAACTACCACGGTTTTACGTGCGACTCGATGATGGCCCATTTCGAAGACCATATGGCCAAATAGGACGAGTATGACGCCGAAGAGGGCTACGGGGAAGAAAATGGTGCTTCTAACATTTTTTGCCATAACACCTTTTACAAACACTATTTTCAAAATGAGCACCGTGTATTACTTTCAATGATAAATTATAGATAATATGGGAGTGGTGGGCTGGTAAATTACAATGTTCATAAGTGTGGAAAGTTGATTTTAGAATAAAGAACAGACGAGTTATAGACAATTAATTCATGTCTTATTCATCTTTTGTCATCATCTTTGATCATCATATTATGCAATGAAAGTTTTACACATACATGTAAATATGATTATCATTGGGGTCTTCGTTAACCCCTCTTTTGTCAAGCTAACCTTTTAATTGTCAAACTGACAAGAAGGCCTATGATGTGTGTTGAGAAAAGTCCATTTGTAGGCCAAGAGTCTCCTATCTTTAAAATTCTACCACTGGAATGACTGGCTCTGTTGCCAAGCCAGTCATTCCAGCGGTAGATTTTCAGTAATATGACACTCTTGGCCTGTATATGGACACTGGTCAGGCTGAATTTTCGATTTTCTTGACTACTAATCCACGAATCGACAGGCCCGCCAAAAACGGCACCGGTAGTAGTCATGAGGAATATCAGTTTGTAGGAAGTTTAAGTGCGAGAATGATAATTTTCTTGGAAACGATCTTGACCATTAAAAGGTTAATTAATATAGGTAGCATTTTGAGTGCTTTGATGCGCTGTTGACACAGACAACGATATTCACAGTCATGTCAAAACGACTTCAACACAAATATGGCGCTGATAACATGTAAATTCACCTTCCCAGAGTCTCCATCCATCATATGATCTCGTATAACGTCATAATCAGCTCAACGCTTGTATGATGACGTCACAATCATTACGTCACAAAGGGTTCCATATAGACAGTCATAAAATCTCAAACAGTCCGACACGTTGTATGAATTGTATGTCTCTGTAATTCTTTCCTATTTAATAAACAAGCTGTTGAATATTTTGAAACTAATTTGACTTAGGCAGCAACAGCATCCAGTCAAATTAGTTTCAAAATATTCAACAGCTTACCTGTGTAGGTTTTTTCAAATTGATAGTCAGGGTGTTCAGAGATAGATCGACCCCATCACGAGCGAGGTCTGTGTGGAGCTTAGCTAGAGATGGGCGGGGCATAGCTAAAACCGGAAAGGTCCATTACTCCGCTCTCTGCAACCTTTAATGTCTACATTCCAGACTGCAACTCTGGGTTAAATCCCATTTGGATTAGAAGATGTCTGGGCTAAATCTCATCTAGACTAACTCCCATCAGGACTATATTCTGATCTATCTAGGACGAAATAAACCTTTTTCCCAGGTGACCTCAGCAAGCGTGTCAAGAGATCCTGCCGGATTGCAACGTATTTTGAAATTGTGTGCTAAGACACTATTTCGTGACCAACCATCACCAAATATATCTGCCTCCACAATATTCATAGCCGTCTCGTCTTCCTCTACACCATACCCTTCCTCCTGTAAAGAGACTAGCCTTGGTTGGTCTGTAGATGGTATGTCAAAGTGGGCGATAACTAAAAGTATAACTACTCTTATAGGAAACATGAGTATCATTTTGAGATCCAACATATCACCAGTCATGTTAACGATGGTCAGTCGATGTCCGAACGCGTCTCTTACGCATTCAGCAGCAATCAGTACCTTAGTTTGTCACGTCGTTTTCCTTTTCATGTTTTCACCCTGAAAATTCTTCGCTTTCACATTTCCAATTCACTTCGGATTGAGTGAATGAGGGTATCTTCCTATGTCTGCTATCTATGTAGAATTGACCTTTCCAGTTTATACATCAATCATATGACGCCATAATCAACTACGTGACGTACATGAGAACGTCGTAATCAATGACGTCATGAATGACGTAGATAAGTACGTCACGAACGCATTATTGGTGACGGAGGCGTTGTTGTACGAATCTTATGTTTTACTGTTTAATAAACATTCCGGTGAATATTTTGAAACTAATTTGACTGGACACTGTTGCTGCCATATGTTGCACCAACACCCAGTCGAATTAGTTTCAAAATATTCAACAGCTTGTCTCTAGTTTTCTGGAAATTGATAGTCAGGGAGTTCAAGGATCGATCTATCCCAACATGCGCGAACTGTGGGTGGAGCTTAGCTAGAGAAGGGCGGAGCATAGCTAAAACTGGAAAGGTCAATTGAGGAACGCCGTTGTTTCCACAATTTTAGCATTATCAATATTCACCAAATCAGTCGTACTATCAGCACAGAATGGATGTAATGTTTCTTGCAGTGTCTGTACCATAGTGGTCATACCCTTATTATTTAGTGTCTCTTACAACTGGTTGGCGGATGTTTCCTCTCGGTGGACGCTACATAAATGGTTCAGTTCTGTGACGACCATGTTTCTTCGGGTCAGACTGATGCACCATCGGCGAAATGATGCCTCGTTATTGTTGAAGGCGAATATGCCTGGGGATGATGAGGATGCATCATGGGTCACTGTCTCTTCCAAAACTTTATCAATCGTTCTTCTCGCTGGGGTCCACTGCGTCCAGAAAATTGAGAAAGTGCATGCGTTGAGAATCCCCAATGCTGCGCCTAGCATATTGTTCATCTTGTCAGGAAAGCATGTCCGCCCATGATTATCCTCACAGTTTCGAAAAAGGCTGATGGAATATTGCAATCGCACTCGTCCGTCTGTTCGGAAATCTGTCTATCCATCCGGCTAACTCCTCCAAAACCTGTCAATGGAATTCAGTCAACATTGTTATGTAAATTACCCATATGATTGCAGACCGCATAACGACATTTACGCCGGTCTCCCCCCCCCACCCCCCCCCCCCTAGGGTGGGAGTAAAACAGGGTGTGATGTGCGCGTGTATGCGTGCGTGCGTGCGTGCGTGCGTGCGTGCTTGCGTGTGTGCGTGCGTGCGTGCGTGCGTGCGTGCGTGCGTGCGTGCGTGCGTGCGTGCGTGCGTGCGTGCGTGCGTGCGTGCGTGCGTGCGTGCGTGTGCGTGCGTTTAACAACTGTCTCTCTAGGCTGGTGTTTACCCGAATGAAACGATTATAAATCATTCATAGACATCTAGACCTCCAACGACACTCTTTTACCCTATGTTGCTGCTGACGTGTAAAATTAGCAAATTTTAGGTTTATGAAAAATGATGGAATTTCTCTCACTAGTCCGATGGAAGTCGTTTGGCGCTGAAAGCTAATTATTTCATAAGAGTCCGCTTACAACGGGACGGGAGGAGAGTTTTACTTTTAATGTCCTAAAGAAAACGCCGGGGTGGAGTGGGGTGGGGGAGAAAGAGATTTCCTCTTTTGTCATTGCCGATTAGTTGATCTGAAGTTCTCAGCTGACGTCCAGAGGAGGGCCTTCTGTGTGTGCCTAACTCTAACGCTTTAGAGGGGATCCCGCGTGAAGCGGTGGTTTAGGCTAGCTAGAATGTTTTGCAGGTTAAGGCCTCAAGCAGCCGCGGGAGGACGTGATCGTTTAGGTTATACAAGAATCTCTTCCCTCACAGGTTCGGGTGAATCTTTGGCTCCGGGGTGTTAGACCGCCTTGAGTGACGTAAAAAAGCACTTGAAAGGTCCAAGGGATGACCTTCCTGGGTTGCTGATGCACAAACATGCCCATGTAATTAAGGAGGAGAGCATTTGGTAGAACCTCCGCCGAGTTCAGGTGCTAAGAAGACACAACGAAATTGGAAGGTATTCCTGTGGCATGGCGGTTACCTGGTTTGGTCGCTGAAACCAGTGTTAACTGCAGGGTCGTCTAATTAAGCCTACGTTTGCCTCGACCACCGGCCAAGTGG
Organism: Chaetoderma sp. LZ-2023a; assembly: GCA_034401795.1. Classification (NCBI taxonomy): domain Eukaryota; kingdom Metazoa; phylum Mollusca; class Caudofoveata; order Chaetodermatida; family Chaetodermatidae; genus Chaetoderma; species Chaetoderma sp. LZ-2023a. The sequence continues at coordinate 103,908,941 of CM067374.1, forward strand.
TCCAAAAAGAAAAAGAATGTATGCTAATCAATGGGGGAATACTTACACTGATGAGTTCGTTAGTCAGCCTAAGGGGTCACGCTTAGTGCATCCTAGTGGTCGGTGCAAGTTTAGGGTGGTGAACTTTCCCTACAAAATGTATGCATGGGTCAGAGGACCCATTTGAGCGATCGAAAGAATCACAGGGGGTTACCCAACGCCAGAAGCAACAGCGTCTGTGGGGAGCGGTCTTAAGTGGTAAAGTGGTATCGCGATGTTAAAACCATTCACCATGCTGCTTGTTGATAGATGATGATTGTCGTGAGAGGGTAAGACGAGCTGAGAGGTGCGGAGAACCGAGGGACTCAGCTTTCCTAGTCCTAGTGATCAAAGATCAAAGGCGGTGCATCGATTGCTTGAGTTTCGGCAGAGGCGGCGTTAACTGTGAGGTAGTGGTGGCGAGGCCGCTTGTGACAACTATTACTAGTTAGAAGTAGTTCAAGTGAAATGCATAGGCGTTTCTGAACAAGAAGAAGAAAGTGGCCCCATTGGTGGGGGATACTCTGCACAAAGTGCGAAGGGCATCACCCGCTTTGTTGCGCGAGATCGTCGTCTGCAATTTAAGTCTAAGGTGGGCGATCTCTTATTGGAAATGTTACTTAAAGCAAAAATGGAATGGTCGCTCAAGAGCGGTGGGAAATCAACAAAAGGCGCTTAATCTAGATTCTGCAAGAGAGAAAAATAAGAGCTGGATTAGTGCGTATATTTAAGTTTTTTCTTATGCACAGTTCAACTCCTAAGCGCAGTACAAAAGTCACAGTCATAGTAGAAACAGTCCCTCAAACGTGGGGTTTAGGTTTTGCTGTTGCAGGCGTTGCTGGCTTTCAGCCAGCCATGTTAAATATATTCCCAAGGCACAAAATCGCACGGTGGTTTAATCCTTGATGTCCAAAGATCACAATAAGTCAGGCCGACAACGCTTGCTGGGATGGGTGAAAGTTCAACGGCTTCTTGCGTAATAAGTGGTCATGAAGAGACTGCGTGGAGAAAGTTTAGTTTATCTCACATTGTGGGCAAGTTTAGAAAATGGCACAAGGAGGACGACACAGTTTGAGTCAACAGTCCTGGGCCCGTTCCTCAGTGGCGGCTGAAAGTCTTGTTTTAGAATGAAAACAGCAAGTGGCAGAAATGTTCATTAGAACGAGAACCATAAGCAGCAGAAGCCGGGATCGCTCAGAGGCAGGTGTCAAGCAGAGGTTTGTCTGGCTCCTTAGTAGCAGACGAAAGGTGGAAGAGGTGTTTCTAGGCGATGTTTCAACAATAATGTACCAACGGTGCTGCCAGTGTGCAGACGAATTTACTCCTCTGCAGAGTCAGAAGACAGCAAGCGGCAGAAATGTTCTTTAGAACGTATCGGCTGTCTCAAATCAGCGAGGTTTTCAGAGCGGTGCGGTGGCAGTAAAGTTTGCTGAAGACAGAGAAATTTAGGTTGTTAACTAGGCCACTTTTGCGGAGTCCCACAGTACAGATTCCCTGTCATACTGAATCAAGGAGCGGGGCGTATACCATCGACCGGGGCTGTTGGTGAGGCAGTGACAGAGCAATTTTTCAGCGGCTCGGTCATGAGATCGCAGAGTACACAGCTTTTATACTCTTAGCTCTGCATCTCATTATCTTGAAGCGAAAGGCTAGCTTTCTTAGGGATTCTCCAGCCAATCAGTGGCCGTCTTTTCCGGTGGGATGGTCTTAGCAGCAGGAGTCAGCAGGTTCAATGGCGAGGTTGTACGCTGTGTTATTTTTTCCAAGAGCCTCCATGAATTCAAAGTTTTATAAGCACCTTTCTCTTTGTCTTGACCGTATTTTATTATTACGAAGAAGCTGAGTCTTCAGGCTTTCCAAAGGTACCGAACATTCCTGGAAACCTTTGTGACCATGACCTTCACGAGGAAGGAGTGGTGCATAGATCATGTATGCAAAGAACTAAAAACGTCCACCCAGTCATCGGCGTCGCATAGGTGTGGCCGTGTCCCGTTCTATGAAAGAAAACCTGTCTATTACGGGGGTACTCCCAGTGTCCCGGTGCATGTGCAGAAGGAGAAATGTGTGTCTTAGACATTGTTGTCATCGTGCGTGCCACATCCCAATGGGTGGGTTACCAGTTCCTGGTTGGCTAGCCCTTCCCGTTACCTGACCACAACAGTGTACAATTTGCTAGTTAACATTTTCCTTACGAACCCTTCCAAAAAGTTTACTTTCAAGAAGAAAGCACAGAATTATTTTACTGTCAACAATGATATTTTGAAACTCATATATACATGGACTTCTAAATAAAATCGACTTGACGCTTGCTGGACTCAGGTTGAATAAATGACCGTTTGGAACATTACTATAATGAAATTTGTGGTCGATCATGCCCGTTCCTGGGTTAGCCTATAGACACAGGCAGGACTCCCAAATTCCGTAAATACATATAATACTTTTGCCTCACCTAAATAATCTGTCACAATGATATTACAATGACGACATACGTTGGCCGGACCGCAGCTGTGGGAAGCACGCCCATCCAGTAGGCCATTCAGATATCGTCTGATTGGTCGTCTCGAGAGGCGCATGATGACGTCACTCGTTACTCATCGACAATGCTCGTTGGTGTGCCGATGATGCACTAGGGCCTGGCACCACACTCTTCTTCTTTATATTTTAGTTTTCCCACATTTTAGTTGTGGGTTAGATCAAGTTTGCGGTTGAGAGATCTGAACAGTACCCCCCATGATCAAGCCTTAGAAGCCAGATGTTTCCCGTGGACACAAGGAAGAGAGTTCTGTGAACAGCATGCCAACGGGTCTGCGTGACCGAGCCACAGAAGCACTAATCACACACGAGGGAAAATCCATATAAAAAAACCTTCGAAGTGTATGTAGCATATGTCAAGGGCCTACGTGTCCGTGACCGAGCCTCAGAAGTTAGTTACACACACTATGGAACAATAAGAAACAATCCAGATAAGGAGAACCAACGGTAACAGTTTACCGTTTGCAATCATCACAATCTAAATCATAAATGAAACACACACGTGAAAACGTAGAGTAAAAACTGGTGAAAGCATACACTAATAACATTCAACACATGTTACAAATAAAGAATTCCAAGCAATGATTACAAGCTATAAATCCGGTGAAACATATACACCAAATTACTTCATGAGGTGGTAAGAACAGGAAGCTACAAACAAATAATATACAATATTCGTCTATCCTTTACCCTGTAATATTTTTAGGCCAGCTGGTACAATTCCATGATATTCTGTCCGATTTCAGAGTTGGAAAAGCCAGAAGGAAATAGAAGTTCTGGGCACAATTCCACAAGGAGCAGTGTACTCAAGTTGCAGAAGTTATAAACGCACAGATTACGAACAGACATTAGTAGAGCAATGGTGCAGAGGGGATCGAGGACCAGCATATTGAAGCCGCAAGACTTTCAAGCACCAGTAGTGTTAGTTGTAAGTTCAGTGATGTGTTGGTAGCCGAGAAGCCATGACGAGGGGCTCGAGGGGCCCGTATAGCAAAGCCACAAGAGGGTCGTGTATGCTGAACAGGAAAATGTTACTGTACAAACAGATGAGTATTTACATTGACTACAACATGACTATATACATATGATTTCCACAGATCAACCAAACATTGCTGCGCTGATCACATATATTCATGTATAATCTTTTATGATTTGGAATGAGAAACATCTAGTATTGAAACTTCAGGCGATAACAATCTGAGCAATAACAGTTTTAAATGCCATTGTAAGCAAACTAATATATATTAGGTATATGTATTTATTATCAGTATATGAATGTGGCCACTAAACTGCTGAAGACTGATGTAAATGTAATAAAGTTCTCAACGAGCCATTTTATTCAAGCCTACATTTAATGAAACAAGGTGCCGAGCACCATTTCAGTTAGTTCTGTGTCTTATTATCTTATTGACCTGTCCTATGCAGAACTGGAATTATCTACATGGCCGGTACCTGCAATGTGAGATGTCTCAACTCTGCTTATTGAGACTCAGTTACTAATAGGAATACTCCCAGTGCCAGAATAATCGAGCTACAGGAAAAGTGTTAAACAACCAATAACAAATACGTATGATAATCGAATAGCATTCGTGAGAATTTGTACAAAGTGAGAAGCGATAGAATCAATCAAGACAGACATATGTGAATATCCGCTAACACCTGAAAGATGTTAACTTGAGTATGACCATGAGAATTACTATCTGCGGGCCAGAGCGACCTTGCCACAAAGGATATTAATTCTCAGGTCTAAATACCAAGCTGGAATGAGATGGGAACTTAGTTCACAAAGAATGTACTATGCAACATCCATCATTGCAAGTCGAGTTCTACAACGAGACAGGTATGCATCATCCTCAAGGTTCTTAGTGGCCGAGCCTCAAGAGGTAAATGCTACTATGAGAATAAATAGCTAGAAATAAGAACAGTGGAAGCAGCCACTAGTGTAACTAAGCTAGGCGAGCCTTCTAGGAAGGACTTTAGAATCAAGGGAGCAAAACAACCGGATCAAATAAAGACAATTTATCAACCTCTTGGCATATCTGCTGGCCAATTTGATGCACTCAATAGGTTCTAGTCAAACTTTAAAAAAGAGATAAACAACCTAGAACAATAATGTCACCCGTCCTCCTGACTACCAGAGGGAGCTATTGGAAATTGATACCACCAGTATGAACAAACTAAATTTGACCAAACAAGTGTGACAAACCTACAGGGACCAGTTTATTTTAGCCTCACGAACGCCCATCTCAACTGCTTCAGAGATCGCATGTGGCCAAACAAATGCATAGTTTACCGAGTGCAAGTTATGAGTACAACTGTTTACAAAGGACTATTTACATCAACCACATCTGCTAAGTCAGAAGAGTGGCGTCCACGGGCCAGAGGGGTCAAGAAACTGTGGATGCAAGATGCGGAGTTGAAGCAACAGAAGCTTATATGAAGAATTCAGATCATACCATTGTTGAAGTCACATCATTGTGAAGCTAAGCCAATTTTCCACGCATTTCTGGATGCATCTTCATATTTCTGTACAATCTAATCCATTTAAGTGAAATTTAAGTATAACCCCTATTGCCCACTTGATTTAAGCAATCTAGTTAACTGTGCATTTCATATATAATGCAAATAACATTTTAAATATACAATGTAATTTAATAATACTTAGGCAGTTGGATGTTCTTTTGAATGGTGTATAACCTTAATAATATTGTGATGTTAGTTTATCAAAGAAGCAGTTTAAATAACTGTGTATTTAAGCGCAATAGTAATTCAATGTGGGTTGGCTGCTTGTTGTTGACTATGACGACTATGATCCAGCGACGCTGCTTTGATTTAGTAATGACGTCAATATGGGAAAGGTGTTTTTCCAGTAAATTGTCACTGGGTGATCATTACGTCCCTCTTCATCTCTCTTATGCTGATTGGCTTTTCGATCTTGTAACCCGCTCTGGGTGGCCTTCTGCTTCTATAAAAGGAGATGCTTTACGATCTCCATTCAGCATCCGGTTTACTTTGATTATGCCGAGATTTTTTTTCCCTACCTAACCCTAGCTCACGTTCGCACAGTGATGGGCACTGTATGACGGGACCGCACTTTAAATTGAGGTCCCGTCATACAGTGCCCATCACTGTGCGAACGTGAGCTAGGGTTAGGTAGGGGAAAAGAATCTCGGCATAATCAAAGTAAACCGGATGCTGAATGGATTCGTCCTCGGATGGAACCACACAACATACGGATTACAAAAACAAAACAAAATTGTTAGAATTAGAATCTTTCGGACCTTTCGATGGGACTATGGAGGGATGTAACCCGGACGACTGATCGAGTTCGTCCTCGGACGGACACAGTCACCATACGGGCTACCTAACCAATCAAAATCAAACTAGTGCGCGCTGGTGCCTGCTCGGATGATGGCCAGAAGAGCAAATGGGTCCCAGGACCCGAAAGACCCCACAACCCAACCTCCCCACTCCCCCCAAAGGGGCCGGTGAGGTCTCTGACCTAAAGCCCCGCCCCCACCCCCCCCCCCCACCCCCCGGGTGCATCAGGTCATAAGACCGTACGCACCTACTCCCCCTCCCCCGACCCAGCACCTACCCCATCCCTTCCCCACCCCAGTTAGGTCCAGGTTAGGCCATCGCCATCACCCACGCCCAAGCACGAGGAGCAACAGAAAAGCCATGGACAAGAACAGCAACATGAGACAAAATCGAGAGACGACGATCAACACACACACACACACACACACACAGAGAGAGACACAAGCTAATGCACAAACCGATGTCACAAGAATTCACAAGAATTCAACAGAAACCATAAAGGCCAGGCGTGAGTCTAGACCCTAGCATTGGGAACTAGCATATACACGCCTTAAATATTACAACACACACACACACACACATCTCCATGTGGTTTAATAAATAACTGTCGACCATTGATGGATCGAGGCAGACCATTCTTTATCCAACTAGTTAGTAGATTATCCTTTTTGTGAGTGATTATCGCATTGCCTGCCCTCTGCGTGGACCTTGTTGAAAATAATTCTCCTTCAGAGATACTAAAATTATCAGCGAGCAACATTTCCAGCTGAGAATCGTTGGAAAATTAAATTCTTTTCCCGAGGGTTCTGCAACAGAACAGTAGATCTTTCTTACTCGTCCACGCTGCACTCGCAAACTCTTATACTGCCATTCAGCATAGTGCATGGATTTTAAACTGACTTCTCGATGTGTAATGCCATGTATCGTCCTATGTGAGACATTAATCCATTAATTCATGAATCCAATTCCTTACTCAATCATATGACGTCATAATCAACTACACGACCAGCATGACGTCACGAATGATTCGATTAAGCCCGTCATTAACGCTTAATAGTCCGACACGTTGTACGAATTGTATGTTTTTGCTCTTTAAGAAACATGCTGTTGAATATTTTGAAACTAATTTAACTGGGCGCTGTTGCTGCCATATTACAGCTTACCGGTATAGTATTCTGGAAATTGATAGTCAGAGAGTTCCAAGATCGATCGATCCAAGCACGAACGAGGTGTGGGTTGGAGCTTAGCTAGAGATGGGCGGGACATGGCTAAAAATGGAAAGGTCCATTCCACAGTCTCCGCAGAATCCGTAATCTCTGTGGAGCCCTCTAAATCTCAAATTCTTCTTTTAGACAGCACCGAAATGTTTGGTGGTTGACTGTGGAGCCACTCTTGCCTTTCCACTCCATATGAACATTAGAATTATCATATCTCTGCATTTTTTCAACAGTAAAAGCTAGATCGGAACGTTTTGCAACTTTCGAAATTTCCACATCTTCATCTGTCTGGAGCATGATTTCCAGTTAGTAGACGGAACACTGAGTAGTAATGGAACTTTTCACTATATCCATCCATCATATGACGTCATAATGAACTACGTGACGTGTAGAATGGCATCATAATGAATTACCTAGATAAGTACGTCACGAACGCATATTTGAAGACTGACTATGCATTGTTGTACGAATTGTATGATAATACTACTATTTATTATTTAATACATATCCATAGGCAGCAACAGAACCCAGTCAAATTAGTTACAAAATATTCAACAGCTTATCTGTATAGTTCTCAGGAAATTTATAGTTACGGCATTTGGGGATCGATCAATCCCAACACGGCGAAGTGTGGGTGGAGCTTAACTAGAGGTGGGAGGTTCATTGTCGTAATCTGTTATCATCTTCTCTTCTGCAATCTTCACAGCATTTCGTCTCTGCCTGGAAAATTTATTTATACAGTCTTTAACTATCGTCCTAGTTTAAGAAATAGTAATCTGTCTACCAAGCCTTCCAACTCACATTTCCAGAGTACCCACCCATCATATGACGTGATGTGTACAATGACATCATAATGAATGACGTCGATAAGTACGTCACGAACGCATATTTGATGACGGTCTATGCGTTGTTGTACAAATTGTTTGATTTTACTATTTAATAAATATTCTGTTTAATATTTTGAAACTAATTGGACTGGGCGCTGTTGCTGCCATAGGCCATAGCACCAAGTCAAATTAGTTTCGAAATATTCAACAGCTTCCCTGTATAGTTTTCAGGAAATTGATAGCTACGGCATTCGGGGATTGGTCAATCCCAACACGGCGAGGTGTGGGTGGAGCTTAGCCAGTGATGGGCGGGGCATAGCTAAAAATGGAAAGGTCCACTGCCTGCCCTGTCGCAGAAAGAGTCTGCTATATTTGCAAGGGGGTCATCTGTCTTCCCAGTCTCAGAAAGAGTCTTGTATCAACGTAGTTAACATCAATTGCCTTCACGGTCTAGCTTCGGCACTTGTACATCATCCAATTTAGCGTCTGCAATGATCCTGCATTCGTAGTGGAACTTCTCGACGGTAACAGTCTCATTCGTATTTCCTAGTTTCGGGAAACGTGTTTTCCATAATCATAGTAGACTTGTCGCTTTAACGCCTCAGAAATATATTTAGGAAATAGCGAAGCTTAGTGGTAATCATGTGTAAGTGTGTGGTGCATTCTCTAGAACCGGACTCCAACAGCCTCAGAAGATAATTAGTAGTGCATGGATTTAGGTCCTCATACCGGCGGGCACTTATACAATTATTCAATTCAGGAGAAAAGGTCGCTTTAGCTCTTCGTCAACAACATGATATATCTCCATGCTCATTATACCAGTAAACATTACACATTGGAATATAATTCTGGGACTTATTCTTCACATATTTTATAATATACAGGATCATAAGACTTCATAATACATAACTTTATAATATTATTATAATATCTACGTCATAGTATTTCATAACACAATGTTATAATACTTCATTTAGGTTATACATTCCATAATGTGTACGTTCTAGTATTTCATAAAAGTTTTAGCATATTTGATAAGGCAGTATTTTAAGTGTTATTTTCACAAAATAAAATTTCCTTATATTTATTATCGTATTTACTAAGTAGTTATTGTTATTTACGGGTAATTTTATACTCAAGTAGAGCATCCCTATTCTTTGGTTATCGCAAGCCTTTTGCCTCTGGCATCATGTTCCAACAGAACATGTACAGTAATCTTTATATTATTTTATTTATATAAATTTATACAATTGTGTGACTACATCAGCGTCAGTAGCTTATGAATACTCATTGAACACACATTAAAGCTTTCTTTACTATTGCTAGAAGATCTTTTCTTCCGCCGAACCATACAGGCAGGTTAGAAGAACTTTAGATCCCTAAAGTATCGCCTGTTACTTTGATCATTTTCTATGTGGAAGCCCTTGAGAGCAGCTGTCTTGGTTATTTTTTCTTTGTTGCATAGACTTATTAGACAGGTGACATCATCCCCTATCTGCCGGTCTCTGGACCACACCATCTTTTATATTCCAGTTAGATCATCCCTGATGGAGCAGTCAGGCTTTATTATATGCCACTTGGGCTTTGCACAGGACTGACATCTTCCGCAGTGCATTCAGAACCCCCCCCCCCACACACACACACTTGCACCATTAATAACACTTTGCATTTTAGGAATCTGTTACGAACTTGAACATATATTAAACTAGGCTAAACTGTCTGTGATAAGCAAAGAGGATAGTGTAAACCCTGGCAACAACCTTGACAAACTAGATAATCTAGTAACATAAACCTAACTCGTTAACGCCAGAAATGGGCAATATACATCCCAAAACGTCTAATTCCAGCATAGTGGATTAATTTGTGTGGATATTTCCGCATCCACAAGACATACCTTAGCGTATCCAGAGTGTCTACGGCCCCTCCATAACCATGCATCGCCTCCTATACTGCTTGGTCTTGTATAGTTATTTTCTTTTGCTGCGACTTACCTCTGTTATTACTTTGTATAAATATCTGAGTGATACTCCAGTCATAGTAAAATGTATGTCGGCACACTCACCAGTTTACAGGAGGATCATATCTCTAAATGGGTAATATTGTAATTGGCAACCGTAATTAGTTGGATCCTTTAACTTTACTTCGGTTGTCTGACATCCGGACTTGCACAATTGTTTCTGTGCCAGATAGTTGAAGAGCCAGGTCCTATAACATGAATTATAGTTTGGTATGTGTCTCGCTCGATCGGTGCATATCAGATTTTCTTGTGGGGTTGCATCAAATAACAACCATAAGGAGGGCTCAAACCCTTTCCCAAAAGTGTGGCGTGGTATATGATATTGAAGGATAACCTAACCCTCCATACATGGTCTGTTTACTACCTCCGCCCAAAACCCTGAAACCATGTCGACAACCGGAGCCATAATCCTACCATTTTCTTTCAGGACAGATAGTGTTAACTCATGCCATAATAAACACAACCAGCAAACTTCTTGTTTGAACAACAACAACTTAACACCCAGTGTGTTATCTAGGGAACTTCCGCACAAGACCTGGAGAGACTGCGCTCTCTTTAAAACTTCATGGACTCCTGTGATCGAATCCGTGCAACCTCCACAAACATACTGGCAGATGTCCCACTCTCACTGTTAAACTGGTATAACCATAGGTAGGATAATCCCAACAGTTAACTCTCACATATATTATATCCATATACTAAAATTTATATTGCAAACCCCAAAACTAAATAGTGGTATTGCAAATTTCAAAGCTAACTGGTTATATTTCCAAACATAAAGCTAAACAGAAATATTTCATATCTGAACTAACTAGTTATATCAAAACAAAAAGAATAAAACAATACTCAAATTGAACTTCCAATTTGTGTCCTCAGTAGATGTTTCATCAGGATATACTCCAGTTATGTGTTTACTAATTTCTTCTTCCTCTGTTGAGAGAACGTTACCTAACTGCAGGGGTGCCAGTGACCTGTGAAGACCACTTGCAGCAGGAGTCACCAATGGCCATCAACAATACTTACTTTGGGGCTCCAGTGAACCTAGAGGAGAAGACCAACCACGGTTTGAACCACCTGCAGCCCCACTAGTTGGTAACAACTCCTCTTATTCGTAATTTGCAATTATTTGGTGCTTTACTTGTCGAGAGAGACCCAGAAAATTTCGTGTTATTAACCTTTTTCATGGTAGAACATCCGCTGTCCAACCCTTTATATTGTATTTATATATTAGTCAGTTGCTATGTTAACTAACTTGCCTGAGCGCCTGTCATAAACGCTGAATAGGGCTAAAAAAAACTGGCTTCACCTGTTGGCACTTATTGGAGACATGTAGCAAGATTCACAAAGATTGTTAGAGATTTTACAACCACAAGAGAATGCTTTCTATGTGAAATGCCAGCTCCAGACAATGCTCTCAGACACACAATGATGATGCAACTGAATGGCAGCATAAACGAATATGCAAAGAACCTCAGTGATAAATGACTTCTTGCTAAACTAAGTGCCAGTTCGGGCCGATGAAACAGCATCAAACCTTCGACAGTATCATATCAAGGAGAATTTGAAATATTCTCTTACCTACATATTCCTGCACAAGATCAACACGGGCTAGAATACACTTATTACAGACAAACCACCGACGCATGTATAAGATCACGCGTATACAGGGCCGCTGTTTCGAGGAACAGATTTTAAAACATATATTTCCGTCTTCCGCATCACCAACGAATAATCGGCAGCATCAATACTCAGCCATTACGTAAATATTGCCTAAGTTTCCGATCAACCACGTGCTTTCATAACAAGAAACCACGTGACTTTCACTTCTATTTCCAGTAAATTGCATCAAAGGCTTTAAACACAAGAGCCACCTAAAACGCGCATCTACCACATCGTGATGGAAGAGGCGAGAGGGGTGAGTTGGGGCAATTACCGCTAACGTCATCACGCTCTCCCACACCCCATCGGGCGCTCCAGCCTGAAATTATAACAGGCAAGTTTATAGCATCCAATCTGAAAAAACGCTTCATGCTAATTAAAAGGTGAACTTCCATGGGAATAAGTAGTTCCGAGTTTTTACGTTGATCGGAGACTTGTTTTTCCTTTGATTGGAGACGAAAGTGACACACCATCCTTCTTATATTTATAATCACTCCCTTTACACGGGAGGACTATTTCGTCTGACTCCTGGTTTAAATAAATCCAAACTTTCCTTATAGGGTGTGGTCGAATCACCCCAAAACTTTCGGGTGTGATCATCTGCCCTCCTGTGACGTCACCAAAAAGTATAAAAGGAGGCGAACGCGTACTGAAACTTCATCTTCCCGTCAAACTCGACACAAGGGAAGAACAAGCATTAGTCTACTTTCGTGTAGCAAACCATATTCTGCTGATTTTTATTATTTATTTATCACTTCTATTAATATTACTTGGCCAGGAAAAGTATGAAGAGTTAGGAAAAATAGCTTAGGTTAGGCAGTCTGCACCGTTATCAATATGCGGAAATAAGATGTCACTTGCTGAGGACCTTGCCTTGTCCGACGGTTCAGAGGAGTCGGCGCCAGTTCATTCCAGAAAGAAGTATCCTTGTACAGCATTACAGCTCAATGGACAGCCGTGTAAGCACACGTTTTCCCGCAATTCGGACTTGACGCTTCATATCAATCGTGATCATCTTTTTCAACGTGCATTCTGTATGGACTGCAAGTACCTTTATACACCTACACGTTACGGTGTGACGCACGCGTTGACGGATAAGCATCATGTGCTAGTAGTAACATTACAGCCTGGTGAACAAAGTGAGAATGTTGAAGTGCCAGCCGCTCGTTTTGAAACTAGACTTCCGCTTAATGTGCTTCCTACGGGAAAGATGGCCAAAACCAAGCATACGAAATGGTGACAACCAGACATTCTGCATTACAGACCAGCACCAGCAGTCACTGCATCGACCAGGCGACATGCACTAAGTCATTATGTAACATCAGCCAACGTCACGACAGAGTCACCAGCACGACCAGCACTGGCAGCACCTAATGGTAATGGTACCAGCATCGCCTGCAGATTCCACTCCGACAGCACCCGCAGCAACTTTCCCATCCGCATCACACACGACATCAGCCTCCGCATCCGCATCCGTAATCGGCAGACCAATTTCTGTGGTTATTTCAACACTGGTGACCGTATCCGAACAGAGGTTACAGGATGTTTCAGACAGATCTATATCTCCTTGTAGTCTTATCATCGACGAGGAGATCTGCCTTACGGAAGCAGCACTAACCATCACCGCATCAAGAAGCAGCATCACGTCACACACATGCAGCAGCACTCCTACGGATCCAGCAGTTCGGAAAGTAACTACACTGGATCGTCCTTACGCTGGAACGAAAAGCCTCACGCATTCCATGGAAATCCGTGCAGTACCAAGGATGACCGCCAGTAAACTTCTGAAGTGCACAAAAATCCGGAAATTATCTGCCAGCACCACATCCGCATCTGCATCAGCATCAGCATCCGCAAATGCATCATTGTTTCGGCGACCGCTCATTCAATTCATGGCACTCAGTCCACCCACAGCACAGACAACAACCACGACTTCAACAACAACAGTAATGTCCGCAGTCTCCACACCCCCACCAGTTCGCACATCATCAGTCATCATCTCCGCCACCACCAGTGCTTCAATGGATACACCCGCACCATCTTCCAGCCATAGTATTACCGACCTAGGCCTGCTTAGTAGTAATATATCGGCAGCGGAGGACCATCCGCCGCATCCGTCATGTATGACTCGGGGTACCCAGACATGCTTGGGAAACTTCACAGCAGATGTTTGTGGACACTACTGCCAAGATTGCAGCAGGCTGTATCAGTAGTTGTGCGGAACACAGAACTTTATTATTATGTTTATTTTTTTAATCTTTTTCTTATTATTATATGTTTTAACAATTTACACCCAGTCCCTAGGTTGACTACAGTCATCCTACACAGCTGCGCACTATTCTCGCGTAGCTGTGTCTCACATAAAATAATTGCTGCGGATTCCTGTGTTGTAAACACGTTGTGTGCGACATAAGTACACAACACACCGTAGCGAATATGTCTTAATCCCGCCATGCAGTCTCAGCTATGCTGTGGCTGCCTGATGAACTAGTCTTTTTACCTTATTATTATTTGATATTTTTCTTATTATTTTAGTTCCTGCATCAGTATGACGGGACGGATTGTGGGTTAGCAGAAGCTACCCGTGCAGATCTGCACTAACGGGCCACATTATATTAATCAGTAAACACTTAGTGCATCCCTTTATTTACCCGGGATGCACTTCTAATTAGCATAATCTGTGATACTCTTCTCGGGTATAGTTATGTGATTAATATATACTTACATTATATAAAAACTGTATTGTAATTGTGATACGTTGGAGCTTGGGTGTTCTCTGCCGAAAAATGATTAGCCGCATCCGAGAGAACACCCATGCGAGCTATTGTTTAGGTGATCAGCGATCTAAATAATATAAGTATGCATGCACCGAGCAATAAAAACAAAACAAAAAAATGAAGACCTGAAAAAATAATTCCAGGTCAAAAATTTTAATCAATTGTATTCCTCCCTCCCAAACTCTTTCGCACCCTATACGCGTTTTTTGCGTCACACTCCTCTCGGCTACGTGCCTCCTCGGGAAGTCTATAATTCCCGCCTAGCACGCTCCCGTGTATTCGATCTGCTATGCGTGATCGTTTGCCACGGGTGTAAAACTAGGAGCGGGTGGTGTAGCGCAGACCAACCGGACGGGTACCAGCATCCCAGCAAAGCTGGGTACGGAACGGCCACTCCAGATTCGCTCCAAACGCGCCCCCCACCCTGGGTAGGATAGTACGCATACATTAGCCCTGTGAGAGAGGTTTTCATTAAAATCGGCCGTCCGATAAAGCACGTGGTGCGCATGCGCGCGCGTCAGAGCTTCCCTGACAACATGTTACGGAATTGGGAGCGAGTGCATGCATATAGTGTACTGAGTTGGTACTCTTAAAACCCTTCAATTAATCCCATCTCGTTGGACTTGGAACTGATCATGACCAGAATAAAACGAGCTTTCTAGAACTGTTAACCATTTCCAAATCGGCCCAGAAACGGCTGGGTTATCCGCGAAAATCCCCTTAAATTATCTTCAAAATATTGCTTTTGACGTCGTAATCGTGTGTATGTATCTAAAACTGTTAACCATTTCCGAATCATCCCAGAAATGGCTGGGTTATCCGCGAAAATCCCCTGAAATTATCTTCAAAATATTCCTTGAGACGTCGTAATCGTGTGTATGCATAAATAGATCCAGAATGTTCTAGAAAGTGGTAAATACGCCACTGATCTAGCTGCACGCTGATTGGCTATTGCACGGCCGCTTATTGGCTGCGGCATCTGCCTCTGACGTCACAAGTAGTATAAAAGGGGTGAAAAATCGAGAATCGAGAGCATCGTCAGCGTGGAGACAGATGCCTCTGGAGGACTGGCTGGAAGTGCGAGACTTGACGAGTGAACCGGAACACCGACGGAAGATACAGAAAATCACTGCTGTTCCAAGCGGCTTTCAGCTCCCCTGCACCGGATAGCAGTTCTAGGACTTTCTGCGTTACAGAATTTTGGATGCTCCAGGACGGCCATCCGAGAGCAGAATAATTAAAATTATGGTTCCTGCTTCCGAACTTGTCTAAAGGGGAACACCTCTGCGGAAAGCGCTATACGTGCCCCGGTTGTAATTCTATGGAATGTAGAGCTACAGTGATTCTTGGTGGATGACTCACCGGATCTGCCAACCACGCTGAAAAGTGGACTTCAATTTCCGCACTGCATGTCGTGTGTGTTCTAATTAACTTTTTGGCCACAGTCTGGTGGAACTTTGCTGCATGCGCCGCAAGAGCTATGCGACGCATCCTGCACCGTGTGCCAAGTTATGTAACTGCTTAATATTATATACAGCCCTCTGTTAATGGGCAAACCTTAACTTTACTATTTCCGTCGCCGGACGGATAACTTTCTCACTTCCATATAAATTGTATACTAGTTACCAAGACCATTTAATAGACATTTCTTCATTGCTTTGTTTCACTGCCCTGAGTGTGTACCGTGTCTACCCTGTCTGGAAGAGTCACCTTGCGGAGACCAGCCTGCAGAAACCAGCTGCGGAAATCAACTGCGAAAATCTCTCCAGCTTCAGAGAACGTGTCGACTCGTGCTATGAATATGTTAGCGCCTCAATTTCAGTAACATAGTAGCCTGTTCCGTACTGATGACTATTAGGTACTCAAGTAGCTATACTATTGTATTTTTAATTATCACGTCCGTATATGGTACTGATGATTAATAGGTACATCACCGGTCTCAAGACCGTAATTTATAATTTCTGTTTTATTGTGAATATTATCCTTGTTTGCTGTAGGTGCTTTCAACTAGCCACACCATCTAAGTTTATCGATCTGTGATACTTAGTTACCTCATTTAATTATACTCTATTTATTGCATTGGTTAGTTGTATATGGCAGTTAGCCATCCAGTTAGTATATTTTGTTTAACGATAGAAAGCTTTGGAACGCTGTACACTAGGAAATACTATACAGCAACAGATATATCCACATTCCTCTATTCCCGCCATCATCAATTTTACACTGAGGTCGCTGACCGTGCTCTAATTGTTTGAGCCCAGCATGCTACCGACTAACCATACTATTCAGCTCGATAGGATGGGTTAAAGTGGTTAGGGACAAACGCGCCCCCCCCCCACCCTGGGTAGGATAGTACGCATACATTAGCCCTGTGAGAGAGGTTTTCATTAAAATCGGCCGTCCGATAAAGCACGTGGTGCGCATGCGCGCGCGTCAGAGCTTCCCTGACAACATGTCACGGAATTGGGAGCGAGTGCATGCATATAGTGTACCGAGTTGGTACTCTTAAAACCCTTCAATTAATCCCATCTCGTTGGACTTGGAACCGATCATGACCAGAATGAAACGAGCTTTCTAGAACTGTTAACCATTTCCAAATCGGCCCAGAAACGGCTGGGTTATCCGCGAAAATCCCCTTATATTATCTTCAAAATATTGCTTTTGACGTCGTAATCGTGTGTATGTATCTAAAACTGTTAACCATTTCCGAATCGGCCCAGAAATGGCTGGGTTATCCGCGAAAATCCCCTGAAATTATCTTCAAAATATTGCTTGAGACGTCGTAATCGTGTGTATGCATAAATAGATCCAGAATGTTCTAGAAAGTGGTAAATACGCCACTAATCTAGCTGCACGCTGATTGGCTATTGCACGGCCGCTTATTGGCTGCGGCATCTGCCTCTGACGTCACAAGTAGTATAAAAGGGGTGAAAAATCGAGAATCGAGAGCATCGTCAGCGTGGAGACAGATGCCTCTGGAGGACTGGCTGGAAGTGCGAGACTTGACGAGTGAACTGGAACACCGACGGAAGATACAGAAAATCACTGCTGTTCCAAGCGCCTTTCCGCTCCCCTGCACCAGATAGCAGTTCTAGGACTTTCTGCGTTACAGAATTTTGGATGCTCCAGGACGGCCATCCGGGAGCAGAATAATTAAAATTATGGTTCCTGCTTCTGAACTTGTCTAAAGGGGAACACCTCTGCGGAAAGGGCTATACGTGCCCCGGTTGTAATTCTATGGAATGTAGAGCTACAGTGATTCTTGGTGGATGACTCACCGGATCTGCCAACCACGCTGAAAAGTGGACTTCAATTTCCGCACTGCATGTCGTGTGTGTTTTAATTAACTTTTTGGCCACAGTCTGGTGGAACTTTGCTGCATGCGCCGCAAGAGCTATGCGACGCATCCTGCACCGTGTGCCAAGTTATGTAACTGCTTAATATTATATACAGCCCTCTGTTAATGGGCAAACCTTAACTTTACTATTTCCGTCGCCGGACGGATAACTTTCTCACTTCCATATAAATTGTATACTAGTTACCAAGACTATTTAATAGACATTTCTTCATTGCTTTGTTTCACTGCCCTGAGTGTGTACCGTGTCTACCCTGTCTGGAGGAGTCACCTTGCGGAGACCAGCCTGCAGAAACCAGCTGCGGAAATCAACTGCGAAAATCTCTCCAGCTTCAGAGAACGTGTCGACTCGTGCTATGAATATGTTAGCGCCTCAATTTCAGTAACATAGTAGCCTGTTCCGTACTGATGACTATTAGGTACTCAAGTAGCTATACTATTGTATTTTTAATTATCACGTCCGTATATGGTACTGATGATTAATAGGTACATCACTGGTCTCAAGACCGTAATTTATAATTTCTGTTTTATTGTGAATATTATCCTTGTTTGCTGTAGGTGCTTTCAGCTAGCCACACCATCTAAGTTTATCGATCTGTGATACTTAGTTACCTCATTTAATTATACTCTATTTATTGCATTGGTTAGTTGTATATGGCAGTTAGCCATCCAGTTAGTATATTTTGTTTAACGATAGAAAGCTTTGGAACGCTGTACACCGGGAAATACTATACAGCAACTGATATATCCACATCCCTCTATTCCCGCCATCATCAATTTTACACTGAGGTCGCTGACCGTGCTCTAATTGTTTGAGCCCAGCATGCTACCGACTAACCATACTATTCAGCTCGATAGGATGGGTTAAAGTGGTTAGGGACAATTTCTTTGTTTAGAGACATATAGTGTACGCCTCTTTTACGGTTGTTGCGGTAATGTATCCCCGCACTCCGGCAAGGTTGTGTAAAATTGGGCAATTACCTATAGGGCCCCAAATATATTAAGTCATTGTCTCTTTCCACGATCCACCAGCCGCATGGCTTATTAATTGTTTGGACTTCCCATCAGCACGTCGATCAGATCCGACCCTGGAAAACTATCGGAGGTTTCTGAGCGGTGATGGTTAAAATGCTGATTTACATACATCTCCCCCATATCTTCGGATACTCGTTAGCTAGATAACCCTGCCAATGAAGGAAGCATATAGCTATAAATGTGAATTAGTTAGTTTATTGACCAGTCCGCAGTGCATATTTGGGCATATTGGAACTTAACCCTAACGACAGGCCAACTGTTAGATCCGTAGCACGCGGTGACGGACGAGATGTGGATCTCCATCCAATTCGTTGCAGTGTCTGAATGAAGCGTTGGAGCTCGTCACGCCTTCACGGGAAGGATGCTCGCGATGGATATCCGTCTCTCCACCCCCCACCATAAAGACATGTCAGGGATCAAAACTTGCTTGTGTGAAACGTAGCCATTGTCAAGGTGTTGGTTTATGTGGTTGCGGGACAAGGTAGCCGGCTTTTCATCGAATTCGGATGCCTTGTGTCGTAACATGTACGCATGCTGTCCTAGGAGGTATATGCTAATCAAGGCGACCTAAGGGAAGCGAGGTGTCTGCGCCCATTGAACAAATG
This sequence comes from Chaetoderma sp. LZ-2023a, assembly GCA_034401795.1. Taxonomy (NCBI): domain Eukaryota; kingdom Metazoa; phylum Mollusca; class Caudofoveata; order Chaetodermatida; family Chaetodermatidae; genus Chaetoderma; species Chaetoderma sp. LZ-2023a. The sequence goes on from CM067374.1 coordinate 103,928,304, forward strand.
TACCTAAAGTTAGGTAGGAATTCCTGCCACTTGCGGCCAAAACTAGTTTCTGTTTCTAACAACTAAATGATAGGTTAGACGGTAGCAGAAGGCCCGCATAAATAAAGCGGCATCTACCAATACAGTATCTTTGGAACCGCATAAGACGCTGACTTGGGAATTCTTCGGAAATCGTATTCACGTAAACCAGTATGCATCACATTAATTATGGTTTCACTAGGATCTTGACTTAATCATTTTTCTGTTGAACAAAAGAGTGACCCTTTTGTCAGCTCTTTTCCTCCGCTTTGGCGTTGAAGGCATTTTCCTGTGACTGAGGCCCGCGCGAGGCACTTAACTCTCGCAACAACAATATTTTATTTGTGTGTGTTTTAGGGGTATATTAGTTTATATTAAACTACCTAGTGGCTTCGTTGCGGACGCGTCTCTTGCGGGGATACCTCTGCGGATTCAAGAACTTGTGTGGTACCACCGGCGACACCATTTGCAAAGAGCACCAGCTAGCGCTATGCTGTGTATTATTGTGTGCTCATTTACTGTCAAATGATTCATCTTGTTTGTATAATATATTAATATTTCTACTGCTGTAGTTACAAATTGTTCCATATCTCTAAATAAGTATGGATAGACACACCGGTGACACAAACAGTTGGGACGATATCGCGTGGTTCCATCTTGGCGGCAATGGTCGCACGGCCCCACTGGAACATCAGTGTTCCACCGGCTCTAGAAGTCTGTCGTTGTATTTCTCGGAGAGACGTCATACGGGATCCGCAACCCCGAGATCCGCAGCTAACCAGCCACCCCGTTCATCGTACATTTGCGGTGGGATGGGCGGAAACGTCATAGCGGACCAGTACGTACCCCCGCAAGCTACAGGTGGGTGAGTGAGTGAGTGAGTGAGTGAGTGAGTGAGTGAGTGAGTGAGTGAGTGAGTGAGTGAGTGAGTGAGTGAGTGAGTGAGTGAGTGAGTGAGTGAGTGAGTGAGTGAGTGAGTGAGTGAGTGAGCGAGCGAGCGACTGACTGACTGACTGACGGATCGGGTGAGTGAGTGAGTGAGCGAGCAGGTGGGTGGGTTGGTTGGTGGGTGGGTGGGTGGGTGGGTGGTGGGTGGGTGTGTAGATTCGTTGGTTGGAGAGAGGAGACTGCCTCCTTCACTCCCACTCACCGCCACGGATGAAGGGAGGGAGGGAGAGAAAGGGATATATACCGATAGAACCATGCGACATTTGTCAATAATACCAGGTTTACCAGCCAAATCCTCATCAATTACCATCATTCACTATATACATCAATACTGATTCATCTTTTAAACAATATTGTTAATAATTATTATTAACAGTAATAAAAGTCGTAGCAATATTAATAAGGCAGATAGATGTTGGTTTGATAATGATCTCAAGCAGTGACTTACCCAAGGCAACCAAGGCTCTCAAACCGAAAGGTTATTTCACACACATTTATGCAATTTCTCACAAATTGTATAACTATACATGACTCTCATAAATGCCGGAAGCAAAGTGATAATCGGTGAACACTAGTCTTTATTTAAGCTGTTGCAACTCTTAGTAACATCATTTTCAAAAGTGAAATCTAATCCTTCAACAGTCGATCTACTAACTTAAACGTCTCATTTACATCAAACGTAATGGTTGATTAGATAACGCAAGGCTTCTGTTATCTTATTCTTTCTTTTCTTCATCACCTTCTTGGGAATGCTCTACGTTCTGCTCGTTCTAGTTGAGAATATGGTACTGGAGAAAAGCCATAAGCTGTGCGCATGTGCAACCGTAAGAAAGAGATCCATCTGCAGGCAAAACAAAACAGATATAGTGTAAGCAAAAGCCGCTTTATAATACTGTGTACAAATAATCTTAATGAGTTTTTCAAAATAAAACAAAACGTAATGTTGAATATTTTGAACATAATTGGATTGGAAGACATTGCAGCAATGTCTCCCAATCCAATTCACCTTTCTAGAGTATCCATCGTATAACGTCATAATTAGCCCAGCGCGTGTATGATGACGTCACAGTCATTACGTCACAAAGGGTTCCATATAGACCGTCATCAAATCTCAAACAGTCCTGCACATTGTATGAATTGTATGTATTTGTAATTCCTTGCTATTTAATAAGCCCGGCCAGACATTCCATTGGTAAATTTTTACAAATCGTCTTCTCTTGGCATGCAAATGGCGATAAAATAGGTAACTGCCTTTATGTTATTGACCAAATTTAGCTATTAAAGAGTTAAAGATGGTTATTAGCAACTGTACTGTTCCATGGTGATTGGTTGAATATGTGTTAACTAGAAGCTACATTAACAGATAAATGATCTGTTGTCATCCAATAAGACGAATCCAATTTACAGCTATTCCCCGCCCATTTCTAACTAAGCTCCGAACCACTTTGCGCGTGCTTTGATCCGATTTTAACGCTTTATTCCCTGAATTCCCAGAATCCAAATTTCAAGGTAACTAGCAGCTCCCAGTCAAATTATTCTCTTAAATTGTAAACTCACCCCAAAGACTGACACAATTCAGGCACTTACAGTCTGGCCATTGCCACATTCGTGACCGAACGATTACAATGCTGTCGCAAACCCTTTGGCACACAATTCACCTTTCCAGACTATCCATCCATGATCTGACCTCGTGTGACGTCATAATCAGCTCTGCGCGTGTATGATGACGTCACAATCATTACGTCACAAAGGGTTCCATATAGACCGTCATCAAATCTCAAAGAGTCCGACACGTTGTATAAATTGTATGTCTTTGTAATTCTTTGCTATTTAATAAACACGCAGCAGCAGCAGCGCCCAGACAAATTAGTTTCAAAATATTCAACCGCTTTCCTGTGTATTTTTTTGGAAATTGATAGTCATGATGCTCAGAGATCGATCCCTCCCAACACGAGCGAGGTGTGGGAGGGGCTTAGCTAGGGATTGGCGGGGCATAACTAAAATCGGAAAGGTCCATTATGTTTCAAAATATTCAACGAAACATCTCTTACATCGTGTTCATCGTGTTTCGTTCATGTTCTAGAGAATTGTAAAGCTACATATATTTTAAAATACATTGTTTGATTCTTTCTTGTTTGCTAAGAATTGAATCTACAACATTTTCTTTCGTTTTCCATCACTTGATTTATAAAGTCACTTACCTTCAATGGGTGTTGTAATTGCTGTGACGGCGCCGTAAACGGTACAAAGGTGCTCACCAAGGAAAGGACGTGCTATTTCAAGTCCCACAACATCAGGTACTGCTTTCGCATTCATAACGTAAGCCACGGTCAAGGAGTTTGCAGTCGTGAAATCCGCGATGTCAAACTGGCAGCTGTTAATCAGAAAATACTATTTTATTATATTATATATATGCTCCAGCGTTTCATTTCAGTCCTGCAAATAAATAGGTTTTAATACTTTCATGTTGAATTCGGCCGAAGCCGGTCTCGGCACTGGTCCAGAGGTATATCCATGTGCATGGCAAGAGAAGAATATTTAGAAAACTTACCAGTGCGTTGAATGGCTCGATAACAGAGCCAGTTATTCCAGTGATAAATATTAAAAAATCTTTTGGCCTGCAATTAGATTTTCAATAAGCAAATGTTTTAGTCACTTGACGACCAAATTTAGTCATTAGTGATGTTAAATCTGAACTATTCGTGAGGAAAGTCTAGTCTCCTTGATTCGGATCTTGTAGTGTCAAGCGCATTATTAAGTGATCTATCTCAATAGCACCCGTCTCAGATCCTATGACCGAGCGATGCATCAATACCGCAAAAATGCGTCAGGATTTATGATGAAAAGAAGACAGAAATCTTTTCCAAATCAACCGAATATTTTGGACTTAATTACATTGGAAGGCATTGCCGCAAACACCAGCACATTCACCTTTAACATTTAATGGCACATTCAAACCAGAATGCCTGAAAATTAGAATGTTAGAACTATAGATTTTAGGTGTTTAATTTGTGTGCCTAGAAAAATGAAAAAATTATTTTATTCCATATAAATTAACATGATTTTTAAACTTGTGAAATTGAATTAGCCGCACAAGTCACTAATTCAAATTTACAACTACAGCGATAATATTAATTTATATTGAATGAAATCATCATATGTTTAGATTTCTTTCGTTTCATTATATCTAGGCCGACAATTTAAGGCTGTGTTCTCAATAGAGACTTGATCCTGACCATGATAACGCAGCCTACTGGGTCGATACTGGGCCGATACCGGGCCGATACTGAAAGTATCGGCATGGTATCGGCCCAGCATCGGCCCAGTAAGCTGCGTTATCTGGGGGAGTAACACAGTATGGCATTGTTCAGGGTTAGCTCTCTAGTGATAACACGGCCTAAGCCTCTAAATGTATACAACATTAACATTTAAATTTTCAGTCATCCTGGTGCGAATATGCACCTTGAAATCACTGGTCAAGCTGGCTAAAAACTACTTCTCCAGTTGTCTTAAGAAGTATCTGTTTGCCGACAAAATGGAGAATATTTTTCAGAAATATCTTACTGGATTGACTGGCCTGTTATTCCAGTTATAAATTTTCAAAATAAAATTATCCAGTGAGAACACGGGCTTAGAGAAAATTGAAATTTTCTAAATGAAATTTGAGTATTAAATGGTTATAGAATGTCATGCTAAGAAGTGATTGCTGTGATGTATACGTACCGGCCAGCTAGGCCGCATGACGGATCTATATATGAAGCATCAATCGTTGTGACGTCATCTATACCAGTTTGCTTGAGCAATACAAACACCATGGTTTTTGTGGCCGCGCTGACAGCTGGTACCTTTAATGAGAATTTCATATATAAGTACATATGTTTGTGTATTTTGTGGATTATTTTGCTAGATCTTTGGCGAATAGGCTCATTTGACCGCCATTCGGAAATTATTTTTGCGGATATCGTGCTTATTAAGTCAACTATCGACACAATTCCAATGTCTGTACCTAGGTTGTTTGGCCCAGGTTAGTGGGATTATAGATTTGCTAGAATATCGGCCGCGTTGGATTTCAAGATGGTTGCCAGCTAGACCTATTTTCGTTATTATCTCATTTACTATCCACGTTACAAACATGATTCCAGTGGTTACACCTTGGTTTTTGCGTCCACGGATTTAGACGATGCCGTTATAAAAGTAACTGTATGGATGCCATATTGGATTTCAAAATAGCCTACACTCGCAAATATTTGTGTGCGTATTTCGCTTATTAAGTCAGTTATGGACGTAATTCCAGTGGCTATGCCTAGGGTTCAATCACACAGATAATACGATTAGAAATTTGATAGAAAATGGCCGCTATTCTGTTTCAAGATGGATGGAAAAGCCTATTTTTCTATTTACATTTTTGGTATATTTATAGTGGTTCAACCATAAATCTAGCAAGAAATTCCACAAATACATACAACATAATAGTCTAAAGTATTAGAATCAAATCTCAGGATAATATCCAGGGCTTTAGATTATCCCCTACCAATGACGGTTAAAGTTCTCATCTATTCATAAAAGATACATATCCTAGCTAAATTTAGGACTATTTGTTACTTTATGGACACTTTAACCAACTAGGAGTATAGCCACTATTTTAGATAGCTATTTGCAGGCGTCATTAATTTAGCTTCTCTTGTCTTCGCCGGGTCGCAATTGTCCGTATAAAACCATTCTCGTAACGATAATGCTATTCATTCGTCTTCTGGCTTCCACGGTGAGCGTATAGTAAGTGCCTATAGTTCAATACCAGTTTATGTTCCCTATGGTGCAAGTGACAACACATATGTATAGCAAGTTTACTGAAAACTGTTGTAAGATTGTTGTCAATATAATGAGCTGATAATAAAATTTTCACTAGATAAAGATTTGATAACAACTTGGCTGAAAATCGTTGACGCAACAACTTTCAATAAAATTGTTCTCAAAATAATCAACAGGGTAGTTAATGTTGCAAGACTTGCTGAAACTATTTTCAGCAACTTTAGTGGGAGTTAGTTCTGATTAAGGCAGCAACAGCGTTGTCAAAATTTTCTCAGAATAATCAGCGGGCTTTCTGTTTGGTTAGCTAAAAAGTGCATGTCAAACTAGTTCGGCCTATATGACATACGGAATCGAGACCCAATCACAGATATGCTCGAACAATCTGTTCATTTCATAGTTAATCAGGATGTAAGCGTATTATTCTATACGCGGTAGGCATGTCAGGGGCGATCGGGCACGTGCTGTTGGATTGCAGGATCTTTGTGAATATATTTCACACTGGAATACACATATGATATAGGTCTAACTAATTCTGTATGCACTTGTTAGCTAACAAAACAGAAAGCCCGCTGATTATTCTGAAAAGAATTTGACAACGCTGTTGCTGTCTTAGTCAGAAATGACTGTCAATAAAGTTGCTCGAAATATGTTCAGCAAGTCTTATAACACTGACTGCCCTGCTGCTTATTTTGAGAACAATTTGATAGTTGAAAGTTGTTGCATTAACGATTTTCAGCCAAACTGTTATCAAATCTTTATCTAGTGACAATTGTATTATCAGCTTATTATATTGACACCAATTCGACGTAAAGTTGTCTCCGCTATAGGCAGCAACAGTTTTCAGTAAACTTGTTATAAATATATTTGTTGTCACTTGCTCCATAGGAAATATACAACTAGTATTGTACTATGCTATGCTTACTATGCACTCACTGCGGAAGCCAACAGAAGAATGACTATCATTAGCATTGCGAGAATGGTTTTATACGAACAATTGCTACCCAGCGAAGACAATAGAACCTAAAATAATGGCGCCTGCAAATAGCTATCTAAAATGGTGGCTATACTACTAGTTAGTTAGTGTCCATAAAGTAACAAATAGTCCTAAATTTAGCTAGGATATGTATGTTTTATGAATAGATGAGAACTTTAAGTTTTGTCCAAATTAAATGCTTACAAATTACTGACGCCAAAGTCAAGCCATGTCGTAAGTTACAAGAGCATTGGATTAAAGTTATTTTTGTTCCACAACTATATTGAAGTTGAATTCCTTTATCATAAATCCGCTTCTCTAGTGCATGAACTCGCTCAAAATCGATCTCCAAATATTTAGATACCTCAGATTACTGGGTATTTGGCCTAAACATGATCAGTGAGTTCGACAATTAAGTAGTATGCCCAAATTAGGCAAATTCAAAGCCCTGATATCATGACTTGTAGGACCTCATGGATCTAGTGTTGTTCACAATAATTGGAGATTCATTATTACAACATTTGTATGTATCACCTTCACAGTTGCAAAGCGGTGTACACACTACTATAGCTAATTTACACCAAAAAAACTCAATCATAAAGTGATTGGATCTCTGTGAGCTCCGCTGCAGCCACATCTCATCAATTGTAAAATGGAAGCTGGTGTAGGTGGAACTTCCGACATTACATTGTTAAACGACTGTCAACGTTTGACAAACCTAACTTTTAAAGGTTCCAGAATGAGGTCATGTCACCAAATATTTGCCTGCAGATGTGCACACTGAATATGCACCATCCAGGTAATTGCAGTTGGTGGCTATGTTTCAACACACTGATCAGGTTTTCACCTGATTGAACAAATGCCATCCTAGCTCGCGTGCATTACAGCTACAATTGTCCAGCCTCCAATTATATCTTCAAATGGCTCACCCCTTTCACTCGGTTGATTGCTGACGAAATATCATGATTGGTCTCCAGAAGTGCTTTCACACAAATTTATTTCCCATTTTCTTAGATGTGCCCGGTTGTATCACACCCAAGAAAGGTATGCCCATTGATGAGAGCCGTTGTTCGTTGTGGCTCGAGATGATCATAAATTGGTTTCAAGAGAACATTGCGACGTCTTTCTCCAGTGTCCATAATTACAGCTACATCATCTCATTTCTAACTCTACATAAAGCAAAGCAAGAAGTGACACGTCTGTGTCCTGGTAATATAGGTTCACCGTATATCTAGTCATGCCAAATCTTGTAAGCTGCTTAGTAAGTAGACTTATTAAGGTGCCGGCTTCCTCCTGTGGTTTAACATTTATTGCTATCAAAATATCTTTTCGAGCTCTTTCTAGTGGAGGTCACTATGTTCATTGACGTGCACTCTCAATTAACCTGTCTACAAGAAACAATGTCAATAAGCCCTTGATTTCATTGCTGGCAAGAAATGATTCAGCACCCTCAATGTGTTTTGCATTATTGAAGATACACCTTTGTTGCTTTTGTTGTACCTTTCCAGAAGGCTTTTCTCTTATCTTGTCGCTTCTTTCAATGATGTACCTATGGTATTTTGCCCAATATGATGCGAACCTGTTCGCAGACATATTCACTACTCTTGATAATCTGCACATAGGATGTAACGTGTTTCCTACAATCCCTAAAGTCCTTAACTGACATAAGTTCCTAAACAACTGTCATTCCATCTATTTTGAGGCAGGAATTTGATATCGGTTCATGTAGTTCAATTTCTAAGCATTCGTCTGAACTCTCCGTAACCTTATCCTCGTTTGGAATCACAAGACTTTCTACCATTTGGTGGATGAATAGATCCATGAGGTTGGAGGAGAATTCTATTTGGATTTGTTAGATTATGCGGCCCTATCAGTTATTCAAAGTCTACTGTGTCTCTTGATGACCTTGCTATTATAAGTCGTCTGGCAAAGAGAGATGCTGTTGACTTGAGTGTCAGAACGTCACTCCTTGATTTCACAGTTAGATACTTATCAGCATGCAGAGTTTCATGAAAAGTGGTTTAGCTTTGGCATCTTTGACAACATGTTTTGTGATTATCTTTTAGCCGCTCTACTACAAATGACTAAAAAGCTTATCAATTTTTATCAATTTGAACATAGTAGGTGAACAACCCCCACCCACATCGCCGTTCCTTTACCCATGAAATTATTCCACTTAGTTGGAATTGGCTTGAAATAGTGATTACAGTCTTATTGGCAGGTTACTATGGTACAGAGGACGGGAGAGTTTCAGCAAACGCACAAGAACGCACAACTGACCACACGAATCGTAAACAGACATATACCACATGCGCACCAGGATACGGAATATACACAGCACAATCCAGGACAGAACTGGATATACACACACGACCATAAAGGAGCACACAGAGGACCCATGCACGCGCGCACAGGACAGTCACACCACATGCATGAATAAATGAACAAGCCACGCTCACAGATAAGCACACACGTGAACTAGCATACATCGACAGTGACACACACCACCATTGATTTACATACACTACTACGGATTATATACACCCCAGGCTTATACAAAAGAGGATTGTTGAATATATTGTGTCCATACTTTATTGTTGTAGTTAATCTAGTAATACGTACTGTATATAGTGAACGTGTTGTCACGGATCAGGTGCAACTGTTTGTCACCAAGGTTTGTGACTATGGACTGACGTCACATGGTTCGAATAGAACATGGGACGGCAGTCAGTTGGAGTTTGGCGTTGGCCACGGTCACTTGTTGTTTTGGATAGTTGGTCCCACTCCACGACTTGAATATCAAATTACCTAATACTTAAATAAATTATAATGCACGTATGTTATTGACGGTGCTACTTCTGCTAAGCGTCCTATCTCGTTTGAGATTCGTGCCAATTCTAGCGCGGTACGGCAGAACCTGGATAATGTTGCAGGAGTAGAAGTTATGCTCCATCGCCTGGTCAGCACTTATCCTTGTGAACGGAATTGTATTGCTGGTGGTATTCATCATGAATGTTCCATTGACGAACTCATTCCATATATCTGGTTCTGTGATCTTGATCTTCGACCTTGTACTATGTACTCTGGAATATGTCTCGCATATTCCAACCATCGAGAAGTATCGCCACAATCAATGTGTTGTGCTGGTATAGCCAGAAGACTATGAACTAGAAGTTTGCAACGCCCTGCCCATTTATTAGGTAGTGTCATTTGGCATTGGCCACTGTCAGGCACTGGTCCAGAAGATCAGAAGATGTGTAAACGTGGTTGTCCACATCACGATGAATTTGTGAATGAGCAATGCGTCGCCATGCGTGAAATTACCAACGTCACAGTTTAGAATTTATTTAGGTCTATTATTAATTGAATGGCGGCCATATTAGATTTCAGGATAGTAGGTACTACTATCCTGAAATCTAATATGGCCGCCATTCAATTAATTTTATGATGGCATCATCTGAATCCCTGGACCCAAAAACCTGGTTTTGTAAAGTGGACAGTAAATGCGATATTGAGAAAAACCGGTCTGGCTGGCAGCTATCATAAAATTATCTAAATTCTTGACCAGAAAAAATAGGTATAGCCACCACCACTACAACTACTACTACTACTACTACTACTACTACTACTACTACTACTACTACTACTACTACTACTACTACTACTACTACTACTACTACTACTACCACTACTACTACTACTACTACTACTACTACTACTACTACTACTACTACTACTACAACTAATACTGTTGCTGCTGCTGCTGCTGCTGCTGTTGATGCTGCAGCTGCTGCTTCTACTACTACTACTACTACTACTACTACTACTACTACTACTACTACTACTACTACTAATTATAATACTTAATAATAATAATAATAATAATAATAATAATAATAATAATAATAATAATAATAATAATAATTATTATTATTATTATTATTATTATTATTATTATAAGGTAAAAAATGGCGGCTGAGGCAGTCGTGTATTGGAAATCGCTGTGTGCGTTTTGGGAACTATCCGGATTTCAGTACTAAATGTAGTTATTATATCCAGATAAAAGTGTATGCTAGTGGTGTTTCTACAGCTGGACCTAAAGTGAGTTGAACTTGATTTGTTGAAATAATGTGATTACTATTTGCTATTAACATTTACATTGACATTGGCATATTTGGCTGTCGTACCGCTAATACTTTGTCGTTTGTTCCTCGGGGGTCTACAGGGGACGGTGGTGCCAAGAATGTGGATCAAGACGGTGACGATATTGATGTTGACGTTGATACTATGAGTGAGAGTGCCACTGTAGGCAGCCCTATGACTGCGAAGAATCCGTATTCTGGCCGTAGGACCCCTCTACCCACTCTGATCCAGCAAGCAGGAAAGCGTAAAATTGTTCCGTGTACCGGCACCCCTTCAGTAGAGCCTCAGATGAAAAGGCAGAACTCTACCCAAAATTCACGTACAATGCTATAGTGAACCCGTTCGGGAATCGACGCTCGAGCTTCGAATTAGGCAGTCCATTGAGTCCCGAATCGACAAGCTTGTCACGACAGCTCTCAATAAGACGATTGCCCTCTCTTTGAGGCTCTGGAGAAGATGGATCTGAAAATAAACGCGCTCGAAGAGACAATTTCAGAACTAACGATTACCGTAAATCAGCCACGGTAACAAGTCTGGAGAACACGGTACTGGAGTACGATCAGGTAATTTCTAATCTGTCGACTTCCGTGAAGAAATCGGGACAAGCCCTGACCAACCTGACACGAAATAATGATTTATTCCATAATCGATCTGAGCAGTACAGCAGACGAGAGAGCCTCCGAATTACTGGATTTGCGTTAAATTCGACCGAAACAACAGACGACTCTGTAAACATAAGAGTGTCCACTGCGGAAATAGCCGGCTCCCATTTCATAGGCCGGGATAAGAAACAAATCATCGTGAAGTTTATTTCCTATAGGATACGTACTGAGATTCTTCGCTCTAGACGTATGCTATCAGATAAACCAGATTATGCGCGTGTCTTCATAAATGAAGATTTGACAAAAAAAACGGTATCTGATGTTAAAGCAACTACTGAAACTAAAACACAATCGAAAGTTGCATGGCGCCTGGTCTTTTGACAGTAATATTTTCTACAGGAGGACGGACGAAGGACATAAGGAAATGTGTTCAGATCACGAAGACATAGACAATATCCAAATCAGTACATAAGGCCTGATAATTTTGGATAATTTTGACTTTTTTTACTTAGAAGTGAGATTAACACCTTCAACCCCTGACTCTTACTTCAAATTGTTGAATATTTTTTAACTAATTTGGCTGGAACCTATTGCTGTTATATGCAGCAACAGTTTTCTATCAGATTGATTTCAAAATGTTTAACAGGTTAATCTATCAACGATCCGTTTGTACTCCCCTGACCTCGTCACATCTATGCTTGTACTACGTCTTATGAATCTATGAATGGCTACTCAAGTATACATGTTTTAAAATGTACCGGGATACCTCCTTTGTATTTGTACTTCCAGCTTCCTTTCATTGTGTTGTATCACTATTAAAAACTAGCACGAGATATGTATAAAATGTAATACTACTATATGCACGTTATTATAATTAACTTTCCCAAGCGGCACATTTCCTTTTCTAGAATTCAACAATGGTTGAACTATCTCCTATCATTTTACTCTTTAGCTATATGCTCCTATCTTACTATTGTTTCTTTCTTCTAACTCACCATCTATGCACTTCTAAAGCTCTCCCCCAGTGCCTGCCGTCTCCGTATTATTCGATGTGCACCTGCCCTCGCTGGCCGGATATATCTGACAATATATCCGCCATGAGAGAGCTACGTGCATATTTATTTGATAATAGGTAACGATTTAGCCAGTTACCGCGCCGCAATTGGAATTTACGATTGATACTCATCTAAATCTATGATTCGTGGAAACACGCCCTCGAAATTTGATTGTAGCCTTTACGAAGCTTGCAAGAGGCTATTGTTGTCTTTTTTTCTTCTGTTATCAGAACAATGAAACAGGTTGGATATTAATTTATCTCCTCCTTTTTCTGGCCGGTGATGTTGAAATAAATCCGGGCCCCACCGCTGGTAGTGATATTTCCATTATACATATAAATGTATGTGGCCTCAAAGACAAAATCCACCTAGTTGAGGCTAATCTGTCCACATTTGACATTGTAGCTGTAACTGAAAGTCATGTAACTCCAACTGTTAATAACGATTTAATCCAATTGCAAGGATTTCAAGAGCCTTATCGTAGAGATCGCCTACAGGCGTGGGAGAGAAGTTTGTATTTATGTATCAGACAAAATCGCTGCTATTCGTCGAACTGAGTACGAAAGCTTAAATATTGAAATGATCTGGATAGATATCCATGACCGCCCAGAGCTATTATGTGTTATCTATCGCCCGCCCAATACAGCCATTGGCAAATGGCAGACTATATTAGATAATATCGATAATGTTCGAGATCTGAACCCAAATAAATCTATTATGATAGTTGGCGACCTCAATGATGATCTACTCGATATAGCCAAGCATAATTTACGTGACATTATCAATACACTTGGGTTCCGCCAGCTAATCCAAAAACCGACGCGACCAACCTCTAATACATTACTTGATCCAATTATCATTAATAACATTAGAATAGTCCAAGATAGTTGTATCTTTGCACCATTTTGCAGCGACCACACTCCCACCTACGTGGTCCTATCCTCTAAAATACCTAAGCGGACATCTTACCATAGATATATATGGGACTATACTAAGGCTGACTGGGGCAAACTTCGCACCCAACTCGCTGATTAACCGTGGGATAATCTTTCCCATGACGATGATGTTGATACATGGTGCCAAACTATTACTGCGAATATTATAAATGCCGCCACCATTAGTATGCCTAATAAAACAGTTAACATACAAACCTGATGCTAAACCCTGGGTGACTAGTAAGATAAAACATGAAATGAGAGCTAGGGAAAAGTCATTCAGAAAATCCACGAAAACTAAATTAGACCAAGATGTTGCAATTTTTAATAAGCAGAGAAAATATGTTAACACATTAGTTCGAGCAGCTAAAGAAGACCATAAAAACAACTTAGCCGAGAAAATAAAAAGCCACCATATAGGTTCTAAGCAATGGTGGAAGATAAGCAAACCGTTCCTACACGACAACAACTCTAACATTAACGAAATTTCCCCTTTATAACGTGCCGATTCTTCATTTGCTTATACTAATGATGAAAAGGCAGATCTTCTTAATGAATATTTTACTAGCACTGCCAGGCTGGATGATTCTGAAATACAACTACCTCCCATGTTAACATATATTGAAGACACGATAGATACTATAAGGATAACATCTACTGACGTGCTGGATATACTTACTAACTTGGATACATCCAAAGCAGTCAGTCCTGATAAATTAAGCCCAAAGAGATTGAAAGAGAGCAGCGATATCCTAGCCCCAACCGTGGCCACATTCTTTAATCATTCAATTAACAGCTCTCGATTTCCCACACCTTGGAAAACAGCTGATGTAACCCCAATATTTAAAAAAGGTGACCGAAACATATGTTCTAATTACCGTCCAATCTCACTCTTGAGTTGCTTAAGTAAAGTATTGGAGAGAGTAGTATTTAAGTATTTATACAACCACATTAAACATGCTATTGCTCCATGTCAGTCATGGTTTCTCCCATCGCACTCCACAGTAAATCAACTTTTAGAAATCTACACTGTAATTACACAAGCCCTTGATGACCACAAAGAAGTATTGTTTTTATTGTTTTACATCTCAAAAGCCTTTGATCGTGTATGGCATCATGGCCTTCTCCAGAAATTAAAGCAATTTGGCATTATTGGAAGTCGTCTTTCTTAGTCCAACGAGTATCTTTATTGTCATCAACAGCGAGTTGTCTTAAATGGTACATAATCCTCACTGATTAATCTACAAGCAGGAGTGCCCAGGGCTCAGTCCTTGGACCGCTTCTATTTCTTTATTTTTATTAAGGACATGCCGAGTAATATATTAAATATCATTAGATTATTTGCCGATGACACATGTCTTTATATAATATCTGACAATTCAACAATTAGCCATGAACTTCAGGCGATAACTCAATAGGCAACTACCTGGCTTGCAGAATTTAACGCTCTAAAAACCACTTCCTTGTTGATCTCACTTCGAAATAATCCTACTGATTTTCTAATAACTTTCAAAGATTCTGAAATCCACTCTTCACTTTGTCATAAACATCTCGGGATTACTTTAGATAAAAAAAAGTCAATGGAAAGATCATGTGGAATCTCTATTAACAAACACCCAATGTAAGCTCTCGCTACTTAAGGGCCTTAAGTATATACTAGACAGACAGTGGCTTGAAATCATGTATAAAAGTTTCATTAGACCGTTCCCAGAATATGCAGACGTTGTCTGAGATAATATACCCAGATTGTCACCAGATTGGAAAACGTCCAGAAGGACGCTCTTAGAACTATAACGGGTCTTACGCGCAGTGTTCATACTGCTGACCTATATAAAGAAACGGGCATGGAAACACTCTCCCATAGGCGAAATATACATAAACTAGTGATCTTCTACAAAATTATTAACGGCATGACTGGTGAGGCCTTGTCCGATTATCTACCTCCGTTATCACAAACACGAAATCCTTACAATATCTTCATCGTGGTTCCTTTTTTCAGCCTACTGTCCGAGAGTGGAATATCCTTCCTGCTCCTGTCAAGATGTCCACCACACTTGCAGAATTTAAAAACAAATTGTTAGGTATACCCCCTACTCGAGTGCCTCCCCCATGGTATTATGTAGGTACCAGACCGAGCAGCATAGCTCTATACAGGCTTCGAAATGGTTGCAGCAATCTGACTAGACATCTCTATGATAATTTTCTGATAGGCTCTCCTGGCTGCCTATGCGGTCATAATGATGAAAACAGTGACCACTACCTCTTCCACTGCCCACTCTATAACAACCAAAGAGCCTCTTTTTACAATGAACTTGCTTCCAACAATGTTCCTCTTACACCATTAACAGCTACACAACTCATCTACGGCAATGACGATGATACTCCTGAGATTATAATCTCCAAGTAACTACGACGCTTTGCAAATATATTGCCGAAACTAATCGGTTTAAATAGCATCTGTTCCGCTCTGAACTAGCGATCTACCCAATGTGAGCCAAGACGGTGCTGGCAGCCAGTGGGGAAGCTGGATCCTAAGCCTATCTTTCCTATTCTATTCTATTCTATTCTATTCTATTCTATTCTATTCTATTCTATTCTATTCTATTCTATTCTAATCTAATCTAATCTAATCTAATCCAATCCAATCCAATCCAATCCAATACAATCCATTCCATTCCATTCCATTCCATTCTATTCTATTATTATTATTATTATTATTATTATTATTATTATTATTATTATTAGTTTTAGCTTAGTTTCATTTGATTTATATTTTTGTTATGCTATTATTATCGTATATGTTATTTAATATTATTATATTATATTAGATGCCGTCAGTTGACGTATTTCAACTGTATGTGAGTGGGAGACACGGTAATAAGATAAGTCTTAGTGTGCTCCCACTGAAACAAAAAATAAATACTGTTTAAACCAATAATAATAATAATAATAATAATAATAATAATAATAATAATAATAATAATAATAATAATAATAATAATACCTGCATATAAGCGACCAGGTCGGTGAAGGTGCCACCTACGTCACACTTTGCCCAGTGGATAAATGGCTTTTGATCTGCCATCAATGTGTTTCCGTTTTCTCCCGCATCCAGCATCAACAAACAGAAGCGCTGTTCGCCTAGAATAAATAATAATATATTTACCAATGGCGATACCAGTTACCACTAATTGTACAGCTCAGAAATAAGTTAAAATGTTTCCAAAACAAAAAATAGTAGTTAGTACAATTTTGTACACGATGTAAGAATTATTTTGTTAAATATTTTAGACTTAGGCCTACTTTGATTGGAAGCCATGGCTGCCCCAGACAACAATGCCTTCCAATCAAATTAGGTCCACAGTATGTAACAGTACGTTTTATTTTTGGAAATGTGTTTTCGTGTTATTTCTGAGCTGTACTCTAGGCTGCTACTGTGGATTTCGGAAACAGACGAGACTTTCATCCGTCTTAATCTCCGACAAATATAGTGTTTTAGCTTTAGAGATGGAGAAGGGCAAATACGCTAGAATGATTGACAGGACCAGTCCATAATATGCGTGTCAGAATTCAGGAATCCAGTTTTTAGTCATATGACGTCATAATCAACAACGTCACATGTAGGCTGACGTCATAATCAATTACGTCATGAATGACGCGATATAGTCTGTCACAAACGTTTACTAGTCTGATGAGTTGTACGAATTGTATGTCTTTACTACTTAATAAACATTCGTTTGAAACTAATTTGACTGGTCGCTGTTGCTGTCATAGGCAACTGCACCAAGTCAAATTAATTTCAAAATAATCAACAGCTTACTTATATAGTTTTCTGGAAATTGAGATTCAGGAAGTGCAGGGATCGACTGACCTCAACACGAGCAAAGCGTGGGTGGAGCTTAGCTAGAGAGAGGCTGGGTATAGCTAAACATGGATTCCTCAATTCCTAAATAGAAAAATCGCCATTAAATGTCACTTTCTACCATTCCATGAGAATCGTGGAGTGACCATGAATGACTGGTGTGGTATGACGTCATCGCATGAATAATTGTTGAGGTATGACGTCTTCGCCTAACTGATACTTTCTTGTCGATGACTGATAGTGCACACCACGTCATTCAGACGCCATCATATTAATGAGAAGCATGAGAAATGTTTGTTAACTAGAACGTGAATCAGAGTTGATGTCCAGTTTCACAACTTTCCCATTGCCTAATCCTGTTTAACTATTTCGTGTACTATGTAGGTTAATATATAGCCGATATATCGGTTTGCATTCACACTGCTTGACGATAGTCCTGGACTGGACGATGGTGCTACCTGGTGGAGAGCGAGATAAAATGCAGATTGTAGAGCTACCTGGCAGACAGTGAGAGAAAATGCTGACGGTAACGCTACCCGGCAAATTTTGAGGGAATAGATTCACATAGGGAAGCAATGGCGATATATCGGAAGATAAACGGCCGATTTTGTGGGATTAAATTTCGAAATAAATGACGTATTTATCCGGTACAAGAGCCAGTTCAATGAGAGCGCTACCCGATATACCTGGTATTTACCGAAATAGTGGTTGTATGAGACGGCCGTAGGTCGTGTTCTCGCTAGAGACTTAACCTGCGTAACGCAATACTGAGGTATGGCGTTATTCCCGATTAACTCTCCAGTGAGAACACGGCCTTGGTCTCTAGCGAGTGAGAACACGGCTTTAGACGACAGTTTCTTCAAATCCGAAAACGCGCCTATGGGAGGAGCAGGCCCACTTATTCACACTTGACATGTATCTGTAATATTTCAATAGTGTATAGGCCCTACCACACATGGTTAATATCCATATACCCAGTTTTAAATGGAAGGTGATAAAACAGTGTCGAATCTTTATAGAAAGTGAAAATTAGCTGTCTTTAAAAGCAATTTCTTCCGTTATGAGTAACACAATTCTGAAGAAATAATCTGGGCAATTTCCGCCAAATTATTTCCCCAAAATTTCTTAAGTCGATGCTATACCCGCGTACCCCCCTATAAATAGACCATTAGATAAAATTACCATTGATGAGTCCAAAGTTGTGGTAGTCCTCACGCTCAGATCCAGCGGTTCTTCGCTCCCTGATAAATACATCTGGTTCATCTCGATAGACGGCAGTTCCGAGATCAGGGTTCACAGCAAATGACCCATATCGTCTGACTGCAGCGTGCGCAACAGTATTGGCTGATTGATCCCAGCTAACGAAGAGACATAGCGGGCTGTAATGTAAGCATATATACAAAATCAATGAAGATCTCACACGATTATGAAAATTATACTCCTGATGTATTCAAAATAGAATGTATGAGGACTGTTCAAAATTGTATTTAGGTGTTATGTTGCTCATTTATGTTTCATTTTATGCTCATCTAATTCACCTTTCCAGAGTATTCATTCATCATCTGACCTCGTATGACGTCACAGTCAGCTCAGCGCGTGTATGATGACGTCATAATCATTACGTCACAGAGGGTGCAATATAGACCGTCACCAAATCTCAAATGGTCGGACACGTTGTATGAATTGCATGTCTTTGTAATTCTTTGCTATTTACTAAACATGCTGATGAATATTTTGAAACTAATTTGACAGCACCCAGTCAAATTAGTTTCAAAATATTCAACAGCTTACCTTGCGTAGTTTTTTTTAATGGATAGTCAGGGTGGTCAGAGATCGATCGATTCCAACTCGAGCGAGGTGTGGGTGGAGCTTAGCTAGGGATGGGCGAGGCATAGCTAAAACCGGAAAGGGCCATTGCTTTTGGTTGATTATATACACCTGTGCAAAAGTTAAGCACCACCCTATTTTTACGCACATGCGAGGGTATATTCATGTGCTATGAAGAAAGCAATAGCATAAACATTTATGTACCCATCCATCCTAGTGCAAGAGGTAATAATGCAACTAGAGGAATGCTGATTATGATGGTGGGGAAACACTGTATGTTTTTGTTTGAACTTGAAAACGAGGCCTGAATATGGTTACGTTGACACAACTGACAACTATTGCCCTACAGTTGACACACGTGGCTAGATTGTCATTAATGGTGTCTGAAAACGAAGTTTAACATCTGTGCACGAGTTTGAGACTGTCATTATTAATACCGGGGATATCCACCTTGTGCCTGGATGACGGCCTGGACACGACGTCTCATGCTGGTCACCAACCGACTGATACGCCATTGTGGTATTCGTTGCCATTCAAGATGGAGTGCGTCTGTTAATTCCTGTAGGTTCTGCACAGGAGGATCCCTCCTTCTCACCATGTTTCCCAGAATGTCCCAGATATGCTCAATAGGGTTCATGTCAGGGCTCCTTGCTGGCCATGGTAGGGTTTCGATGGCATTCTGGCGGAGGTATTCATGCACAGCTCTAGCACGATGTGGTCGGGCGTTGTCATCCATGAATATAGGGTGGGTTCCAGGTGCATGATTTACAAAATGAGGGACCACAACTCTATCCAGTATGGAATCTTGATATCTTTGTCCATTTAGTGTTCCAGGTACAGTCAACAGATCCAGCTTACAATCAAATGAGATGCACCCCCATATCATAACGGAACCTCCACCAAATGGAACTTCTTCCATGATGTTACGTTTGTCGTACGCCGTGCGTCTGGACCTCCATACACGAGTTCGACCATCTGTGGCATGAAGCAGGAACCGACTTTCATCGGACCAGTGTACCCGTCTCCAGGATCTCATGTTCCAGTGTCTTCTTTCGTTGCACCACCTCAGACGCTCCTCTTTGTGGTGGGCAGTGAGGAGAGGACGTCTGACAGGTCTCCTAGCTTTCATGCCAGCAGCATACAGTCTCCTTTTGACGGTAGACATTGACATTCTATTGCGCGTTTCCCATTGCTGGCTGAGCACTCTGCTGTTGGTGAATGGAGATCTCCTAACCAGGCGTACTAGGGCTCGATCATCACGGGCAGTAGTCTTCTTCGGTCTTCCAGATCTAGGCCTGTCCTTCACCTCGTTAGTTTGCCCATGTTTTGCAATCAAACGACTGATTACAGTATGGTTAATGTTCAGCTGTCTGCCAATCTCTCTGCATGACATACCAGTGGTATGCATGCCTATGATTTGCCATTTCACACGATCACTTAACCTTCGTCTTGCCATAGCGGTTCACAATCAAGAGCTAATTCTCTCTGTACAAATAAACCACGGTCATGAACACAAAATTCCTAATCTTGTCGCCTAAATCTGTATGTAATGTTCTACACCTCAAACTGGACTTTTACATAACTGAACACGTGTGCTGTTTCCCGCCACGCACGGACATCAAGCGGCGTGAAGTCATGCATGCATGTGCATTTCGTACTTGGAATTATGTCAGCTAACGCGGGGACAAAAAGTATGGCAGCCTAGTTGTACCATCATGTTTCTACGTTCTATTGTTTTTGCTGGTGCTTAACTTTTGCACAGGTGTATACTTGGTAACCGCATACTTCATCCAACATACTGTAGATTCGTAATAAGCTATCTAACATATGTTCTTTATCATAGCCTTCAGATTGAGATTCCGTGTCAATCCGTGACTTCAAGTGGAATTTACTATTGTTAGGAAACCTGACAACAATGTTTTTCTTCTTAATTAGTTTTACCAAGTTGCCAAGATCGTCGTCGTCGTCGTCGTCGTCGTCGTCGTCGTCGTCGTCGTCGCCGCCGCCGTCGTTGTCGTCGCCGCCGCCGGGCAGAGCGTGGGTGGAGCTTAGCTAGAGATAGTTGGGGCATAAGCAAAACTAGATTCCTCAATTAGCGTGGTATAGCTAGAAATGGACCGCTCTATTGTATCTACCTGCCGGTGACTGTGTCGCTGCACATAGCATTCAGAGCTGGGGCTGCGTCATCTTCGAAGTGCAAAAATACGCCATAGTTAAATTTGTTGTCGTCATTCAGCTCAACACTCGATGGAGCATCTGGACTCATCAACAGTGCATTCAACGATTCTAGATATGTCTGCTGGCACAACACTAATTAATAATAATAATAATAATAATAATAATAATAATAATAATAATAATAATAATAATAATAATAATAATAATAATAATAATATTTCGGATTTTCCGGAATCTTTCTGATTTCCCAAATTTTTCGGATTTTCGGGCTTGTATTTTATCCAGTTCAACGTTGGGGACTCATAATCTACATTCACAACCTACCTTGTTAAAGTTTGAGCTAAATCGGACTTGCAGTTTCTGAGATGGCAATTGATCCAGAATTGACCTGATCCTAATCTAAGTTATTCTATCCGGATCAAGGGTAAAGCCTCGAAATTTTCTTGCACCGTATGTTTCTTTGTTGTGTTACAATTATGATCCAAATTGGATAAGCAATTTTTCAATGTCGTTTGAACAACAGAGGACTGGGCCCAAAATTATGTTTTTCCCCAGCTTCCCCTGCCCCAAGGGAACGCAGTTTTAGCTTTAGCCCGCCGATCTCTAGCTAAGCTCCACCCATGCTTTGACCGTGTTTGGATCGATCGATCCCTGAACTCATTGACGATCAATTTCCTGAAAACTATGCATGTAAGCTGGTTGAATATTTTGATACTAATTTGACTGGATGTGGTTGCTGCCTACGGCAGCAACAGCGCCCAGTCAAATTAGTTTCAAAAGATTCAACAGCATGTTTCTTAAATAGTAAAGACACACAATTCGTATAACAAGACTGGGTGCATCATCAATTACGCATTCGTGACGAACCTATCTACGCCATTCATGACGTGATTGATTATTACATCATCTTAAACGTCGCGTAGGTGATTATAACCTCATGTGATTGATGGATAAACTGGAACGGTCAATTAAAGTACGCTCATCGTTCGTCTCATTTGTGTCGGATAGGTATGCAAGTGTAAAGTCCGTTCTGGCTTCATTAGTGAAGAGTTTTGTGGCTTGAACTCTTGGTATCGGATAGGTGTATACGTGTAAAGTAGGTTATGGCCTCATTCATGAAGAGTCTTGTGGCTTGAGCTCTTGTTGTCGGACAGGTATGCACGTGCATTTCTTCATCGATAAAATCATCACCATCTCCATTTTCCACCTCTAATAACATATCTATAGCTTTAGCATTCGGGGGTTTAGGCCTATCGTACGTTCTCGAACAGATCAAAGAGCACTGGTGAACCATCTCCTTGATGTGATACCATTGATGTCAGTCTTTGCAGGAAATATTTCAACTGTGGGCACTAATAATGTTTCCCGGGTTTCACATTGGTCGGCTTAAATGTTTCTAAGATGTTTGAAAATTACCAGAAATTTGCCGAAAATCCAAGATGACCATCGATCCGATCAATTAGTCAAATTGACAGTGTTAAATTCGTCTTCAGAAGGCCTCTATATGTAGCCATTTCCCGGTCAAAATTCAATAACTAATACGTACTGAATGACTACTGGTCAGTGGCCACCCCCGTAGCCACCATTCCCTTTTTGGGCCATTATCTTTTCTTGAACAAATTTGTATGGCCTCTAGACCCTTAAGATATGTCACAAGTTTGAGTTCATCTTGGCCATTTAGCATTTTGGGATAAAACGATTATTTTGTGAAGACAATGCCAAAGAGTAAAAAATTCGTATACAGGACATCCCCAAACACACACGCATGTGAGCGTGCGGTCTAAACCTTTCAATTATATATCCTTAATTTTGCTTTGTCGATAGCAGGCATGTTTTGCCAGTAGCTTCCCTTAAGTAAATTTCCGTAACCCAATTAGTTAATTCACCTTTCCAGAGTACCCACCCATCATATGACGTCATAATGAACTACGTGATGTGTACAATGACATCATAATGAATGACGTCATGAATGATGTCGATAAGTACGTCACGAACGCATATTTGAAGACGGTCTATGCGTTGTTGTACAAATTGTTTGCTTTTACTATTTAATAAATATTCTGTTGAATATTTTGAAACTAATTTGACTGGGCGCTGTTGCTGCCATAGGCCACACCCAGTCAAATTAGTTACAACATATTCAACAGCTTCTCTGTATAGTTTTCAGGAAATTGATAGCTAGAGCATTTGGGGATCGATCAATCCGAACACGGCGAGGTGTGGGTGGAGCTTAGCTAGTGATGGGCGGGGCATAGCTAAAAATAGAAAGGTCCATTAAGGCATTTCACAATTATTGGGATGACATGTTCAGTGATCGCGAAAAAAAATTTTTGTGAAAACTATGCCATCCCGCCAGCGCAATCTATTAATCACGCTTCTTTAAGCAAACTTCAATAAGCAGTATGGCCCAAATAGTTTTCCTGAGTTTCATCTTAATCTGTCTGAAGCGCCACTTCACAAACATTGAATCACCAACTAGCCATCGAGGTCAAGAGATGGGAGGGGATTGGAAAAAAAATGAGCGCATCTGTATAAACGCAATTATAGTGCAACGGATATGTGACCGGGGTGTGGGCTTCTGGAAAGAAGCATGAAACTTTGCCATAGGTTTTTTTAGTATGCTGATTTAAAAAATAGCGAGAACCACGACGTCACTCGAACCTTTCCCGCCAAAATTTGAAAATTCAAAATGGCCACCACAAAACACATTATTGCCCATTAATTGGCTCTAAGTGGCCCGATTATCATAATCTTGGTGTCTATGCCTATATTTTCCAGGTCAAAGAATCTTATTGAGCAAATGTGAACTAACATAATAGGCATTTTCATGTTGAAAACTTAAAAAATGCCCAATCTGTTAATTTATGACAAATTAATGATAGACATTTAAAAAAACTTCACCATGAAAAATTCTATTATGTTATGCATGCATTCTATTGGATTCATTGCCCTCAACAACATAGGTATAGATACCAAGACCATGGCAATCTGGGCAGAATCTATGGACAAAAACATGTATTATGGCGGCCATTTTGAACCTTTTGGCTGAAAATGTTGAAGCTATGTCATGGTTCCAGCGATTTTTAAATTCAGTATATGTAAATACCCTGTGGTGCAAATTATATATTTTTGCACACCCCACTTTCTAAAGATGGGTATCTCTGTTATCTTCGTGTTTTGCTTCAATAGAGACAAATTATAGTATAAAGTTGATATTAACATGCATTTCAAGCCATTACCCATATTTAAATAGATGATGTTTCTCATCAGCATGGTCATAAGCAGAAGATGAGCCAGGTTTTGTATGCTACAGAAATGATAGATAATATATTCAAGTTGTGCATGCACCCTATAGCAATACGTATATATATATATATATATATATATATATATATATATATATATATATATATATATATATATATATATATATATATATATATATATATATATATATATATATATATATATATATATATATATATATATATATATATATATATATAAATATATATATATATATATATATATATATATATATATCATGGTCAGCCTACTTTGCCAGCTTGCTGGTGTCTGTACCTAAGCCTCCTGCAATTATCGCACACCTTCCATTGTTTCGAGATTGTGCACACTTACCCGCTATGGTCAAACATGGAATAAATATCATACGACAGATCACGGTATGTGTCAACCCAGGACAGATACCAGTGCTTACAGATGATCAGCCACTATATGCTATCGCCAAAAAGATTCAGTGGAAATGGAGTATGGAGAAAGACAATATGTTGTACTGATGGGGGACCTCCGCATAGAAATGGCCATGTTGAAAGTAATCGGTGACTGGCTTGAAGGAAGTGGTTGAACCTATGTGATGACTTCAGTCAATGTTACTACTGAGGGGCGTGCAGCTGGTCTCCAGAAAGATTCGCACACATCCAGAGGGCAATGGGCTCATCAAGTAACGGCAGCAGCTCTGTTCATTCTTCTTCACAGAACATATGCTGAGTATCAAATGAATACACCAGATGATGAACAACTACACTATAATGAGTGGTGTGAGTGTAGCTCGCCTGGTAGTGTTAGGCCATTCCGGTGTAGTAAGTCGACTCGCCGCGCCACAAGTGCACGACGAGTGATGATGCTGGTTAGCATCCGGTCTCGGGGTGACGGACCTTGTACGAGACTGCCCTGCAGGAAACAAAATCTGGCTCCTAAGGCCAGTGGAACTCAATCGTTCTGGCGGGGCCGTGCGACCATCGTCGCGAATATTAAACACAACTGTCTCATCCCAAGAATTTGTGTCACCAGTATGCCTGTCCATAGCGATTTCGTGATCTATGGACTTACAAGATTTGATTTGGTGACCTAAAAATATAAGTCTATACAATGAGTTTACCTAAACAATTATAAATATGCTAGATAATACTACAGTAAGAGCATACGAAAATACGAGACATAGAGACAGGTAGATGAACTTTTAAACAGGTACCTCTCGGAGGTACCACACAGACTCGAAGGTCCGCAGAGGTATCGTCGCAAGGGAGGTTCCCGTACACGATACGTAGCTATTTAACTTAATATAAGTTAGTATACCTTTTAAGCTGAAAGGAAGAAGGTTATCTCGGACGAAAAGTGATGTGCCTCACACGGGCACCACTCCTAGTGCTAGTTTGGGTGAGGAGTATTATCCTGGCATGGACCGTCGTCGCTGAATCCTTGCGAGAGGCAAGTGCCTCGCCCGGCCCTCCATCTCGGGAAGGTGTCGCCACTGCTTAAAGCGGGAGAAGAATAGTAGGCAAAAATGGGCCAATCTAATATTTCAACCAAAAATGCTTTAGACAGAAAAGACCATACCTAGTGAGATTATGACTATAGAGCTGCGTACTGTTTTACGTGAAGACGGGATGGGGGATTCCCGATGGATTCCCTCATTATCGTCTTATGTGATTCTTGGTATGCTGAATTAGTAGTTGCCGTTTTATTTATGCGGGCCTTCTGCTTTGCTTAATTCCGCTTGTAGTTGTTTTCAGAACAAGAATTATTTTAAGCCGCAACTGGCTGATATCTACCTAGCTATTAGACACGTCTGTCATGGGGAACAGATGCCCGAAGACATCAATACTAAAGACAGCGCTCACACATGTTATGTAGCAAGATCTCCGAACTGGATAAGAATCCGGACATCCCGCCCCATAACCACATAAAACATTACAAGACATTGGTTACATTTCACGAAAGCATTATTAGGCCATTGTTCTATCGTTATGGTGGGGGTAAGAGAGACGAATACCCACCGTAAATGTCCTTCCCGCAAGGGTATGGCAGATCTAAATATCATGCCCAGACATTTTAACGGAATTCGGTGGGGGTACGTATCTGGCCCGTCACCGGGTCCTATGGAGCTAACAGTTTTACAGGTCGTTAGGTTTATATACAAGTTGCCCAGTTTTGCACTGCGGTGCGGGAGGATTGTTCAGTAAATAAAATAATAACTAATACATGTGTTTTCGCAGTGCTTTCCTACATTGGCCAAAAGTGCTAACTACTAGGTATCCAAAGATACATGGGAATGTGTGTGACACCACACCCTGGCCATTACCGCTCGGAAACCCAATAGTTTCCCAGAGTCGGATCAGCTCATGCTGCAGATGGGGACATCCAAACAATTAAGAAGCCACAAGGCTCAGTGGAACGTGAAGAGAGACAAAATCTTACTTATGAGTCTTACTGGAGTGCGGGGCTAGATTATCGCATTACCGGAAGAGAAGAGTATATTACACAGTATGTAATGAAGAAAGTGTCTCTAATCATTTTGAACCTATCCTATTGAGCTGAATAGAAAAGGTTTAGTCGGTAGCATGCCGGGATAAACAGAGTTATAGCACGGACTGCGACCTCAGTGAAAAATGGTTGGTGGCGGGAGAAAATGCTGCATATATAAGTGTTGCTGTATAGTGTTTCCTACGTGCACTGCAGTCCTATATTTTCTATGAATAAACAAAACATATGAACGGATGGCCACTGGCCATATATATATATATATTGAGGAAAATGAGAATAATCATCAACAAATACAGAAATTATAACTAGCGGTCCTAAGACCGTTACAGTTCCTTTTAGTCATCGGGACCGTTTTTACGGATACAATATAATTAACAAAACCTATATAGAGAAATAATTAAACTGTGAAGTATAGTTCCTTGAATACTTGGTAGTCATTCTTTGGTTAGGCTACCGTGTTACTGAAATTGATACGTGAGATGATGCGCTCTCCAAAAGCTGGAAAGTTCCCACAGGTTGGTTCCCACAAGCTGTTTTCTGCAAACAAGACTCCCGCAAGAACACTCATGGCGGGAGTACATCACTCAGTGCTGTAGGCCTAATAGAATGTCTAACGAGCAGTCAGCAAAAGATACGATAGTACTATGTGGTGAAGAAAGTTCCCATACACCGATGGCACGGATGGAAGGTGTAAACAACCCGATCACAAGCGGATCTGTTAGAGGAATGTTAGAGGCAAAGGAAGATACAAAACAAAGCTTCACGGTGCTGGATACGTCAGCCAGCTCTGAAGACGCACTGGGCAGAATTCACTTGCTGCGGTCGAAAGTCAGAAGAACCTACACGATATTAGTGCGGTGACAGTTGAAATACCACTTTTAGGCGTGGCCGGCAGATCCGGCGAGTCATCCATCAAAGAACATCCTGCCTCTACATCTGTAGACTCACATATTCAGGCCGTAAAGGCCTCACCGTAAATTTGTGTTCCGAAGGAGATATTAATATTTGTGAACAGTAAATAGAAAGTTCCAAATTGCTCCCATAAGTAGGGAGTTTACAAAATTGTTTTTACTGAAGTGGGTTGGCTACTGGTAGCTACGGGAGAAGGATAGAAGCTGAAGTCATATGCGTGCTCTCTATCACTGGATCGCGTCTCCTTTTATACTCCTCGTGATGTCACAGGCGCAGGATCCAACCAATCATCGTTCGAGCAACAGCCAATCAGCGCGTAGCTAATAATAGCGCAGCCGAATGTTCTAGAATATTCTAGAAGTTTTGCGTCCACGTGGTTATGACGGCACGGTAATATTTTGAAGATAATCATGAAGAGTTTTCCATGGATAACTCAGCCATTTCTCAGCCGATTTTGAAATGGTTTACAGATTTGAAAAGCCCGTTAAATTCTGGTTTTAATTAATGCCAGTTTTAACGGGAATAGGCAATCAATAAGGATTACAGGGTACCATCTCGGTACACTAAAAGCGCCATCCTATCTTGGTCGTAACTACGCACTCCATCAAAACAGCGTCCTGGCGTGCGCATGTGCATCATGCGTTTTAATCAACTTAGTCATTTTTCGACACGCTATCTCTCCCATAGGCCTATATACGCTTATGGCTCTACCCAGGGGCTGGTACGGCCGGCATCCGACCGGTCGATCCGAACTACATGAGCAGATGGGATCAGATCATCCTCAGTTTGATCACTGGTACAAAGTATGGCAGTTGGAACTCCTCCTCCTACAGTTCCTTAGATCACAACGTCAACAAAAATTTGTTCCCTATGTGGAGTCACTTGCAAAGATTATTCCATGGATGTTGGCTTTTGACCACTATCACTACGCCCGCTGGATGACAGTTCATGTAAGAGATCTACTTGCACTCGAGGCTAACTGCCCTATCACGCATGCACAGTTCCTCAAAGGCAACTTTGTTATGCAGAAAACAAGAAACAAATTCTCAGCCCTTGCACAAGATCAGGTTCATGAATAGCTAAATGCAATGGTGAAGGGAGACGGAGGCGTAATAGGAATTACTGAAAATGAATCAGCACTAACACGGTGGATTGTGGCAGGCCCAGAAACAACTAGACTCTTAACAGAGTATGCAGACAAACATTCTATGAACAAGAATACCACAGAAGGCCACCATGAACAAATTCCAAGTGTGCAGAAGACATTCCTTTCTCAAGTCAAGAGCGTCACTGATGTGATAGAGGAACTTGGCAATCCGTTTGCTGATACAAGCACAGAACTCTATGCACTTGATAGTAAAGTGATAATGCCCGAGAGTGTGGGCCATACTATAAGGGACGACGAAAACATAGGAATGACACAATATCAGAAAGTTGTTGAGGAGTGTGCCAATGGCAATACCACTGCATTCAATGACACC
This sequence comes from Chaetoderma sp. LZ-2023a, assembly GCA_034401795.1. Classification (NCBI taxonomy): domain Eukaryota; kingdom Metazoa; phylum Mollusca; class Caudofoveata; order Chaetodermatida; family Chaetodermatidae; genus Chaetoderma; species Chaetoderma sp. LZ-2023a. The sequence continues at coordinate 103,957,831 of CM067374.1, forward strand.
ATACACAAGAACGGTCTTCCTCTGTTAAATTCTAGTTCAGCAAAAACACTTGTGAAGTCCACTTCCAAAATCCCAAGCCTTCAAAATGATGTTCAGCTCTTCTCTCGGATGTATATATCATGCTAAGCTACAGACACTTATATGGATGCCTTCTTAAGGCATGAAAATCATGCTTGGTCTCCATCTTTGGCGTCAAATAGCATCATGCACCAAACAAACAAATCTGACTTGATGGAATGCTTGGAGTCATTGGTACCTCAATCGGAATGTGTTCCAAACGTTGATGTTAAAATTCTTGATGGTGCTGCAATTTGGCACATACTTGATCCAAAGAAGTTACAAATTATTCCAGGACTATTCACAACTAGTGTTCTTGCCCTATATAGAACGTGTTCTCCAAGATGTTGTACGTGTATATGTTGTTTGGGATGTCTACAAAGAGGATAGCCTGAAGGCACAAACACGACAAAAACGTGGATCTGGTAACCGTCTTCGGGTCGCCAACATCACAAACATTCCAGCTAACTGGAAGAACTGCCTTCGTTCTGATTCAAACAAAGATATTATGTTCCATATTCTGCTAGCTAATGCAATCCAAGAGTTTCAAACCCCAAAAGAGAAGCAAGTCATCTCCACATACGGCCAGAATGCGGTATCATCTCCAATAGTCGACTTATCAGACTTGTCCTGCACTCATGAGGAAGTTGACACGCGGCTCCTGTTTCATGCTTCTCATGCATTCCATTACGGACTTACCAAGTTAATGATACATGCAACAGATACTGCTGTAGCAGTTTTCGCAATTTCTGTGTAAAGTGTTCTACAGGACTGTGAAATTTGGGTAGCATTTGGTCATGGTTCTAAATTATGTTACACCCCATGTCACCTAATTGCAGCTGAATTAGGCAATGATGCATCGTGGGGCTTTTGTTTATGCACGCAATATCAGGGTGTGACACGGTTTCTGCCTTTCACAGAATTGGTAAGCGAACATCATGGACTGTTTGGCGCAGTATGCCACAACTCTAACCTATTTTTGTGCGCCTATTTCATGCTCCAAGCCAGATATTCCCCGACGACATGGGCCAAATAGAGAGATATCTTGTTCTCTTGTATCAGCGAACATCAGCGCTCAGCCATGTGAATGATGCCAGGAAACAGTTATTCACTCAAAATCGCAAGATAGAAAACATCCCTCCAACATTACATGATTTGAAACAGCATGTGAAACGGGCTGTTTATCAGGCAGGGCACATCTGGGGACAGTCACTTATAGGAGAGCCACATGTTCCAACGCTAGATTTGTGGGGCTGGGAGAGAATCAGAGATGATTCCATGTGGACTCCACGCTGGACCACTCTTCCAGAGGCAGCCAAAGGTTGTCAGGAACTATTGAAATGTGGAGGCAAGAAAACGTGTACAAAAAGATGCAAGTGTGTCAAAGCAACTCTCAGGTTCACACAGTTGTGCTTCTGCACGGGGGCAGTGTAACAGAGAATAAGAAAGCAAGCATGAACATGATATTGACAGAGAGATAATTTAATAATGTTTCAAGAGAATGTATGACACGCCATTGCAAATTTGATATATACAGTTTTAGTGACGCGTATGTGACCTAAAGTGTGTTAGTTTAAGAATAATTTATACAGTATGTCCAGTGGGACTAGAAAACGGTCCGACAACTGTAAGTGTCACCCTGCAGCTTAGTAATTGTTTTTTTCAAAATATATAGTTTACTGTCGTTGGTTATTAATTATTTTTCACACACCATTACTAATAATAATGTGTTACATAAGTGAGTTAGTTCAATATAGTATGTCTAGTGAGACTAGAAAACGGTCCGACAACTGTACAGCTGTGGGTAAGTGGCTAAGTGTTACCCTTGCAGCTTAATAAATTGTTCGGTTCGTGTGCGGGCCTATTTCCTTTGGAGGTCGGATGAAGGAAGAGAGTGGTCACTTCAGAGGTCAGAGGTGTTCTCGTACATACATTAAACATACTCGAGTATCCATCGAACGTTGGATTAATACGTGTGCCTTTACTGGTGTATATTTATTAAAGCGGTGTGTGTAATATATCACTCGGATTACCTTTCATTTCTTGGATAGATATACAAGTGCAAAACCCTATTGTGAGGCTTATATATAACAGAAAAACACTTAATTTCAGTGTATTGTAATTAGGATGTAAGCTGATATTATTGTTAAGTGGTCTATTAGATTCCTTGACCTCAAAAACATAGGTATAGACACCAAGACCATGGTAGGCGGGGGGCACTTAGAGCCCATTTATAGGCAAAAACGTGTTTTGTTGCGGCCATTTTGACGGGAACACTTGGCGTGACGTCATGATTCCTGCAATTTTTGAAATCTGCATACTTTAAACCCCCCTAGAGAAAAGTTTCATGTTTCTTTCCAGAAGTGCACACCTCAAGCAAAAAATGTCACATATCCACTCCACTATTACATAGGTGACGAAATAAACTTTCTTTTTCATTGTACAAAATTTAACAATGAAAGACATTATTACCTAACCAATAAATCTATAGAAAAAGCTAAAGGACATCTTTCAATATGCAACAGACTAGCTCTAAAACTGTGTAAATACCAACATATTGATTATGATGTCACCCGACGTGTGACGTAGTTGATTAGGACGGCATATCATTGATTGATAAACTGATTATTATTATTATTATTATTATTATTATTATTATTATTATTATTATTATTATTATTATAAAACTTGAACATGCATATAAAGAACTAAAGAACGCACCACATTCACAGACAATGGAGGGATCCATTTCTAGTTATGCCACGCCCATTACTATCAAAGCTCCTCCCACGTTGTTCGCGCAATTGAAACGATTTAAGTACTTTGAGCCGTGAATTAGCAGAATCCCAAATCCAAGATAACGATATAGCTAAGCTATTGAATATTTTGAAACTAATTTGAATTTGAGCTGCTGCTGCAAACGCCCAGTCAAATTATCTTCAAAATATTCAACAGAGTTCTTATATTAAATTGCAAATTTACCAAAGATATATAATTCAGACACTTTCGCAACGGAACGTATCCACTTTCGTAACGAGTGACGCGTCTTGATTATGACGTTAGATACTTGAGTGACAGATCGGATACATTCATGACTAAAAATCGTGAAAGAGTGTTCGCCAAAAAATATTTCAGCAAAGTCATAACATATTTGTAAAAACATATGCGTACCCGCTGGCAGAAACAGCAAAAGAATTGTTGCAGAGAACGTCATGACTTCAGTTCAGTTGTAATCTCCGATACCTTATGAAGACTGGATGGGCCCGAATACCAAGCTGTGAAGAATGGCTAAGATGTCAGGCGTTTTATACCATTCTCAAACAATTACACGGAAGTTTTCGAGAAAATCGCGAACCAGGTTTAGCAAATATGTAGTCCTATTAAACAATTTATTGATTTTTGTGGATTTGTGTCGAGATGTGAACTTTGCGTCGAGTTTATGACCATAAGACGATCTGGATGCTTACACAGTGGTGGCGGAGTGACTCTGCAATAGGGGTGGGGGGGGGGGGAGGTGCAGAGGCAGATTCATGATTTCGAGTTTGGATGGGCCGTGAAGGAGGTAGGCCAGGCATGGAGCTTTTCCCTCCCTAATACGGGGGTGTGCGTGGTCCAGGAGTCCTCCCCCAGAAACGTTTTGAAAATTAGATGCTCTGAGAAGCCATCTCCTGTATTCTGCGTGATAATTCGTGGTTAAAATTGTTCAGGAAAATGACAATTTTTCTCTTAGAAAATGTCAATTTACAGAGCATTAAAGGAATATTTTAGAAATTGTCCACTTGAATGACTGGTTTGCTATGCCAAAAATTTTAATCAGGGCGTGTAAATCGACATTTTTCAAGATCATTTCAGAAGGTCTGTGTAGTTAAGGTGTTAATGCCTGGCTAACCCTTTAATGTCTAAATTTGGTCATAAAATCAGAATATTTCGTTATTGAATGTCCATTTGATGGCCGAGAGAAGGGTATTTTTGAAAATTTACCACAGAAATGGCGGGCTCGGTTATCGAGCCAGGCATTTCAGTGGTAAATTTTCAAAAATACTCTTCACTTGGTCTGCAAATACAGAGGTGTTTGATGTGTCCCTCTCCTCTCTGTTCCTGTTGACAATTGATGAATCCAATCTGTTACTCAAGCATATGACGTCATAATCAATTACGTCACATGTAGGCTGATATCACAGTCAAATACGTAATGAATGACGTAACTAAGACCGTCATGAAGTTTTAAAAGCCCGCCAGTTGTACGAATTCTATATCTTTACTATTTAGCAAACATTCTGTTGAATATTTTGAAACTAATTTTACTCCGGACTATAGCTGCTATAGGTAGCAACAGCACGCAGTCAAATTAGTTTCAAAACATTAAACATTTTACTTATGTAGTTTTCTGCAAATTGAGATTCAGAGAATTCAGGGTTCGGTCGATCAACACGGGAAAAGCGTGGGCGGAGATTAATTAGAGATGGGTGGGGTAGCTAAAAGTGGATGCATACCTTGACTGAGACAGCCAAGGAGGAACACAATGGAATCCGGCAGACACACAACCAAACTAGATGACATCGACATTGCACTTGTGCTGCCTAGCCATCAACAGACACGTGCGAGAACAGTATACCTTGCAACCATTTCTGCACAAGTCGGACTTAATATCCAAAGGGAGAAAACGAGGATTCTGAAGGTAAAAAACAAGTTATGAAGAACCAGTTTTAGTGGGAGAAGATGCGCTTGAAAAGATTGAAGACGAGTAATTGGGCAAGAGAGATGGAGCAGTTGGTGGTGTGAATACGAGAATCATCAAGGCAATGACAACATTTTTCTTGCTGTGGAAAGGTTTCAACTCTAAGGACATCGGCATCACGACCCAGATTATGTCGGTTCAGTATGTGCATCATTTGAGTTTTGGTATCATCGCTAAATAGTGTCTACTCTTTTCGCAGGACAGTCAGCTTTACTTGTGGCACGGTAGTGTTTTATATGTAGCAATACAGATTTTATTATAGGGATATAATAATCTTCAAGCAATCTCACACTGGCCCTCCCGATCGACTGAGTTTCACCGTCTAGACTGATATCTAGTGTGAACCAAGGGAGCCACTATGGTGAACACAGCTGTTGCTACTACCAGTGGCCGGTTCCACCATAGGGAATGGAAGCAGAGTACGATTGCAACGGTTGGAACAGAACGGGGGCATCAAATGTATATTTGGACTTTGGTACCAGTACATCACCCACCTTCTTCTTCCGAGAATACGGGCCTGCACCAGCAGGTGCAGTTCCAAGAGCTTCTGGGGCTGCTCATCTCTTCTTAAAGGTGCATATTCACGCAAAAATGCTTGAAAATAAAATTGTTGAAATTACATACCTTTAGAGGCTTAAATTGTGCACCTCAATGTAATGAAACGAAATAAATCTTAACATAATATGATTTCATTCAATATAAATAAATTTCGCTGGTTTAGTTGTGAATTTGAATTAGGTACCTCTTATTCAATTTGAGAACATAAAAATTATATTAATTTATACGCAATGAAATCATCACATGCTAAGATTTATTTCGTTTCATTTCATCTAGGAACAAAGTTAAGCCTCTAAAAGTATACAATTTACAATTTTTTATTTTGACCCATTCTGCTGTGAATATTCACCTTTAATGACCAAATTTGTTAAAAAATCAAAATATTTGCCTATTGAATGTACATTTGCAGGCCAAGAGAAGGATATTTTTGAAAATTTACCACTGGAATGACTGGCTCGGTTATCGAGCCAGTCATTCGAGTGGTAAATTTTCAAACATAGTCTTCTCTTGGCCTGCAAATGGGCATTCCTTAAGACCATGCCTAGGCAGGTTTTGGCCGTATTCGTCAAGAAACGGTTAAGAGATAGTTCTCTATCTATCCTCTTCGGGAGACACAGACCCAAAACCTTTGAAAACCTGGGATGATCCGTTACTAGAATCTTGGCGGTGAGCATGGAAAACCAGTTTTTGCTGTCTCGCTTCTCAGTGCCATTTCTAGTACGGTGATAACGGTTCTCGAAGCCAGTTCATAAGATCTCTGAACCGCCAACTCCTCATTGTCATATTCGGCCGAGCTTACGGATGATTCATGGTCTTCGTCCTCAGAGGATGAGTATTTCTCTGATCCGCGTGGCTCTTTAATCATAACCTTTTCTTTCTGAAATAGTTTCAAGATAACCATTGGATATATGGACATTGGACACTTTTCTCAATAGTTATCGATGCCTTGTAGCCTTCACCGGTTGATGTGACCGACTCTCGATGAGCAATTCTATTTTCATGGACTTTCGGTAAAGTATTTATCTCTAGAGAAAATGCCTCTATTTACCGATGACCTTGAAATGGAAGAGGAACTCTGTCAGCATCTATATTTTTTTTAATTTTGTACGGGCGAGGGCATGTGCGCCCTTGCTTCTGCCAACACCTACACATATTCAAGTAAGATTTCAACTGATTTTCCCTACAGAACCGTAGGAGATAAACTCTGAGCGGATTTAAGTTTAGAAGAATATCCAGCGGACTCAACCTGTGCTCTTTGAAATCCCAACGCCTACACATATTCAAATAAGATTTCAAATGATATTGCCTCTAGAAATGCATAGATACTCTGGTGATAATCTGAAATAAAACAAATGACAACATACGGCTCTACGCCAAGACCCATGGAAGAGGAGCACCCGTCCGGGACGCAGTCTATGTGTGTGCACATTCTTTCCTGCGCTACGAACTACAGGATTCCTGCATCCACACTGATGTATCATTTAAATGAACCGGCTCAACTTAAAGCTCACAACCTTAGGGAATATACACTTATCAGTCTTTGCTGACATAAGAATTAGCTCAAATTAACTTGGACATGGCCATAATTGCTTAAGGATATAATTGACGAATCGGGAGGTAGCTAACTGTTTCGGTCAATTTGTTATGGCAAAGCAAAATAAGGTTGTAAAACAATTTTGGCTGGCACTGATGTGGTAGGATGTGTGGGTAAGGTGAGCACGTGCCCCATCCCCAATAATCCGCCACTGTGTACAATTGTAAAATTGATGAACAGGTAGAACGGCTAATGAATTGCGATGACCATCATGACAATGGGCATCATATAGATGACTACAGAGACGATTTCCATGCTCATGTAATTATTAACCGAGCCAGTCATTCCATGAGTAAAATTTCAAAAATAGTCTTCTCTTGGCCTGCACATGTACACTGTCAAAGCAAAAATTTGGATTTTCTTGAATATTAACCATTTAATGATCAAGCCGAACAAAACGTGTGGCAACAGAAAGTTATTTTTGCAAATTTCTGTGGCAAATTTACACACATTGTCTTTGCTAAATGGACATTTACTGAGTGAGAATTGCCATTTCCCTTTGAGATATCTAGAGTTTTAAAGAATTAACTGGTATATATAGGTGATATTTTGAGCGCTTTGAGGCGCTGTTGGCACAAGAGGTGTTCGAATAAAACTGGTGAAGTGAAATATGCACCGTTCTATATATGCAGAGAAATTGCGGTTTTGGAAGCGTGTCACATTATACATAGTGAAGGCAAAACATTGATTTCGAAACGTCGGCATAGTTCATATCATAAGCTCCACATCCAAGACAAATATATACAGTTCTCTCTATGCCACGCCCATTTCTAGCTCATCTCTGCTAACGTTTTACGTGTGTGTTGGAAACGAATTGAAACTTTAAAATCTGATTTCCAAGCATCTTAATTTCAAGGTAACCACACAGGTAATATATTGAATACTTTTGCCATATACAGCAACAGGCAATAGCTCCCTGTCAAATTAGTTTCAAAATATTCAACAGAATGTTTATGAAATTGTAGTTATCAAACACGACGAACTTTTCCAGTTTCCCTTACTGACATACGTCTTTTTGATTACGACGTCAGCTAACATGTGACGTATTTGATCATGACGTCAGATAATTGAGTGATAGATCGGATTCCTCCATTCGCAAATGAGTTTGTACCAAATTTACACCAGGTTAGACAAAGTTACATACAGTTCACTTTATATCGACACACCATCTGATGTCATGACATGTATCTCAGCTGCTCTGATTTGTTTAACCCGGGACAGGACTCTATCGGTCCTTTCTATGAATACACACGAACGTGAAGTAAATAGGGGCATTAGTTGTTTGCACAATGATCCTGATAAACAGATGCTCATCGATATTAATCGAAAGTTGTGTATTTTGCAAGTCTGTTCGCGCGAGGCCTACAATACCGGCTAATAACCCGTGCCGATTGCTCAGTAACATTTATTTAAGCATTCGATCTATCAGCGCCAATGACGCAGCTGATGTCTCTAAACTATCAATTCGCCACCTGTCCTACAAACCAGTGCAGTGAAAATATAATGCTTCATTTCTGTCATTACATATGTACAAATTAGTATTCTGTCTGGAATCATAATTATTCCTCGTTCTTTCGGACAGGAATAACACTAAAGGTTTTGTGGTGTAACTGAAGGAGCATCTGTTTTCTTAAATCGAAAAGAAAGCTTAACACGTCCACCAACATTAAAGTTGCACACAGTTTGCAACGAAGTGATGCGATCTGCCCCTCAAGTATTTAACGTCATAGTCAATTACGTCACTATCTTGTTGACGTTATAATCATAATGACTTAGGTCAATAAATCTGTCACGAAAATCGAAAAGTCCGTTGCTAGTGTACGAATTGTGTCTTTAAAATTGAATAAGTATTATGGTGAATATTTTGAAAGTAATTTGACTGGGAACTGTTGCAGCCATCGGTATCAACACACACACGCGCGCGCGCACACACACACGCACGTACGCACACCAGTCAAATTAGTTTCAATTAGTTAACAGCTTACCTTGTATGGCTACCTTGGGAATTTGGATTCTGTGAATTCAGGTTTTAAAACCTCAAAGCGATTCCAATACGCGTAAAATGTGGGCGGCGCTTAGATAGAATGGAAGAATCCAGTTTTAGCTATGCCCCACCCATCCCTAACTAAGCTCGACACACGCTTTGCCTGCGCTGGGATCAATCGATCTCTGCACACCCTGAATCTCAATTTCCTGATAATTATACAGGTAACCTGTCAAATATTTTGAAACTAATTTGACTGGGTGATATTGCTGCATATGGCAGCAACTGCGTCCAGTCAAATTAGTTTCAAAATATTCAACTGAATATTTATTAAATAGTAAAGACATACAATTCGTACAACATGTCGGACTATTAAGCGCGCTACGGGCGGAATAAATCGAATCATTCATGCTGTAATTAAATATGACGTCATCTTACACGTCACTTAGTTTATTATGACATCATATGATGGATGGATAACGGGAAAGGTCCATTAGCCTGTCTGCGAGAAACTATGCCAATAAGTCCTTGGCGCCATTGATGGCAATAACGATGTGCACCCTTCATGCGTGTTGCATTATTGTTGACATAAATATTTGCTGCTTGTGTTGTACCGTCTCCACGTTCTCTTGTAGTTTCCTTTAGCGATGTACATATTGTATTATTGTGAAATATGGCGGGAACATGTTCATAGCCATAGTTTATATTCTTGATAAACTGCACATAGGATGTATGAGTTCCCTACCATCCCTAAAGATCTTAATTGACATAAATTCCTAGACAACTGTAATTCCATCTACTATCAGGCAGGAGCTTGATATCGGTACATGTATTTCCATGTCTAATACATTGCACGCTCCGTAATTCAGCCCGTAGCAGGAATCACAAGACTTTCTAGAGGCGCTATCACATTGCTCTTGTCAGTTGTTTGTTGAGGTGATCCATCAGACTAAAGGAGAATTCTAGTTATATTTCATAGTTCATGAGACCCTATCACTTCTTTCAGAACCAAGTCTACTGTATCGTGTAATGATATTGTTATTAGAAGAAGTCTGGCAAAGAAATATGTTGGCCTGAGGGTGAGAACTTGATGCCACACTTAGATCCTTGCCAGTAGAGTTCCATGGCAATTGCCTTATCTTTAACAACATGTTTTGTTCACCGTTTAGTCTTCTTACTACAAATGTCCGACACGTTGTACGCACTGTATGTCTCTACTATTTAATAAACATGATGTTGAGTATTTTGAAACTAATTTGACTGGACGCTGTTGCTGCCATAGGGCGTGGTTTAAAAACTTACGGGTTGACTGGGGTCTGGTTGGGGTGCTGCGTGGTACTTAGAATAATCCAGTTGTACCCAGGTTTGAAAACAATAACATAGTTTTGCACGGTGGTTCCTCCTCATAAGTTTATGATAAAACAAAATTATAACGCTTTCCATTTCTCTGTTCAGTTGGTATATAACTCGGAAACGGCATTAGTGTCGTCTACGGAGAGAATTGATAATGACTATTTTAATTGGGTGTTATGCTGTATGTATTGTGCTCTGTTTAATAGGTTTCTCTGCTGGAAATGATAATAATGATTGTGATGATGACACAGATGATACTGGCAATAATGATAATAACGATAATAACGGCAACTGTATGACACTGGCCACTCACACTGTAAGATTTATGTAAAAATGTTTCCTCATATACTTGTAATAAGTTTGGGTCTAAATAAATTGAATTGAATCGAATTGAATTGATACCAACCAAGTGCAGTAGCACAAATGTCATAAGAATATAGATTTGTTTTAATATAATTGTGGTCTGTGGTGTCAAATACTTTCGATAGGTCTAAAAAATCTCCAGTGATGTGTTTGTTGAGTTTTTCGAGTGCGTTTCTTATATAGTGCAGAAGCTAAAGGTTTTGGCTGATAAAAGAGGATCCAATTTCTCCATAAATTATATGACGTCGTAATCAACTACGTGACGTGTATGATGGAGTCATAATCAAGTATGTCATGAATGACGTTCGTCACGAACGCATAATTGATGACGGACTACGTGTTGTTGTAGAAATTGTATGTCTTTACTATTTAATAAACGTGTATGCAGCAACAGCACCCAGTCAAATTAATCTCAAAATAGTGTATAGTTTTCTGGAAATTGATAGTCAGAGAGTTCAGGTAGCGATCGATTCCAACGCAGGCGAAGTGTGGGTGGCACTTAGCTAGAGATAGGACGGCATGACTAAAACTGGATTCCTGCATTGACTATCTACTGATCAAATTATTGAGCTGCTTGCTTGCGTAGCTATATTGGAATTGAGAATCTGAGGATCATTATTCAAAGGGATACAGTCGGTTCAATGACCCGTAAAACTGAGCCGAACTGAGCTAGAAAGGGGCGGAGCATAGCTAAAAATGGGCGTGGCGTAGCTAGAAATGGAGGCCTCTATTCGGTTCATATAAAAATGCCATCAATCGTTTATTAATCATGATAGACATTGATACCGCAGGGAGAGCATATCCCACGAATTCATCCACACATAAGGTAACCCGGTTTGAGATTGTGGCTCTGGGTTCGAGCCTCTCATTACACTGGTTTGTCGAGTAGAGTGCCGGCATATGAAAGTCTACTTGTTGCTCTGGAAGCGAGCCTCTGAATCTACTGGTCCGTTAGATGGAGTGACGGACGGACATACTGATTGATTGTCTAGTTCTATTGATTGGATAGACAGATGGTATTTTCTCTATTCTGGAGGTTATCTATAAATATTCCAGAGAGACAACAACACAGTCTAAATTGTACATTGTTTTTCAACTTCAAATTCAATAATAGTTTTACATAATAACTCTAAATATTAGAACGTTTTCTACATAACTTTCTTCATTTTCAACCGCCTTACTCACTGAAATGCTTTCCAAGCTCTCTCCCTTTCTCAACTATATTCATGCCACACATATATAATACCAGTTTCCAGGCAAACAAACGTTCTCGATTATAACATGTCTGTTCAATAGATTGTTGAAACATGATTTTACATTAATATCTTACAATCCTTAAATGGATGCTAATCTCATCTCAAATGTTGTATTGCACCGATAGATTATGGTTTATTGATTCCATATCATTCATATTCTGTCACATACCCTTATCTGTATCACAATTATCTGATTTGTAATATCGAGTAAATGTTGAACAGTGATCTCCACCATTGTGTCTCCTCCAGGGATATTGTGTGATATCATGTAAGTGACAATGCATTACATTTTTTATTATGTAATAATCATCTTGTTGAATATTTTGAAACTAATTTGACTGGAAGTTAAGGCAGCAACATCTTCCAGTCAAATTAGTTTCAAAATATCTAAATGCTTGCTTTTATACTTCATTGTCAAGCTATAAATGGCGTCTCTATGACCGAGTGCATTTACCGAGGCAGACACGCTAGGGTTTTTCTGATTGGTTGAAAAGTAAATCCTGACAGCCGTCATAAGCTGTAGAAATGTAACAACATTTAGCTGCTAAAGCCTGAATATTAGAATAGATATCATGAGATGAGGTTAGTTATCCTTTAATAATATAAGATTTAACGCTTAACCATTCTAACACTGAATTTACTAAATTAAATTATTACTGCAGGCAGTCAGGTCTTCAATAGCAACCATACTGATTCCATTTACGATTGTTAATATCTGGGTTCAGAAATGCAATGGTTAAATCTCTAAATTTCAAATAAATTCACAATATGAGAATTGACCTTTCCAGAGTATCCATCCATCAGCTGACCTCGTATGACGTAATGATAAGCTCAGTGCGTGTATGATGACGTCACAATCATTACGTCACAAAGGGTTCCATATAGACCGTCATCAAATCTCAAATGGTCCGACACGTTGTATGAATTGTATGTCTTTGTAATTCTTTGCTATTTAATAAACATGCTGTTGAATATTTTGAAACTAATTTGACTGTGCGCTGTTGCTGCCTTAGGTAGCATCAGCAGCCAGTCAAATTAGTTTCAAAATATTCAACAGCCTACCTGTGTTGTTTTTTGGAAATTGATAGTCAGGGAGTTCAGAAATCGATCGATCCCAACACGAGTGAGATGTGGGTGGAGCTTAGCTAGAGATGAGCGGGACATAGCTAAAACCGGAAAGGTCCATTGACCCTTTCATTTCAAAGCTGTAGGTATTGTATTAACCTTTTTATTACAGTCACACAATGCAACTACTGAATTTTTGGCAAATAATTCAACAAAAAATGATTGCTGCCTTTGTCACAAAAAACTTCCAGTCAAATCGTTCCCAAATGTTCAGCAGAATAATAATGACCTCATAAATTGCAATACCCATATGTATGCTGTAAGGCTCAAAGGGTTAATACACTCCTGTGCTGGTTGTATGTTTCTAGAAACACAATGGGGCAATTAATGACAGTAACGATAATGTGGTCGTATAGAACATGTTTTACGACAAAGAAACACCTTTATGGTCCCCTTGGCCCCTGGGCCCCTCATCATTATCCCATTGTCTAGGTGATCAGTTGAGATTGGATTTTGTGACACCTATTGCTGTAGGAATAGTCACACGTTTTCAAACTGGGGATGTATGGTATCCCACATGTCTACTAACATAAAATGTATGTGTCTACATAAAACTACTTTTGTCATCGTATTCTTCTAGCTTCTCTGTCTCCTCATCTTCATACGCCTAATTACAAGTCCGTCCCATACGCTGTTCGACTCGACTCATTATCTCCTCGCATGTTAAAATCATGCCTTCAGGAAGTGAACCGTCTACAATAATAATAATAATAATAGTAATAATAATAATAATAATAATAATAATAATAATAATAATAATAATAATAATAATAATAATAATAATTGTCTAGTATTCCAGAGTGGAGGATTCCAGTTTATCAATCGGCTATATGACGTCATAATCAACTACCTGGCGTGTAGGATGATGACGTCATAATCAATTACGTCATGAATGACGTGTCTAAGTTCGTCACGAACGCTTAATTGACTACGGACTAAGCGTTGTTGTACGAATTGTATGTCTTTACTATTTAATAGGCAGGAACAGCACTCAGCAAAATTAGTTTCAAAATATTCAACAGTTTACCTGTATAGTTTCTGGAAATTGATAGTCAGGGAATTCAGGGATCGATCGATCCTAGCACGGGCGAAGTGTGGGTGGGGCTTATCTAAAGATTGGCGCCGCATAGCTAAAACTAGATTCCTTCGTTTTGATTAATGCCTGCCTCTACCTGGTGATCAGCAAAAGTGTGAACTTGGTCGTGGTGTGGGTGAGGTACATAGTCGCAACAAAATCTTTCAAAATAAAATTGTTAAAATTGTATCCTTTTAGAGGCTTAAATTGTATGCCTAGATGTAATGAAACGAAATAAATCTTAACATCGAGGCACACAATTTAATTCTCTAAAAGAATATTATTTTAACAATTTTATTTTGAAGTACTTTGGTGTGAATTTTCACGTTTGATCACAATTCTATAATACGACAAATTTACCTATTATTACACATTGGTAGAATCCAGTTTATAGACCAATCATATGACGTCATAATTAACAACATCACATGTAAGCTGACGTCATAATCAATTACCTCATGAACAACCGAGTCGATTTAGTCGTCTTAAACGCTTAATAGTCCGTCAGGTTGTACAAATTGCATGTCTTACTATTTAGTAAACATTCTCTTGAATATTTTTAACTAATTTGACCGGGCTCTGTTGCTGCCATGGACTTAGGAGGTTCAGGGAGTTACTGGCTTTGTCTCCGACGTTCTTGCTGTATTTTTCTCAGCAGTTGTGTGAGATCTTAACACCAGGCACTTCATGTGGTCTGACTGTTTCAGTCTGTGGCCATGGATCTGGTATGGGCATGAATGATCTTTCTTTTGCGGGCTGACAAACTCACATTTGTCGAGATGGAGCTCCATCATCCAGATTGTTTCCCGTTTTACTAATAGGTCAAGATCACTTTGAAGTAATCTAGTGTCATCTGCATTCTCTACAGCGAGGTAGATGACGATGTACTCAGCAAATGAACATGTAGTAGAGCTAAGATCGTTGGCTATATCCTGTATATAGTATAAGAATAGACATGGTCCTAAGACAGAGCCATGTGGGACGCCAGTTATAACAGGGACACAATTTCAAGAGGCTCCGTCTACGAATACAATCTTCATTGAGTTCTGCCTCCTAGGATGTTATGTATCTATTTGTTTGCTTTGCCATTGATGCGGTGCCGTTCTCGATGAGTCTAGCATGACCAAGGCTGTCGAATGCTTTAGTGAAGTCGAGTAGACTATGCAAATATCTGTCTGGAGACCTTGGTTCATGTTGTTTGTGATGTCATGTACGAATTCGACGAGCTGCGCTTGGCATCATATCTTTTTCTCTACATTGACGTTTGGATGTTTAATTTATTTAATCAGTTAGCGTCAGTTCTTTAAAATGATTCGGTCTCAATGTAAATATAATTCTCGTTTTGAAACGGTCTTCCTCGCATAAATCACTTACCTTCAATGGTTGTAGTAATGGCGGTGACATCGTCGTAAAAGTCACAAACACTGTCTCCAAGGAGATCATTTGCTACGTCAAGTCCGACAACATCAGGTACTGCTTTCGCATTCATGACGTAAGCCACAGTCAATTCATTAGCAGTCATGAATTCCGCGATGTCAAACTGACAGCTGTCAATCAAAATAAAATACAACATGTCACTTAAGTTTATTCTCATTTATCAGGATCGATGACGCTGCGCCTTCACCGACGACGAAGACGGCGACGACAACGGCGATGACGACGACTACAACGACGGCGACGTCATAATCAATTATGCTATGAATGATGAGATTTAGTCTTAAACGCGTAATAATCCGTCAGGTTGTAGGTCTACGAACTGTATGTCTTTACTATTTAATAATCATCCTGTTGAATATTTTGAGACTAATTTAACTGGGCTCTGTTGATGTCATATGCAGCGACAGCACCCTGTCAAATTAGTTTCAAAATATTCAACAGCTTACCTATGTAGTGGAGCTTAGCTACCGATGGGCGAGGCATAGCTAAAACTGGATTCCTCCATTGGATTGGCCGATATTGGTCTTCCCATTCAATTACATTCAAAATATTTATCAGTACATTTTAATTTATTTTGTAAATATGGTACGTTATTTCTGAGCTAGACTGTAAGCCTATACATACCGGCCTTCAAAATCCCCGTCACATGTGGTGTCCAAATAACTAGGATCTATAGTCAAAATATCTGTTCCCTCGGCGGGTTGCTTCAGTAGTACAAACACGATCGTTTTTGTTTCTACACCTAGTGCTGGTACCTGTAAGAAGAATGCCATAGGCAGGTAAATACAAGAACGAGTCATCCTGTTTTCGGAAATCACTTTAGATAATTTCAAAAAAGTCATGACTTAAGAAAAGTTACTTTGAGAACGATGGAGGGATCCGATCTGTAACTCAAGTATATGACATCATACACAATTACGTCACGTGTAGGCTAACTAAAAGAAAATGCCTAGCAATAGATGTTTTGAGAACCATGAAACCGATCTTTATGAGCATAAGACTAAAGATCACAGCAAAAGTTAGGATATTCACTGCACACATGTTAAGCATTTCCCTTTAGAACTCTGAACTGTGGACGCTAAGCAGTGGGATGGGAAGAATATTGATTTATTATGAATTAATGTATTAAATGTAAGGTGGTCGAAAATTGTAAGAAAAATGAAGATGTTTAGGCTCTATACATGCTCCAGGATTTAAAGCGCTGGAGTAACACAATCAGAATCCGTGGACTACATTGTAGGCGACATCTTCCGTTTCATACACAAATTTTCATGCCGCTATCACAGAAAACATCCGTAAATTGAGTTTGCGAGCTGTATCGTGGGAAGGTTATGCTGCAAGTTCGTGCAACAGGTTTTTGTTGTTGTTGTTGTTGTTGTTGCTGCTGCTGCTGCTGCTGCTGCTGCTGCTGCTGCTGCTGCTGCTGCTGTTGTTGTTGTTACTGAAACCCCGACGACTATGAAGTTTACCAGCTTGAATATTATTAACCCGTTCAAGATGAAGCCGGCCAAATCGGCCTCTAAGGAATGCCCATTTGCAGGTCAAGAGAAGACTATTTTTGAAAAGTTACTACTGGAATGACTGGCTCGGTAACCTATTTTTACCGTAATCGAAGCCTTTGCCACGCAATTAATTATTTGATATATACCGTTATGTCACATACGCTTCATTAAATTATACTATTACATAGTCTTTAAGTTTTTAACCCGTAACACTCAGATTTTGTCATGAAAATTTAAATATTCTCATAGAAAATGTCAATTTGCAGACCAAGGGAATAGTATTTTGGGAAATTTACGACTGGAATGACCGGCTCGGTTATCGCGCCAGCAATTCCAGTGCTAAATTCTCAATGAAAGCGTTCTTTTGATTTGCAAATGGTAATTTCTGACGGCAATGACGATGACGATAATGATTATGGTGATGATACCTTCATATACTCGATCATCTCGGTTAGTGTCCCCTCTTTATCGCACAGCGCCCAGTGGATAAAAGGCTTGTTCTCAGTCATCAGGCTATCTCCTTCCACACCCGCATCCAACATAAATAAACAGAAGCGGTCATCATCTAAAATAAATAAATAAATAAATAAATAAATAAATAAAATAATAATAATAATAATAATAATAATAATAATAATAATAATAATAATAGTGGAGAAGCCGTCCAAAACCGGTCTCTGTAACGGTCTTGAGAAATCTCGATTAGCAACCCAAGAAAAGCCTATTATTGAAATCTTACCACTGGAATGACTGGCTTGTTAACCCGGCCAGACATTCGATTAGTAAACTTTCCATGGTGATTGGTTGAATATGTGTTAACTAGAAGCTACATTAACAGATAAATGATCTGTTGTCATCCAATAAGACGAATCCAATTTACAGCTATTCCCAGCCAGGGTTGGGGCCAATGGACTCGTGTACTCAGTACTCGTGTACTCGAGTACAGATTTTCAAGTACTCCCATGTACGCAGTACTCGTGCCTTTTTATGAGTACATGTACTTGTACTCAGCCAAAGTACATTTCCACAAAAAAAAATTGATATACTGGATGTTTGCCTGGAAGATGGCAAAAACTGTAGTAGGTATGCTTATAGGGAATAAGATACCAAGCATTTGACTAATGACACTAATGAAACCGTTTTATCTAAATTTCAAGGTTGTCATACAGGAAACTGTTCGATAATTTAAACATAGATTGACTAAAATACATTGCCGCTTGAGCCAGCAACTGCTTCCAGTTAAATTAATTCCAAAATATTTTTTCACTTATCTGTTAATTTGGTTTGAAATTGAAATTCTGAATGTTTGTGTTGAAATGGACAATTGCTGTATGTATGCCAATAGGAAGAAATAAGATTAAACAAGTAAAGCATTTTAACCCATGCACTATTAGAACCCTCTTTATCTACCTTTCAAGGCAGTCATACAAGTAAACTGTTACATATTTTGAAAATAATTTCTCTAGAAAGCACAATTACTGCTTAAAGCAGCAAGACCTACCACCAAATAACATTCAGAATGTTCAATAGAATCTTTTTAGCAGTATAAAAATCTTCATTTCTGGTCATTTATCATTGAATGTGTTGAGAGACGTAGGAAGGATTAGAACAGAGCTTGTAAAAGCGCACAAGCCTTATGTCAACAAATACTTGGCTTATTGATAAGATACCATTCATGCATGATAGACCTGACAATGCCATTACTTCAGGCTTAAAAGACCTTCCAACTTTTAACACTCAATCCAGCGAAAAAAGCTTTCTGCAAGTGGTCTTGGAAAATTCCAATTTGCAGATCAAGAGAAGACTATTTTTGAAAATTTAACTCTGGAATAGCTGATTCCAGCTGTAAACTTTCAGAGATAATCTGCAAATTGACAATTTCTATGAGAAAATTGAAACTTTCTTGAAATAGTTGAGTGTTAAAGGTTTAATCATTGTTAATATTACATAAACTATTTTAAGAATAACGTTCAATGTTGAATATTTCGAAAATTATTTGATTGGAAGCGAATGTTGCCATCAGTAGTAATGTTTATCAGTCAAAATAATTTCAAAATATTCAACATTACTACACGATTTATCTGAAATAAATTATTTCTAATTTAACCCTTTCACTGATGAAGCATTATATTATAAATTCATAGCAATCATGCCAGGAATTCAGCATATTCTTTATGAAGAAAGAAATATTCTGTTAAATATTTTGAAAATAATCTAACAGGAAGTAATTTTTGCCTAAGTTAGGAGCAACTGTTATTCATTTTATTTTTAAATTTTCCTCTGGTTATTTCTTGTTGTAATGAATTTGTCATTTTCTCTGCATTGTTAAAAGCATTAGGACATATTCTGGGAAATGTTTTGACACTAATTTGGCTATGAGCTAATGCCGCCCATGCTAGCAACAGCTTCAGTTTGATTATGTCCAAAATATTCAACAACGGTACCTTTGCTTAGTAAATAAATAGAGGGAAACGCCACTACAGAAGCCGTATTGTATATTTACATGCATATTTAAGGAATTCACAGAAACTCCACCCCATATAGCAAGCACAGGGGAATATTATAGCATGGTTGTTCACCCCCACCCCGTCCATAGCCACCATGGATGACAGTTTGGTTTTAATATGTACTTGTACTCGTACTCAAGTACATTTACAATGTACTCGTACTCAGCCTCAGTACAATTGCTAAAAAGTGCATGTACTTGTACTCAGCCTCAAGTACTTTGCCAAAGTACTCGTACTCAGCCTCAGTACAGCTGCCTGTACTCGACCCCAACCCTGTTTGTTGGGTCCATTTCTAATTAAGCTCCGCCCACTTTGCACGTGATTTGATTCGATTTTAACATTTTGTTCTCTGAATGCCCAGAATCCAAATTTCAAGGTAACTAGCAGCTGCCAGTCAAATTATTCTCTTAACTTGTACATTCACCCCAAAGACATACAATTCAGGCACTTATGCACACTAATAGACTACAATTAATTAAACTATTATGATTTGCCGCCATTTTGTTGTAAAAAAGTTTTGAATAATCTGTATGTGTATGGGAGACACGTGCATAAGACTCTAAGTCTTATCGTGCTTCCATCTGAACAAAATAAATCACGTTTAAACCAATTCAGGCACTTACAGTCTGGCCATTGCCACATTCGTGACCGAACGATTACATTGCTGTCGCAAACCCTTTGGCACACAATTCACCTTTCCAGACTATCCATCCATCATCTGACCTCGTATGACGTCATAATCAGCTCAGCGCGTGTATGATGACGTCACAATCATTACGTCACAAAGGGTTCCATATAGACCGTCATCAAATCTAAACGAGTTCTACACGTTGCATAAAGTGTGTCTTTGTAATTTTTAGCTATTTAATAAACATGCTATTGAATATTTAGGCAGCAACATCACCCAGTCAACTTAGTTTCAAAATATTCAACAGCTTACCTGTGTAGTTTTTTTAAATTGATAGTCATGGTATTCAGAGATCGATCGATCCCAACACGAGCGAGTTGTGGGTGGAGCTTAGCTAGAGATGGGCGGGGCATAGCTAAAACCGGAAAGGTCCATTAATTATTTGATATATGCCATATTAAATCATACTATTATATATAGTCTTTAAGTGTTTTATCCACGTGACCCTCAAATTTCTTCAAGAAAATTTAGATTTTCTCATAGAAAATGTCAATTTGCAAACCAAGTGAATAGTATTTTTGGAAATTTACGACTGGAATGACTGGCTCAGTTATCGCGCCTGTAATTCCAGTGCTAAATTCTCAAAGAAAGCGTTCTTTTGATTTGCAAATGGTCATTTCTGAAGACAACTGCAGAAGACGTTTTTGGCCGGCTTGGGTGTTAAACGGCTAATGCAACATAACACAATTACCATTAACGGCCTCAAAGTTGCATCCACGGCGAAAACCATGGTGAAATCCTTGGTTGCTACTCAAAGCACTACAACGTTGTCTGATAAATAATTCTGGTTCAACTCGGTAGACAGTAGTTCCAAGCTCTGGGTTCACAACATGGAACCGTCCTCTAGGAATCGCAACTTCATTGGCAGCTTGATTCGAGTTTACAATGAGACAAAGTGGGCTGCAATAGAAAAATACACAAACACATTGTTGAACGCAAGTACAGTAATATCGGATGGGCCTTTCCAGTTTAAGCTATGCCCCGCCCATCTCTAGCTAAGCTCCAACCACGGCTCCCTCGTGTTGGGATCGATCGATCCTTGAACTCTATGACTATCAATTTTCAGAAACTATACATGTAAGCTGTTGAATATTTTGAAACTAATTTGACTGGGTACTATTGTTGCCAATGGCAGCAACAGCGCCCAGACAAATTAGTTTCAAAATATGTAACAGCATCTTTATTAAATACTAAAGACATACAATTCGTACTGCAACCATTAGTCCGGGACCAATTATGCGCTTGTGACATACTTATCTATGTCATCCATTACGTCATTGATTATGACGTCATCTTAGACGGCACGTAGTTGATTATGACGTCATATGATGGATGGATAAACTGGAAAGGGCCATTATGTAGACGTGAGAAGGATGACTTGTCTTTAACAAACCACATCTCCTAACCATCAGAGGTATACTAGCGGTACGCTAGTGGTTGTTGTGGAGTGCTGATTTTTAATGCTTTGCTTGCTCTGGACATCTTTTGAGACTCGTTTACCATGGCAGCTACTCTTTTGATGGCGAGTTCCTTCAATCGTTCATTGATTTAGTACAGGATCTCATTGCGATTCTGTTTTAGTTCACTTTGGTGTTCAATTCGACTGCTTTGATAAATTGCTTGGTACCCCTGGCTACACTGATGGATTACCACGTGATGTCTCCACATAGTTCAGGACTTTACATAGGGCTTCGTTTGGTTTACAGCTAAGGTCAACCATTGTCATCTGCTCACTTATCTTTTTTTATCCGATATATGGATGACATTGTCGTTAGTTAGTTTTGAGAGATAATTGTTGACCTTGGATTTTATTTTGAGGGTCGCGTGTAGATGAGGGACATTTGATTAATCCGTAATCGAGAAATCACTGGTTTGTGGTCAGAATCAAGTTCTGTACCGCCGTAGGGTCGTGAGTATTGGAGTAACATATTTGCATTCGCCTCGCACAGCACTCCACAACAACTTGCTGTACGTAGCGCTGATGGTCATTTCATCGGCTTTGACGAAAAACGCTGAAACAATCAAGTAATGGTTCAAAAGGGCACAAAAAACGACCCTCTACTCACGTTTGAAAGCATGTTACGGCCCCTGCAAAAGCCAGTGGACCGTTCCATGTCTAGCTATCCCCGCACATCACTAGCTACGCTTCACCCACACTTCGCCGTGCTGGGATTGATCGATCCCTGAATGCCTTAACTATCAATTTTTTTCAAAACTATACAGGTATGTTGTTGAATATTTTGAACTAATTTGACTGGGTGCTTTGGCCTATGGTAGCAACAGCGCCCAGTCAAATTAGGTCCAAAATATACAACAGAATATTTATTAAATAGTAAAGACATAGAATTCGTACAACAGCGCATAGTCCGTCTTCAAATATGCGATCGTGGCGTACTTATCTACGTCACCCATGACGTCATAATGACATCATTGATTGTAATGTCATTCTATACCTCACGTAGTTGATTATGACGTCAGATTTATAGATGTATACAGTGGAAATGGAAATACAGAAGCAGAGGTTAGAAGACCTTTAAGATCACAAGTGAATGGCCGTACACGCGGGCCTGGCAGCAAATCGAACACATCACCAACTCTGCCTTTAAGCAACCACACACATACACGCACGCACGCACGCACGCACGCACGCACGCACGCACACCACACACACACACACACACACACGCACACACACACACACACACACACACACACACGCACACACACACACACACACTCACACTCTCACACACACACACACACACACACACACACACACACACACACACACACACACACACACACACACACACACACACATGCACCTGAAAGTCAAGGTTCAACTATATGATGCTACATATGTTTCCATAATGCTATGGAATTGCAGGAGCTGGGCGGCTCCTAAAGCACGCTTGAAGAAACTTTATGCATGTCACCGCACAGCATCTGCGAGCCATTACAAACCATCGCTGGCCTCATAGTCTAATATCAAATGTATCGCTCTCCAAACTGTAATACAGAGCCACTATTTGAGAAGGTAGCGCAATAGCCATAGTCTATGTGTGGACGTGTTCTTCGAATGCGAGGAAATTCGCTAGCTCAGAAAGCACTAGAATTTGCAGTGGTAAGTGCCAGCAGGTATCAGGCACGCTATGGACGCTAAAACATCAACTAACTAAGTATTTTGCGATCAAAATTCACAGAACGTAATCTAGGACCACTAATGACGAGAAAGAGCGTAAAGGAGCTTAGCATCTCGCAGTAGACAAGACACAGAGGGGGAGGTTGAAGAAAAACTGATTTCAGCTGAAAGTGTTCACTTCTTCAGCTGCAGATCACCGACTTTATGGACTTTATAGTACACGAATGGATGAGTCCAGATTTAGATATGCCCCGCCCATTTCTAACCAAGATCTATCCATGCTTTGTCCGCGATCTAAGCCTGAATTCCGTAAACGTCAATTTCCAGAAAACTATACAGGTACGCTGTTGAATATGTTAAAACTAATTTGACTGAGTGATATTTCCGCCTATTGCAGCTACAGCGCCAGCCCCGTCAAATTAGTTTCAGAATATTCAACAGAATGTTTATTAAATAGCCTTGTAGGCCGCCAAAGAAATAAAAGTCGGACAACTTGACGGAAATAGAAATGCCATTCATGACGTATTTGATTGTGACGTCAGCCTACATATGACGTAGTTGATTATGGCGTCATATACTCGACTAGCATACTGGATTCCTTATTGACATACATGTTCTGTAGAATCCCTAATTTGCCGATATCACCGCGAACGCAGAAACGTCTGCTGAATCATTGGAGAAGCTATACGGATAACTTATATCGTCCCCGTCAAATATGTCACCAGGCTTTCGTTTGAATTATGAAACGAGTATTGCCTGTTCTGTCCGGCAATCATATTATTTTCTTTGATTTTTAAATTTTGAAATTATTAATCCCCATCCCGATATAACAGATATTCCGAAATAGTCCTTCCAGGTCTGCCTTACGTTCTACGTCTACTCTGACAAGTTCATGCGACTGTGAAAACATGCACAAGGGAACAGACGTTAGGAGGAGAGAAACCTTTTCCGCAAACTGTATTAAATATTGATTTTGTAGTAACTTCGCAAGGTTGTATTGCAATTATTGGCGCTATAATTAATTTGCGTACATTATTATACTGTAGACATATAACGATAAAATGATACTTATTTTCTAAATCGCATGTAGGCCTACAGAATGGACCTTTCCATTTTTAGCCATTCCCTGCCCATCCCCAGCTAAGCTCCACCCACACCTCGCTCG
The DNA here is from genome assembly GCA_034401795.1 of Chaetoderma sp. LZ-2023a. Lineage (NCBI taxonomy): Eukaryota > Metazoa > Mollusca > Caudofoveata > Chaetodermatida > Chaetodermatidae > Chaetoderma > Chaetoderma sp. LZ-2023a. Next base: position 103,982,375 of record CM067374.1, read on the forward strand.
TGTTGGGATCGATCGATCACTGAACTCCCTGACTAGCAATTTCCAGAAAACTATGCAGGTTAGCTGTTGAATAGTTTGAAAATAATTCGGTTGGGTGCTGTTGCTGCCTATGGTACCAACAGCGTCCAGTCAAATTAGTTTATTCATGTCGGATACTCTGGAAAGGTGAATTGACACATTCTATCTGATAGTCCTATTTGATATAGCTTGTGCTACCGGCCAATCTCGACATGTAGTCTATGGCTTCCTGTTCAAATCTTTACTAAAGTTTCCATACAAACTATTATGTTCGCTGTGTACAGAGCATATGTATGTCTATGATAAGATCGGTCAAAGATACTTATATGATCTAGTTGTACTACTTTTTATGGCCCGAAAAAATTGCAAGTGAGCGTATAATCTTTGTCCGTCCGTCCATCCGCCCACCCTTCCGTTCGTCAGTTCACCCATTCACCTTTTACAAGTTTGTCCGGGCCATAGTTTCAAGACTCTTTCACATATATTAATTACACTTGGTATGTGGATGCATCTTAGGGAGACGGTGTGCGGTGTATGAAAAGTAAGTCAGCGTGACCGACTTTTGACCTACTTTTCATGGCTCATTGAACATTACCGAAAACATTTGTCCGGGATGTAGTTTCAAGAGCTTTTGGTATACGGGAACTAAACTTGATAGGCGGATACATCTTAGGGAGAAGGTATGCAATGTATGAAAAGTAGGTCATCGTGTCCGACTTTTCACAATTCATTCAGCATTACAGAAAATAATTGTCCGGGCTGTAGTTTCACTATTTTTTGTATACGGGAAATGTGCATCTAATGGAGGTGGTGTGCAGTGTATGAAAAGTAGGTCAGCGTGACCTACTTTTACCTAATTCTTTTCACTGTTCATTGAACATGACCGAAAATGTTTGTCCGGGCTGTAGATTCAAGAGTTTTTGTATACCGGAACTAAGCCTGATATGTGGATGCATCTTATGGAGGAGGTCTGCACTGTATGAAAGGTGGGTCAGTGTGTCCTACTTTTCACGGGTCAGTAAACATTATAGAAAATTTTAGTCCGGGCCGTAGTTTCAAGAGTTTTTGGTATGCTGAAATTAAACTTTTTGTACAGATGTATTATACGCCGAAGGTGTGTTACTTATGAACAGTAGTGACCTACTTTTCACTGTTCACTGAACACGCGTTTGACTTGATTCAGTGAACATTATAGAGAATTTTTGTCCGGGCCATAATTTCTATAGCATCGTCTCTGCTGAGTATGCCTTCGCAGAGCATACATCAATTTACTGATATGCCTTATTCTAATAGAGCTTTCATTCTTGGAAATAATTAGTATGAATCTAGTGATCAATTTCTAAATATGCTCAGCCCATTTCTAGCTAAGCCCCACCCACGCTTTGTGCATGTTGGGATTGATTTATATACTTTGAGCTCTGAATTCCCAGCATCCAAGTTTCAAGGTAACTATACAGGTAAGCCTTTTGAATATTTTGAAACTAATTTGACTATCTGCCTATGGCAGCAACAACGCCCAGACAAATTAGGTTCAATGTAATCAACAGAATATTTATTAAATAGTAAAGACATACAATTCCAAACCTTTCAACATTCATAATGGAGATAGATACGTAGTTCACTATGTACTATGATTGTGACGTCAACATGCATGTGACGTAATTGATTATGCCATCATATAGGCCTACATGAACGACAGATTGGATCCATGCATTGTTGTAGCTACCTGGCTGTAACTTGATGGTCGCACACATCCAACTCGGGAGCAGTGTCGTCTCTAAAGCCAAAGACGACCTCGTATTTAAATTTGCCATCCGCGAGTTCAGCTTTCCACGTATCCGTATCCTCTGTACTCATTAACAGACCATTCAGTGACTCCAGATATGAATCGCACAGCACTAATAATAATAATAATAATAATAATAATAATAATAATAATAATAATAATAATAATAATAATAATAATAATAATAATAATAATAATAATAATAATAATAATATTATAATAATAATAATAATAATAATAATAAGAAGAAGAAGAAGAAGAAGAAGAAGAAGAAGAAGAAGAAGAGGAAGAAGAAAAAGAAGATGAAGAAGAAGAGGAGGAGGAAGAAGAAGAACGCTGAAGCGTACAATGTCTCGCTTGTAAAGGCATGGATAGTGTTGATTGGCAAAGCAAACTTGGTATGGTTTGTAATACACATATTCAGTAATGTACCAACAAACAAGTGTAACTAATCAAACATGGAATCTTTTACCAAATTGCGGATAGTCTGATCTTGAAATTTTTTTTCAAATGAAACTAGTAATGATGCAGATAGTACTCTTGCATAATATATAATTCTGCTGTAAAACTTTGTTGATATGTGGTGAGCCATTGTTGAAAATGAGTGGTCCATAAAAAACTACAACAAAGCAAACATGAAAAAAGTCCAATGTCCAAAACCGTGAAAAAAGTAGTAAAAATTGCCCAAAATCGTATCAGTAATGATGCATATCGTATACCTATATTGCATTAGAACACCTCTGTAAAGTTTCAGTGAAATCCGAATGACCATAGTTCAATTGCATGGTCCATAGACAAACTTAACACAAAACCATGGAAAAAATTCAAAGTTCAAAACTGGGAAAAAGCAGGGGAAATTTCCCAAAGTGAAATGGGTACTGATACGGATAGTACCCCTGCATAGTATATAACGCTGCAATAAAATGTTGTTGATATCCGTTGCAGAAAAAGAATGGTTCATAAAAAAACCTAACCAGAAAAATATGAAAAGAGTTTGAAGTCCAAAAACATGAAAAAAATAATTAGAATTCCCCAAAACGAAATTTATTGCTATGGAGATCACATCCCTATATAGTATAGATCACCTTCTGTAAAGTTTCATTGAGATCCGATGAGCCATTGTTGAAAAATGAAGAAAGATGACACCCTCACGCCGGTCGCCTCCGTAAGTACCAATTTTGTTGGGAAACTAAGTCATCAAGGATTGCGGGCTGACATCCGCATACAGAGGCAACTCTGATTATGTCTACCCTTCTTCAAACAAGAAACTGTGCTCGACATCCTCGGACGACGCAATCGTCCCAGGAGATTACCATAGCTACGTGGAATGTACGCGGTCTGAGTGCAACATCAAAGAGGCAAACCCTAGGTGCAGACTGTGAACATTATAACATATTGCATGCATTCAAGAGACTAAAGCAGCTAAATACTCAGAGCAGCAACTACAGACAGGCCATAAGCTAGTGGTCATGGAGCAAAAACAGGCCACACACCGGGGCTTAGGCTTCGTAATCGGACCAAGTGTCTTGGATCATGTCATTAGTTTTGGATACGTCAGTGATCGCGTTGCATTCATCGACCTGGCTATACCCACGCAAAAACACACCACAACTAAGTGTCGAATTGTCAACGCATATGGCCCAACTACCGAAAAAGCAAAAAAGAATCCAGCAATATTAGATTCCTTCTAGGCAGAACTGAGCTCAGCCATTACAATTCCAGATAAATGGCAACTGTTCGTGTGTGGAGATTTCAAATCCAAGCTGGGTAAACTGGGAATTGCGGACAAAAGTTCAGGACTTGGCTTATGCATGGGATCCTATGGAGAGGGCACACGCAACAGAAATGGAGATGCACTGGTGGCATTCCTTAGTTCCAATGGCCCATTTGTCACAAATACGGCTTTCAAACACCCATGCCATCACCGGACAACATGAGCTGGACACATTACTGATTGCAAAGCCCCCAAAAGGTTCTAAGGCTACAACAGCCGTCTTCAACCAAATAGACTTCATACTATGCAAGACCGAAGCAAAACCCTTACTCGGAACGCTCTTTCGTAAGGAGGCACAGACCTCAATTCTGACCATAAGCTAGTCATTACACGCCTTCAGATGAACGAGCTCTACCTAATATATAAACACCATAACAGGAAAGAGGGTAGAGTCACCTACAGCCTACCCAAGCTCATCAGCGACACTGGCACTCAAATGTCATACAAAAAAGTCCTCGGGGAGCAGATAGCTATCATCGATGTCAGCTCCGATCCAAACGAAGCCCTAACCAAAATACTGAAATCTATGGAATCATCCGCTACCAGCACCATAGATGTTCTTAAAAACAACCAAACTAAGTATACTGACGACCCTCTCGTAGTAAAACTGTCAGCAGAGCAGAAAGCATTATGGTTGCGCATCTATCAAAGTGGCCAAAGTGAAGACCGTACCAAACTACGCCGGGAACGCAATATTATTCTGCGCCATATTAGCGAATGCTTAAAAGATCTTGCTATTCAACACGCAGACTCCCTAGCAGATGAAATCACTGCCACGGATGACTGTCACAAAATGTTTCGGACAGCCCGAGCCTTGAGAGTTACTGACTACACACCACCACTCACTGTACACAACTCTGAATGACACTTTATCGGGGCAGACCATGGAAAAGGCGAGGCGATCCGAGAATGGTTCAAGGAACAGTTTACTGACAACGATGATGAGCCCTTGCACCCGTTCTCAGGAGACCCCTGGGCAATTACTAACACCAATTAATACAGCAGAAGTTGAGAAGGCACTTAAAGCCCTGAAAATGGACGCACATCTGGACCTGATGGCATGAGCAATGAACTATTCAAATATGCAAGTGACATTATCTCAAAACCGATCACGCACCTAATCAACTCAGCTTTTATGCACCACCTTCCCATCGACGCTGTAGGCCAAGGCACCCTTATCGCACTACACAAGCCAAAGAAGCCACCTGGACCCCCAGCCAATCAGCGGCCCATTGTGCTCCTCAACAGCATACGGAAGATCCTATCCAATGTTACTCTATGTCGCATCCGAGACAAGATCGATTACTTCACCGGATCATGTCAAAGTGGCTTCAAACGTGGACGCAGCTGTGCAGACATTGTATGGGTTCAACGCATGCTTGTGTCGGTAGTCATGTCCAAACACTGGGACTTCCACAAAATGGGCATTGCCATGTCACGAGCCTTCGACACACTTAAAAGCTCAAAGATCCTAGATGTACTATGCCAGGCCAGGTGCAATGAAGATGAGCTACGACTAGTGAGACTACTACTTGCAGATACCAAGCTGAGAGTCAAGTCAGTGAAGTCTGTCAGTCAGCTCTCCACAGGGGGATGGTCTATCTCCGGTGCTTTTCACCTGCTACCTTGCTGCCGCATTGAAGCATGTTGGGGAAAGTTCCACAAGACCCAACCCCCCACCAGTGTCAATAATAGGCATGCCGCTAGAGATGGAATATGCCGATGATGTGGACTTCATACACGAGGAAAAGAAACCCCTTGACGAACTTCTCCCAATAGCTGCAAGCAAACTAAAAATTGAGAATCTCTTTATGAATGAATCCAAAACAGAGTTCACCCACATCTACCTATCGACAAAGCATGAAACTATAGAAAATGACGACCCACTTTGTGGCGGCGAACCATGGAGGAAAAGTAAAATCCTGGGCTCACTGCTTTGCCGTACTGCTGACATTTCTGCACGCGGCACCATGGGGAACATAGCTTTCCAGTTCTTCTGCAGGCTATGGATTCGTAGATCACAGATGCCCTTGACAAAGAGGCTACGTTTATACAATGCAGCCTGCGTACCCTTGATGCTGTATAACTGTAACAGCTGGGCAGCCCCAAAGACAGCTCTAGACAAACTCGATGCCTGCCACTGCAAACCTATGCACCATTACTGGACACCGATGGCCAGACAGCATAATTTCCAACGATGCCCTATACAAGATGTGTAATACTTCGCCGCTGTCTGTTAAAGGCGCCCAGCAAAGATGGTCCATGTTTGGCTATGTGCAAAGGATGCCAGAAGAGACACCAGTACAGAGAGCCTTGGAATTCGCCCTACTCGGAGCCAGCAAATACAATGCCAGGAGAGGACGTCATTGCATAAATTTGCTAAGCGTGCTACGAGGTAACCTCAAGAAAGCAGGACTCGGTACACTCAAGTCATGAATGGACCTGATGAAGCTAAGGATCTCGGCTGAGGACAAGACACAGTGGGCAAAAGGGAAGAAGGACTGATTGCAGCTGTATGATGTTTCTACTACTACAGCCGCAGAATACAGTAATCATACATACATTGTTGGAAAATAGGCTGATTTAAAAAGCTTACCCAAAGGTGTACTGACAAAGTACATGAAAATGGCCAAGTCGAAAACCATGAAAAATATAGTTAAAATGCCACAAAATAAAATCTGTTGTTGTGTAGATCACATCCCTGTATAGTATAGATCACTTCTGTAAAGTTACATTGAGATCGGATGAGCAATTGTTGAAAAATAAGCTGATTAAAAAACCTTAACCAAAAGTGTACTGTCAAAATACATGAAAAAGTCTAAGTCCAAAACCGTTAGAAAAATAGTTAAAATGACCAAAAATAAAATCTTTTGTTATGTAGATCACATCCCTGTATAATATTGATCACTTATGTAAAGTTTCATTGAGATCGGATGAGCCAGTGTTGAAAGATAAGACGCCGCCGGAAGTAGTGATCCCTATGTCTCGCTTTCTGATTCCCTGGCGAGACAATAATAATAATAATAATAATAATAATAATAATAATAATAATAATAATAATAATAATAATAATAATAATAATAATAAATTCATCGGTAATGATGATGATTATGATAATGACAAGCTCCAAATAATAATGACGTTAAACGTGAAAACAATGACAAAAACTACGAGAGCAAGGGTAGCAAAAAAACTGACTTAACACCATTATTTGATTGTACAAAGTAAATGTGATGAAATAAATAACGTGGATGTTACATTTTTGCTTTAGAATCTGTGTGTTTTGTGTATAAATTGATAGACTTTCGTTAATAGACGTTGATTTAGTGCAACCGTAAGCTATAGCCATGAAGAATGGCATTCAGTGGCGGAACTAGCGGTTTTCGATGCAAGACACTGGCCGTGTTCTCGGTAGAGAGTTAATCAGGATTAACGCCATACTTCAGTATGGCGTTATTTCCGGATTAAGTCTCTAGTGAGAACACGGCCTTAGTTTAGGCTACACGGCGGATGTCATGCGCGAGTAGCATAAAGTAGCATCGTCAGCATATGATCGTAAAATGTTTTCGATGTTTTGCGAAATATCATTGATATAGATTGGGAATAAGAGAGGACTGGGTACCGAACCCTGGGAAACCCATACTCCAATTTGTCTCAGGGAAGATTTATGTTATTAAAGGTGCATATTCACAGCAAAATGCTTGAAAATGAAATTGGCAAAATTGTATACTTTTAGAGACTTAAATTATGAACCTAGACGAAAAAAATCTTAACATATGATGCTTTCAATACGTATAAATTAATAAAAAAAATTTAAATTGTGAAATTGAATTAGAGACACGAGTCTCTAAAATTCAACATCGAAATTAAAAAAATATAATAATATGTGTGGAATGAAATCATCATATGCTAAAATTTATTTCGTTTCATTACATTGATGTACACAAATTAAGCCTCTAACAGTACACAACTTAAACAATTTTTTGTTCACACAATTTGCTGTGAATATGCACCTTTAAATAAAAGAGGTTGTTGCCGTTAAGAAATATAATTTCTAAACCATGTAAGAATGTTTCCTCCTAATCTATGTGTTTGTAATTTAAAGATTAAACTTTTATGCCATACCCTGTCAAAGGCATTCGAAGTATCACAGAATACAACGCATGAAGATGTATGTTGCCTAAGGCACCACATGTTTCAGGTCGGACTATTATTAGGCGTATAGATTGCTATACATACATACAATTCATACACTATATAGTATAGGAAGAATAAATTGAGCAGGTCACCAGTCAAATTAGTTTCAAATATTCAACAGCTATTAGGTTATTTGTTCATCAACAGCATACAATTCGCACACTTTGGGATGACACGAGCCGAATAGACACTTGGAATCTTCAGCAGACAAATTAGTTTTCAAAATATTCAACATTTATTAAATTGTAATCCTCATAATGGCATACAATTCGTACTCAAATGTGCATGTGGGTTGGGTGGGGCGTGGCCGAGTCTCACTTCCCCTTTCTGTTTCATTTACATGTAAGAGAGGAGAAGAGAAGACCGGGTGAACGCACTATGCGCTATAGGATTGGGGTGTGAGTATGTGAGGGTAAAGGATGACCGTAATAATTAAAATTGTTGATAATACTAACGATGACACCGGATGATAATAATATGGATTAAAACCTTGAAGATATAAAAGCGGCAACAGTTGGTGATTATGATTTAATATTATATTCTGTTGGGTATTTTGGGACTAGTTCGACTGGGGGCTGTTGGTGCCATATGCAACAGCAGCCGCTGGTCGGATTGGTTTCAAACTGAGCAACAGCTTTTCTCTGTGCAGTTACCTTGAGATTTGTACTACATTAAATAAGGTTCAAAGCATATAAATCGACCCTAACATGTACAATAAATGGAATAGATAGCATCTGATATTCTTGTTAATCTATGTATATTTGTATTATGCAACATTATTATGTTATTTCTGATTTCTGATTTATGATAATGCTTTAATATTACATATTTTGTTGGGTACTTTGGGGTCAGTTCGACCGGCAGCAGCAGCAGCAGCAGCAGCAGCAGCAGCAGCAGCGGCAGCGGTAGTAGTAGTAGTAGTAGTAGTAGTAGTAGTAGTAGTAGTAGTAGTAGTAGTAGTAGTAGTAGTAGTAGTAGTAGTAGTAGTAGTAGTAGTAGTAGTAGTAGTAGTAGTAGTAGTAGTAGTAGTAGTAGTAGTAGCAGCAGTAGTAGTAGTAGGACAAAAATTTATGGAATATATGTCTTCCAGAAAACTGTACGCCGCTTAAACTCTCGCCGTTAATGACGGTCTGCGAGATGGTGTGTCCTCCCATTTGGCTGATTTTGGTATGTGTGCGTGTGTATGTAGATGTGCGTGCGTGCGTACGTGCGTGCGTACGTGCGTCCGTGCGTGCATGCGTGTGTGTGTGTTCAGGATGCCTCCACCACAAAAATATATAATTTCTACTCTGAGAATCAATTTCCTGCACTCTGAGTGATACAAGAGCATCTTTACTTCTCGTTAATTTATAGGTATTTTCATTTTAGCTGCATTTAATACTAAGAAGTGCTTATGGAACCTAATCATCCCCCGCGGCTATGTACTGCCATGTACTGACGTGTAAGCTATCGTCTGTAGTCTATCTGATAGGAAACACATTGTATTGAAATAGTGCCATGCTACAGGCTAGGCATGGTGTAAGAAAGATTCTGTTCAACGTTAAAATTAGGCTACGCGGAATGTGGAGAATGACGGTGGATTGAGCCGTGCCACCCTCAAAAGACCACATGCGCAGTCACCCCTCCACCCCACCCCCAACATTGAACCCCACTCTCCTCATCACCGAATCTGACAGATATGATAACGATTAATTTTTTTTGCATATATAACTCAATAAAAAATTGTGCAGATACTCCGTACTAAAAAAATGAAAATCATAGGCATTGAAGACAGATTTTCTTGCGTGCCCAATTTGCAAACAAAATCATTTCAGGAGTAAGTAACAGATGCACAATTAGACAGCACAGCGTCCATATAAGATACACTCGCTGTGAGTTTAGCGAGAGTTCCTTATTGAACACTTTAATGACTAAATTTGTTAGAAAAGTTAAAATATTTACTCCATGAATGTCCATTTGCAGGCCAAGAGAAGATCATTTTTGAAAATTTACTACTGGAATGACTGGCTTGTTTATCGGTAAATTGTTGTAAATTTTCAAAAATAGTCTTCTCTTGGCCTGCAAATGGACACTCCCCAAGACCACTACAGAGGCCGGTTTTGGCCGGCTTCGTCATGAAAGGGTTAATTTCTTATATACTATGGCAAAACATATGTTTGATATTTATGATTAAATGGTTTGATATTTAATTTTCCGAGGATCAAAGTGCCTGGGGTAGTGGTGGTGGTGGTGTGGGGGGGGCGGCTGTTCTAACACCCAAAAATGCTCCCTTGGCTACCCCACTGCCATAAGGGGAAGGGGGTTTGCATTCACGTATGTGTGTCCGGAGCTCCATCTAAAAAATTTCTGATCCAATTTGGCCCGAATCTTAACACAACAAAGAATATTAATGAAAGAGGATTTCCAGGCTTCGGCTGTGCCACGGATAAAAAAAACCCCTCAAATATTGACCAGATAAAATTCTGGCTCTATGGATATCTCGGAAACTACTTTTTTCATATTTGGCTCAAATCTTAACACAAGAAAGGATGTGGCCATATACTAGGATTCCAAATAGTTGGTCGCAATCACAACATTAAAAAATAAGAAAAAGATCCTAAAAATTCAGAAAAAATAAATTTACACCGTGACAGAAACGCGGACTCGATTGATCGATTCACACATTCACCGTTGTCCCGTCTGTACGTCTGCACGTCTGTCGTTGTAATCTAACGTGACCTTTCCTATCCCAAAATGCTATACTTACCTGCTGGTAGAAGCAGCAGAAGAATGGTTGCAGAAAACGTCATGACGTCAGATGGAATCTCAGATACTTTTCGAATACTGGATATTCTTTCAAACCGATTTGCCCAGTTGTGAGATTTGATCAAGACGCCATGCTTTTTATCCCATTTTCAAACAATTACAAGGAAGTTATACACACATTTATTGTATATAATCTATTTATTTATTTATTATTCTGCTCTATCTTACGACCGTAAAACGACCGTGGCGCTTACAGAGGTCTGGGCGAATAGATCATGAAATGGGAACTTAGTCCATGAGGCGTGATGACCGGATGATTGATCTGAGGATTGCTCACGCCTTACCTCTATGTGTCATGTAGGTAAGTATAGGCATATAGCAAAGGGCGCTTATTATTCTTTATAACTGATTGTGTCAACAGCGCCTACACGCACTAAAAATGATACTTAAACCTACTGCCCGCAGACAGCGATTTCTTGTGGTTTTCCTCGCGGAGCGCTTGCAGTGTGTTGTGTCCGCACAATGGGAAAGCCCCTTCTTGCGCTGTCCTTGCATCTTTTTCTTGCGGTTTCAAACTCCGCCAGACATCTCATGGTTTTCAACATGTTCAAAATTTCTACAGATTTCTACATAAACCGCTAGAATGCACAAGAAACCGCAAGCACATTCGCGCTGTAGGCAGGGCTTGCGCAATGTTCCACAACGAAATGCATGGAATTTTCCACTTCTGCCCCCCCAACCCCGCCAACCCCCAAAAAGGGCTCAGCTTTCTTAAACCACTTTCGTATACAGCATCCTTTCCTGCTTTCCTATACAGAATCATTTGGTCAATGTAGTTTGTGCTGCTTGTGTGTAGTTTGTGTGATAAAATTCCGCTTGTTGATAGTGTGCTTTGCTGTAGTAGATAATTTGGAAAAGGATTTGGACTGGACTGGACTGGAAAAATGCCCCCACGCCTCCCCCCCCCCCCACCCACCCAAAAAAAGACCAGGAAGCCGCATTTGAAACTGGATCAGGCGAAAGAGCAGGATGTGGCTCAGTGGTATCAAGACCACCCTCTATATACCCTGTAATTATATACTCCAGAAATCCAGGCGGCTTTTTTAAAATTAATTCCTGAGATTTCTTGTGAATTCTTGTGATCGACCGTGCTGTGGGCAATGGCAGTCTGCAAGGTAGCGCAAGACAAAAAAAACAACAAGGAATTGCAGATTTTTGCGGGGGAAAAATCACCAAAACTTCCGCAAGAAACCACAAGAAACCGCCGCAGTCTGTGGGCAGTAGGTTTTATATTAAACCTTTACGATCAATGTTTGTCGAGAAAATTGAATTTTTGGCTCTTCCCTCAGTGAATGTTCATTTCCAGGCCGGCAGAAGACCACTGCAATTTACAAACTATAGATTTACACATGCGTCATAATGATTGTGATCTCTGTTGGGCTGCAAATAGATATTTCTCAAGACCGCTATAGAGGCCGTTTTGACTATTAATTAGGCCGTGTTCCCACTAGAGAGTTAATCTGGAGTAATGTCATACATTACACTAGAGTAACTCTCTAGCGCGAACACGGCTTAGTCAATGGTCAAGAAAATCCGAATTTTTGCTAAGTCAGTGTTCACGTGTAGGCCAAGAGAAGACCATTTTGAAAATTTACCCCTGGAATCACCATATAAAACCAGTCATTCCAGTGGTAAATTTTCAAAATAATCTTCTCTTGACCTGCAAATGGGGATTCATCAAGGTCACGACAGAGGGAGTTTTACACGATTTAACCATTAAAGGGTCAAGTTGATTCAAAAGGGGTTAATGACGTTGTTGAAAGGTGTTCGTTAAAGCTGTTGTAGTTGAAAGCAGCAATATTTTACACCACCTTCCAGTTTATCCATCCATCATATGACGTCATAATCAACTACGTGACGTAGTATGACGTCATAATCAACGTCGTCATGAATGGCGTAGATAAGTATGTCACGAACGCATAATTGAAGACGGACTAAGCGTTGTTATACGAATTGTATCTTTTTACTATTTAATAAACATGCTGTTGAATATTTTGAAAGTAATTTGACTGGACAACGCCCAGTCAGATTACTTTCAAAATATTCAACAGCTTACCTGTACAGTTTTGTGGAAATTGTTAGTCGGGGACTTCAGGGATCGATGGACCCAGCACGGACGAATCGTGGGTGGAGCTTTGCTGGATATGGGCGGGGCATAGCTAAAACTGGAAAGATCCACTACAGTAAAACTCCACAAGGGAGTAGGTCCTTTTTAAAATGTGATGCCGTGCTGTATTGGACATCACCGCGTTACAGCAATATCAATCCAAATAGAGCGATCCATTTCTAGCCATGCTCCGCCCATTTCTAGCCATGCTCCGCCCATTTCTAGCTAAGCTCCCCCCACTTTGTAGGTGTGTTTGAATCAATTTATATACTTTGCACCCTGAATTACCAGAATTCGAATTTCACGGCAACTACACATGAAAGGTGTTTGAAACTAAATTGACTGGGCGGGAATAGCCCATGGCAGCAACCACGCCCATGCAGTCAAATTAGTTCAACAGAATATTTATTAAAAAGAAAATCCATCAAAGACATATACAATTCGTTCACTTGACGGAGCTAGATACGTCATAAAGGTTGTGGTCTCAGCTCATTAATGAGTAATTGAGTATGACGTCAGATGCGTAATTGCCAGATGGGATCCTCTACTGATCACCCTTGTTGGCTAGTTGCGTAATAAATTCCTCCGCTGTCCGGAAAGTCATTACATCACCGGAGTATAAGTTATTTGTTTGATTGGCGTCTATTCCAAAATGATCTGATATTACTCATTCGAATTCTGATCGTGGAACAATATGATGGTTGTTTCTGTGTCCTGATGCAGGTTGAAAGTAATGGTAATGGTATTTGCCGGGTTCGGCTCTTGGTTGACTCTGCTGATGTTGCTGTTATTGATGACGACGATTGTTTGGCTGTTTGGTGTTTTGATGATGATGATGATGATGATGATGATGATGATGATGATGATAATGATGATGTGTGGATAACGCTAATAAATCGTACCAAATGGATAACGTAAATGGGTTGCTAAATGAAAGATTGTAAAATTAGCCATATATCCGACAGCGTAGCGGAAATCTATTTTCATCAGCACGTTGAATGTAAACACAGTATTGCTGATTTTAATTAAATAAACATTGTCATATTGCCCCCAAAATGTTCTTGCACGCACTCGTACTCTATTGGGTGGGAGAGGGGGTCATCATTCAAATCGTCTTCGTGCGTGCATCCTTGTGTGCGTGTGTATACGGTGTATACGGTAGCGATGTGTTAATGTATACCATAACTAATTTGGACCGTTTGTCAACAGGCCAGGACAGTTTTAGATGGCATAAAGCCCATATACCAATTTGTTATTGGCGCGCGCGTTTATAAATCGCGCACGACCAATTTGACAATTGGTAAACGGCGCGCAGCCCATATTCCAATATTAAACTTGCGTCAACAGGCAGTAGGTTATTAAAAACTCTTCCAAAACATCATAAAACTGTAATTAACCTATTCAACGATGATACGAGCGGTTCAATAGTAAAATTGGCATATGTCCCGTCCGCCATTTACAAACAGGCGCACCGATAACAAATTGGCATATGGGTCTGCGTCATTCACAAACATGGCAAATTGGTACATGTATCTTTGCCTGTTTGCTTCATATTTGCGATAAGCTTAACTGAAACTATATAGTCATAAATGCACAGCGCAGGCCATTTCGAGCGTTTCTGAGCGTCGTAGAAATATAGCTTGCCGCGAAATTAACATCTGTAAGACACTGAACAATGGTTTAATGGTAACCTCAGGTTAACTAACACAGGTCTAATTAAACTACCTTTCAAGTATACCAATCGTGTTAACCCACAAACAGTGGGTTGACTAAACTCGGTTTAGCTTTAGCTTAAACTTGTGTACGGTTACACGTTCTTTATGCATATGGGCCCAGATGGTTGCTGGAGCTATATCCTCGTGCCAGTGCGTCGTCAATGACAAGACAGACAGACGGACGGACGGACGGACGGGCGGGCGGGCTGACGGGCTGGCGGGCGGGTGGCCAGGTTGGCGGGTGGACAGATAGACAGACACACAGACAGACATTAATCATTTCATGGAGAATTCAGTCCAAATCGACCGCTTCAGTGAGCTTGAGGAATGTCCATTTGCAGGCCAAGAGAAAAATATTTTTGAAAATTTTACTATTGAAATGACTGGCTCGGTAACCGAGCTAGTCATTTCAGCGACGCATTTAAAAAAGGTCTTTTCTTGGGCTACAAATGGGCATTTAATAAGCACATATTTAATTTCACCACGCCCCCACCCCCACCCCCACCCACCTCCGCCCCGGCCCCCACCAAATTTAACCATTAATGTCAATGATTGACACCTCATATCAATATTCCTATTTATACCATATTATGTACGATGTCATGATCAAGAGCCGATTAATTCACGAAGATTCGCGGATGCCCTATAAAGCTGTTTGTCGTGCGTGCATTGTCCAACATCGTCACGTACTTATCGTGACTCGGCTAACAAGTTTCGGGTTTCAAGTTTATTTAAATGTCCCTAGGTCGCATAGTGACATATGGGGAACATTAGCCTACATTTAGGCAATAAGCGCGATTAATATAGCTCGTCGTCGTCGTCACAGTCACTTCACTTGTCCTCACCACAGTTATCGTAGTCGTCGTCGTCGTCATCATTGTCGTCGCTATCGCCACTGCCGCCGATGCTACTGCTGCCGTTCTTACTAAAGCCTTGTCTGTAGCTGTTGGAAGTTGAGCGCTGCCCTAAGGATCCATATGATTAACAGATACTACCAAGCTGGAATGGGTTCAACACATTGGTATCTTGTGTGTCAACATCCATTGCTGAAGTTAGTTACTGTCTGATAATAAATTGTTCACCGATTGAGCCTAGTACCGTGCACAGTGATGAAGCTTGTGCAAAAGACGATGTCAAGCCATGGCCGATAAAACAGTGTCATCATTTTCGACTTGACAATCTACATGGTGGCTAAGGAAATACAGTGGTGCCACCCTAAGGAGGTTAAGGATATGGTGATTAGAATGGGCCGGTTCCATATCGCACTCAACAACATGGCAGTAATGGGTAAAATGTTCGAAGACTCAGAACTGGAAAATTTCGTTGAATCAGGAGTCTATGTAAATACCACAGCAGAAACTCTACTAAAATTAAAGTCCTACAACAGTGGGATCAGCGGTATTAAGCTGATCATGGAAGCACTAGTGCACTTGGAATGATAGGAACTATGCAAGTAGTTACCGTAAAGACAATATGATAGCGCAGTGGATAAAGAAACACTCTCTGCACATATTCATGCCTGCAAAGATGCAGGAAATCAGAAGACCGATACCATGCACAGGTGTTATCAGATGATCTGTGGTTTCCAGAACTTGATCTCACTCTTCAGGATAGTTCAGAAGATAGCTTTAAGCTCTTCCCCTTCTCGACTAACTACATCGAGATGGTACAGTTGCTGCTCGACTTAATTCGGGATGATAGATAGATGCTGGTAGTTACACTTACAGATTGTAGCCAGGATGCGCTCCATCCTTTTTCCGCAATGGGCTGCCCAAAATACAGACGATGACTCCCTGTAAACCCATGTGGCATAAAACGACTGCCAGAGAAATTCGCTGAAGTATGATGGTCCTTCATTAATCGTAATCATGCTGGCTGTCGATCACACCAGTCAAAATGTCGTGTATGGACTGACATGCCATTACAGCAGTCCATCAACCTAGACTTCAAGAAGAGAGGAGCTATCGTTGGTATCACGCAAAGTCTAGAGGCCATAGACAGATGGTTCTTAGCAACATGTGAGCACTTACATCTGCTACAAAGAACATGTGTGCTATACAAAATAGCAAACCAATCGGAACACACAATGATACGGGTGCGTCCATGCAAAGGAAAGGTGAAGGTGATGTCCAGAGGGTGGTGTCTTCATATAGATCTGGTGTTGCAGAAAATCTTTTCGATATTGATACTCTCGACGAAAGAGTACCAGTCCCTCATCAATATGGCGTGATGCTACCACAACTGTCAGCAGAAAACATTGGACAGTCCAGGAATAACCGAAGGAGATTGCTACAAAACGCCTAGACACCAATGAGAAATCTTTCTGGAAACCTTTCCACGCACGAATATCAAGACGTTTGCATCAATGGCACGAAAGAAGATGCTGAAAGCTGGCAAAGACAAGGCAGCTGCTGTCATCATTGCCAATAGAGATATCTTTGACAGACTACTGATTGCCACTAAATCATGAGATGTCAATATGAAGAAACTCCTTAAGCTATCAGCCGTGCCTTGTGATCTGATGCAATTTTATGACAGTTTGACTAAGAGTGTGAACAGAGACCTGCTAGCTGAGTTGGAATAAAATGCTAATATATTGACAAAACATCCCTGTAGTGAACAGCCACTACCCTCTGCAAATGTCATAGCTGGCATGGTCCACCATGTTAAATCTGGTGGCGCCAAGACATTTGGACTGAAGCACTTGGTTAGAATGGCCGCAACAGAGTTGACATGTTATATTTATTGCTATGGCCAGCCTGACTCCATTGAAGTAGGAGAGCGTATGTGATGAGCGTTATCTACAGCACTGGAGATTTAAGGTCTTGGGACCTGCTACACCCGTAGCCGAAAAATAGGACAACGATGACAACAAAAAGACGTTCACAAAGCCAACAACAAGGCAATCGTATGGGTTGTCAAACAGAACCAGAAATATTGGCACTCAACGATCTTGTCGTCGGCGGAGGCTTCAAGGATGAAAGAAAGGGTTGCAGGTGGATAATAAAAGGGATTACTGACAAAACTCTCATCACTGGTGTCTTATCCTGAAGAGGCTTATATTGTATACGCAAACTGCTTCCTGTGACCATCCATATGTGATTATGCTGTCGCGCACGTGAGAGAGTGGGAGAGAGAGAGATAGAGATAGAGAGAGAGAGAGAGAGAGAGAGAGAGAGAGAGAGAGAGAAACGTTGATGTCATATGTATACATCTGTACAACACAATGATGTGCCAGAAATTCTGGCTTCGTACAGGAGTGAAACAAGTCTATGATATATTCCAATCCACAAAATCGTATCGACAATCGGTCCAGAAGTATGCAAAGCACGTCCATCCTTGCATGCACTCGACGAGTACCTTCAGTGGCATTTGTAAAACTACAGCTGTGAGGTATCTCCAGACAGACGAAATGTTGCAGAAGCGAGTGTCACAGCTTGGAAATATCATCCCTTCGACACATGCCATTGGCTGCACTTGCGAACAGAGTGTGTGCTCCCTGTACACGAAAGATCGGGCGGCTGGTGATAGGGCAAATGAAGTTAGATATCGCATGTTATGCCAGAAAAGGCAGAAGAGTGAATGCCTCCCACGAACTTCCGATGACGACTATGCTGATGATGTTTAACAACATATTGAATTTTTTCGTGACATTTAATTTGAACTGATCAAACATGTTGAATGTGAGCAGGAACTTGCTTTGGTATTGATTGACTAACCGAGTCATTGTGAAAGCATTGTCAACAATTTTGATGTTAATATTGAGTGCAAGGCGATAATTATCATATTGTAGCCTCCGGGCGTGCGCGCTGGTCCACCAGAGATTCCCGCTCTGTGGCACCACAGGTACGCAGCACAGCGGGGTGGGGCAGCTGGTTAGATGCGGATCTTGGGGTTGCAGATCCGGTGTTGCGCGCTGCTAGATCATACAGAAACCGACTTCTAGAGCTGGTGGAATGTTTACCATCGTCGCCAAAGTTGAACCTCACTGTTTCATCCACGCTGTTGGTGTCACCGGTGTGATAGTTCCACAGCTCCATTTTACAGCCGGCATATAATAACTAAAAATACATACAATAGTTAGTGAAATAACAGTCAAACAATCCTACTCGTTTGCTGCTACCTGGAGGAGGTCTTGTACATGGGGCTGGGTTGACGACTCATCATCGGGGTCCTCGCCAGAGGTACATTACAGAGTAGGATCCGTGAGGCATCCCCGTAAAGAAGGGTCCTAGCGCGGCTACTTAACTGGTTTAATATACACCAAATCGACCCATACGAACATTATTTTGATGCGCGACGAAAGTGCCTCACGTGTGCCTCCGTCACAGGAAAATGGCCTCAACACCGAAGCGGAGAAAGAGAGATGGCAAAAAGGGCCACACTCTCGTTAAAACCAAATTATGTAAACGAGTCAACCTAGTGTGGCTATATGGTTGTTGTGATGCACGCTGTTTTACGTGAAGGTGGGGTGGATGATTTCCGCAGAATTCAACACTGCCATCTTATGTAAGTTCCAAGACCCTGTGTTAGTAGTTGCCGCTTTTATTTATGCAGGCCTTCTGCTAATTACTTCCCTATCATTTAGTTGTTGGGACCAAGTCTAGTTTTAGCTTGAGGCCACCATACAGAACATTCCCCTCAGTAGACGCGTGTGTACCTATCATGAGATGAAAGCTACAGAATCATATAATGATTCTGTCACCATCAGGTCATGACCACACATAACATCACAAGGACAAATAACGTATATAAATGTTTGAAAAGCACATTTAAGTTTTACGGTGTTGATAAAGATGAAGCTATCCAACTATGGTGACCTTCCCCGGAGGGTGTTGTGGGTTCTAAGACCGCACCCAGTCACTGGTAGAGTTAAATGGAGAGCTGGTTCCTTTCCGTCACCAGTGTGTCGGCTATGGATTATTACTGATCCGTATCCGGGGAGCTAATATTTACCTGTCATTAGGGTTATGTAAAATCGCCCAGAGATGCACTGCAGGCCAGTAATTAATCATATATAGATTTTCGCAGTGCTTCCTACTTTGGCGGGGTTTTCTAACTAACCAGTATCCGAGGATATACGGAGGGGGCTGTATGCAGTGATCGTCACTTTATTTCCAGCCACTCTGGAACCCCAATAGTTCCAGAGGTAACTCTAAATAACGTGACGGAAGGAGGTCCAAACAATTAACAAGCCCGAGGGCTAGTGGAATGTAGACAGAGACGATTACTCATAATGGAGGCCTTACGGTAAGTGGCCAATTTATACAATCTACCCAGAGTGTGGTGTTACATATCCGCCTCTCCGGAAAAGAGACTAACACAAAATGTCTCCTACCGAGTAATCGTCTCTACTACTATAAACATGTCCTATCGAGCTAGAACAGTCCAGGTTTAGTCGGCCGCATGTCATGTTCGCATAATGAGAACATGAACAACGACATCAGTGAAAAATTGATGCTGTGCGGTGAACAAGGTGGTGCGGATGTTGTTGCTGTATATTGTAACCTAGTGATACTGCGGTCCAAGAGGTTTTATAATAAACAATACAATTTAACATGGATGGCTGCTGTCATATCAATAACATTGTTAAATACAGTAAATAGAAGGTCACTCGACCTTACGGTGCTAATGAGCACGAAAAATAAGGATACTATATACATAATAATAATAATAAATGATAAAATGCGGTTTCAAATGACCGGGAGGTACCTATTAGTCATCAGTACCTGTTACATAAAAGTAATACAATAATAATATAATAAAACAGAGCACCTATTAGTCATCAGTACCGAAGAAGTTCCATATTCACGATGGTTGAAGCGTAATACAATTGGAACGTGAGATGGGACGATGCAGAAGTTAGCTGCTAGGAAAATACGGCAGGCACACTACGGATACGGCTCATTCTCAGAAAAGTGAAGACGAACCTTCGCGGAGGAAGATGGCTAGTAGATAGTCAAGTCTACATGAAAAGTTATCAATTTAACTGAGTCGTCTAAAAGTTCCGTACTGGTGCGGAAGTTGAAAAGCGCCCTATAGCTCACGGAGGGCTACTGATGAATGTTTTTTAATGCGAATGCATTCTGATGGATCACAAGATGAGATGCATCGAATAGCTCACACGATGCATTAAGCAATGCGAAAGATTTTGTGGAAATTGTTAAAGTGCAATTTCTTTTTAGCCGCTGGGCGGATTTCAACCAAATTTGGCTAGCAGGGCCATATTGTCGCACGTTCCAGATCGTGTATTTAGAATTTTGATTGGTCAACTTTCTGGCTAAAGATCTTGCTTTTAATGAAACATTTACCGAAAATAGTCAAAACTTATCTCTCCTTAAATCGCCAGATGGATTTCAAACAAATTCGGCTAGACGGATCCTAGAAAGTTATGGTCCAGAATATCTATTTCGGAATTTTGATTTGGTCATTTTGGGATTAATCATGGATTTTCATAACTTCCGGAAGTACTATAGGAAATGAATGGGCCGCTTTAAATGACTTATCAAGAACTACCTGGTGGATTACAAAGAAAGTTGGGTGGATGAACCTTAAATGAGTGGCTCCACAGATTCCATTTCGAAGTTTAATTAGACCATTTTTCCGGTGGCCATCTTGTTGTTCTCGACGATGACGTCTCAGGAACTGCTATGCAAATCAGGCTGAAACTTATTAGATTTCATCGAAAAATAAGGGCTTCTTCTTCTTTTCGTTCGCTGATCATACCGCCAGCCCTGTAAGTGACTATCGACATGATCATATGCGTTAAGTGCGTGGATCCATGGTTTGTTAGAGTGCGCCGTGCGGCCTGGAACCTCCGTCCTCAGCACTCGAGGTTTCTGTCAGGGTTACCTCACCCGTACCTCCTTTAGTCGCCTCTTACGACACGCAGAGGATACGGAAGGTGTATTCTAAGCCCCACCTACAGGGCAAGATAAATAAGGGCAATTACTGTTTTTCAAGAGACATTGATCCATCATCAAACATACCTGTCATGGATCAATCAAAATTTAGCTTTTGGTGGCCATACTGGAATCTGTTATTGGCTGCATGGCACCTAAGCTTCAATCCGATTAAGTGGTAAGCATCCTTCATTAATTTCCTACTAAATATGTGTGCGATGAATTCCAATTGTGTATTTTGTCTGTTCGAATGGTTCAAATGTCAATGGTCCAGGTGGGTGCTAAGTCCCTTGGGCTCCTTGTTTTTGGCAGCTATCTTGGATTTTCCGAAAATAATCCATTGTATCTATTGAGATGCAAATGGTTCAAATGCTGATGCTCCGGGTGAGCCTCACATGCCCTCTGACCTCTTGCTCTCTTATAGGTATATGCACCGACCCATCCTCATATCTAGTTATAGATAATCGGCAAATTATTATGAAATTCACATGATGTGAAACACAGTGATAAATATCAAATATTACACGAATATCAGTGGTATTTAACCCTTTGAACCCGAAAGGCCAAACACAATTTCAATTACAATTTAATAATCTTTCTGTTGAATATTTTGAAGCTAATTTGATGGGGAGCTGTTGGTGCCTATACAGGCAGTAACAAGTTTCTGTCAAATTAGTTTCAAAATATTCGATAGATTACGTGTAGCGTTACGTCGATACTGAGATTCTGGTAATTCAGGGTTCAAAGGGTTAATCTGTCAAAATGTTACTCAACTGTTAATCCTTTACACATCCTAACCTAAGTGATTAGATTAATCATTAAAACATATTCAATACATTATTTTGAAATTTATTTTGTTGAAAATTGCTTCTGCATCTGACAGCATCAGATTTCAAACACCATCTTCCAGATATTCATTATGCGTACATCTATCCTGCATGGGCTGAAACGTATTATTATTTGTTATCTAATCTATCAAATCAGTGACGTCTGTAGGCCAATTCACCTTTCCAGAGTAGCCACCCATCATATGACGTCATAATTAACTGCGTGATGTGTACAATGACATCATAATGAATGGCGTCATGGATGACGTCGATAAGTACGTCACGAACGTATATTTGAAGACGGTCTATGCGTTGTTGTACAAATTGTTTGGTTTTACTATTTAATAAAATAGGCAGCAACAGCACCCAGTCAACTTAGTTACAAAATATTCAACAGCTCCCCTGTATAGTTTTCAGGAAACTGATAGCTAGGGCATCTGGGGATCTATCAATCCAAACACGGCGAGGTGTGGGTGGAGCTTAGCTAGTGATGGGTGGGGCATAGCTAAAAATGGAAAGGTCAATTAGGGAAAGCTCATTAAGCCTTTCATCGATGAATTAAACATATCTCATTTCTACAGCAAACATACCGGAAAACTACTGAATATTTTGGAAATTAATTTGGACAGCAATGGCTCCCAGTCAAATTAATTTCAAAATATTCAACAGAATAAGTTTTATGTCATAAATAAGTTACTTTTTCAGGGATTTACTGGTGAAAGGTTAAAAGCTGAACTTTGTGATACAATAGATCCTTATTAAAAGCCTGAACGGCCTGAAACAACACATTCAAGACTTCCGAAATCAGGTAAGATAATTTTGTTCAATCTTTCCTTGATTATTAATGCTACAGTGAACCTAGGTAGCAAACATCAGAACGCTGAAAATAGCTGTTGAGAGTACCATACCAGCAGGGCGGTCTGAAATTCCAAACATTTAACTGTTCATCATTTTAACTAACCGACAGGCTGCTGCAAGCCCAAACAATAAATTCAATGCGCAATATTTTGAAAATAATTTTACTGCATGTTATTGTTGGCGGCGAAATAGTTTTCAACCTATTCAGCAGATCCAGAGTTATTGCCCATGTATGATGTAGTCAGCAGAAATTCAGCAGACAAATAGTTAAAGATATAATTGTTCCAAGATATGGCTCAATGCGTCTGTCATTTCAGTGTTTAACAGTAATATTTACTGTTAGACACGGAAATGACAGACGCATTGCTATGCCCCGCCCATCTCTAGCTAAGCTCCACCCACGCTTTGCCTCGTGTTTGGGATCAATCGATCGCTGCACTCTCTGAATCTCAATTTCCAGAAAACTATACAGGTTAGCTGTTGAAAGTTTTGAAACTAATTTGACTGGGTGCTATTGCTGCCTGTCAAATTAGTTTCAAAATATTCGACAGAATGTTTATTAAATCGTAAAAACATACAATTCGTACAACGTATCGGATTATTAGGCCTTTAAATCGAGTCTTTCATGCTGTAATTGATTATAACGTAATCCTACACGTCACCTAGTTGATTATGATGTCATATGATGGAGGGATAAGCTGGAAAGGTCCATTCTACTGCATCTGTCGGATTCTTGCATTCCGGAATTTGGCTAAATGTTGGCCTGATAACCGGAATTCGTTTCTATCGGTTAAGGCTCACCAATGGCATTGTAGATCAAAGATACCATTGACAAAAGGACTACATTAGTACACCGCAACCTGCGTATCCTTGATGCTTTACACCTAGGCAGCTCCAAAAGCTGGTCTAACCAAACATGATGCCTTACACCGAAGACACCTCCGTACCATCAATGAACGCTACTTAGATTGTGTCCAAGTGGACTGACTTATTGCTGTTGACAATCGATGTTTCATTTGTAAATCTTACTTAAAATTCTGAGGAGCAAGATTACATTGCGCCACTATAATCTTTGATGTGGATAGCTAGCTGTCAATAGTACCATGCAAGTTTTGTTAAAAATCATATACACAATATTCTGACAAACCGTCACACAGTTTACCTGTGTGTGCGCGTATGCGTGCGTGTGTGCGTGTGTATGTATGTGTGTGCATGTGCGTACGTGTTTCGATAGAGATATTTCTGCAGTATCTCGTATCCCGTAGCTGATGTTAAGACTGTCTTCTTGATAGAAGAGGTTCAGGGTTGGACATACATGGATTGACATTGCTATATTGAGTTGCTCTCGACTGTAAAAGCGGCTATTCTGATAGGTTGAGCGTTATGACGTCATCATTTGTTGTTCTCGGGGTAGGACACTACAATATTTTGACTGGATGACTTGCCAACATATTTCCACAAAATCCTACAACAAGCAGACAGATTTCACTGGTGTAACTCCAGGGTATGAATACAGGCCTTGTTATTAATATTATTAATATTACTATTATTATAATTAGTGGCATTGCGTAGGGTTAGTGACAGCATTTTGAGGTATTTTGCAGGATCTCGTAGCTTATGTTAAGACTTTGACTTTTTGGTAGATGAGGTACAGCGGTTTCACATACATGGATTATCATTGCTCTATTGAGTTGATCTAGGCCATGAAACGCCACAGCCATGTTCTGAATGCTAAACATTTAGAGTATACTCCCATTGCCTCTCCAGTAGTAGTAGCTCTCAAAACGCAGACGCCTAGTTTGCATGGGTCATTACCATGACTTTTTGTAATAAACTAAAGTTAGCAGAAACAACACATACCCCGGATTCAAGCCACCTGTTGGTAAGAAGCGAAAAAAGCAGCTATCACATCAGAAATTCTTAAATTAATAAAAGCTAAAAATACAGGTTGGGTGTGAATTATATGAAAACCAGAACAGACAAAGACAGTCTTAAATATACACACCTGCGAAACACACTTAAAACACTCACAAGAACTGCTAAATGAGAAAAAGAAAAAGAAATAGCCAGAATTGTAAAAACTAATCCCGACAGGTGTTGGTATCATGTCAACCGTACAAGAAAACTCACCTCCAGAATACCTGAACTTGAGGTTGCAGCAAATGGTACAGTCCTGAGAGTACAAAATGATATTGACAAGGCTGACGTATTAGCAAATTTCTATACTACTGTTTTCATTGATGAAGACACGAATATGCCCCCACACCTTACTAGGCGAAACTCTCTATAGTCGCAGTACCTTCGGCCTCAGCGAAACACTTAAAATTATGGAATCAATAAACATTTCAAAAGCATTTGGACCTGATGAGGTACATCCTCGTCTCATATACGAATTAAGAGAAGTACTATATAAACCGCTTAACATCATATTCAACAAATCATTTGTCTCAGGATGTGAACCTACCAGCGAACTACAGACCAATAAGCCTTACAAGTGTATTTTGCAACCTAATGGAAAAACTCATTCGGGGTAAGATAGTAAAGCACATGACGTCAAACGATCTACTCACTAGTAAACACGCGTGTGTGTGTGCGTGCGCATGTGCGTGCGTGTGTGTTTGGGCGCGCTAAAGCGTTTTGCAGTACACTGAGCTGTACATTCTTTTAGCCTTTATAGACTGATTGATATATCAAAAGGAGGTGGGGAACCTGGATGGATATATACTTACAATCACCAAACCAACACGCACATAAAGAACCATATTTTATTTATATTAACATTTTTATATTGAACAACATATTACATAGAATAAACATATAGTTTATGTTACTGGCATAAACAAATAGTCAATGTTCTGGAGATCCATGAATTGACGGGTATACTGATATGCGACTCATCAATAATACCAATACTTTCAGTATCAGAATCATTTATTATCATCAGCGAAATCATCATCGTCAGTATCAACGCCCGCATCTAGATTGTTGCTTATGTACTCCTTGATCAGGAACTCTCCGTTACGAATATCTGAGAAGACTGCTTCATTGTATGTGTACCCCTAAGTGATAAAATATTTAGTACCTGACGAATTATTTTAATGAGCGTAGAGTTCTGTAATCCTCTCTACTGGAATATGGCGAATAGCTCCTAATTGCCTATGACTTCATTTTCATATTCACCTTCATCTTCACTCTCAGACTCGGTTGGGTCCTCGGCTTCACTCTCTGACTCGATTAACTCTTCATCTTTAGGCTTCAGGTCCGTCATTTCTTCATCTTCACTGTCTAGTCTTTGCTTTCTTCATTGCCATTGAATCAGATCCTATGCCGCCACAGGTCATTTGATCTAGCGAAAGTTGTATCTCATTCAGAACATTGATGGCTTGGTATATTGATTATATACTAAATCTAGCAAGCATTCAAGTTACAAGTCAAGCGTCTTCTTTTATTTGTGAAGGGTTTCTAGGTTGTAGTTGGAGAAATCTTCTTACTGCCCGAGGCTCCCCAACTACCACTTTGGCTGTTTAAACTACAGTGAAAAAGGGATTGAATTTGAGCTACTTTATAGAATTGTAGGCACATGCTAATAACCCACACAAACACGTACACACATGCAACACTTACGCCACACCACCACCACCACCACCACTACTACTACTACTACTACTACTACTACTACTACTACTACTACTACTACTACTACTACTACTACGACTACTACGACTACTACTACTGCTGCTGCTGCTGCTGCTAGACTACTACTACTACTACTACTACGACTACTACTGCTGCTGCTGCTGCTGCTGCTGCTGCTGCTGCTGCTGCTGCTGCTGCTAGACTACTACTACTATTACTACTACTACTACTACTACTACTACTATTAGGAACCCCTCCTGACGGCATATATAGATATAAATACCGAAAGTAGGCCTTTGAGGAACCACTCAAAATAGGTCAAATTACCTCCACAATCTACCTCCACAAATTAGATCTATCCCGCCCCTCTTCTACTCAAACTATGTCTTCCCTCCTAGCCTACCCCTTTATAAGAATTATTAATTATTCCATAATCATATGTCCCAAACTTCAGCCCGATCCCTTCAGCGGTTCTGGAGTTGTTTTCGTAAAAATAGGTCATCCAATATGGACGACGAACTGTTTTGGCAATCAAGTTCTCTTGAATAAGTTTGGTTCAGCTCTTGCCTAGGTAGATGCTATTTCATGAATTATGAATCAATCCCTCAAACAGTTTCAGAGACGATTTTTAGACATTTCTAAAAATCGGCCGAAATCCAAGATGGTCACTGGCCCAATTGGCCGATCAGCTTCACGTGAACAAATTTGGATCCCTATGCCCTAAGGATGCTTCCTGCCAAATATAATTGCAATCGGTCTGGTAATTCTTCATAATAAGTCATTTTAAAGTTCCCATTGCTTTAGCATGCTAACACGCTACATTTTGATTGGTCCCTAATCATTTCCCAAATTTCAGCCTGATACCTTCAGCGGTTCTGGAGAAGTAGTTTTTGGGAAAACTAGGTCATCCAAGATGGCCGCCGAACCATTCGGTCAATCATGTCGTCTTGAACAAACTTGACTTACGTCTTTGCATAGATAAGGTTTCATGAGTTTTGAATCGATTCCCCAAGCGGTTTCGGAGATTTTTAAAGATGTTTCTTAAAATCGGACGAAATCCAAGATGGCCGCCGGCCAAATTGGCCGATCGGCATCATTTGAACAAACTTGGATCCATGTGCCCGAAGGATGTTTCCTGCCAAATATAATTGAAATCGGCCTAGTAGTTCTCCAGAAGAAGACATTTTAAATTTCCCATTGCTTTAGTATGGGAGCCTTTGGCTGTGGGAGCCTTTGGCTGGAAAATGATCCAAGATGGTCACCAAACCGTTTATCTGACAGTTTAGAAAATTGCAAATTTGAGCTCAGAATACCCAAAAACGTATATAGAACAAATTTCGGCCTCAAAATCCATCAAATAAAAAAATCCAATATGGCTGCTAAACACGCTACATTTTGATTGGACCACGGCGGCCATGTTTTTTGATTGATCAACTTCCCTTGAACAAACTTTAATGGCCCTTATTCCCTAATCCCATCTCCCAAATTTGTGTCCGATCTCTTCAGCAGTTCTGGGGAAGAAGTCATTTTTGGGAAATCTAGGTCATCCAAGATGGCCACCGAAACATTTGGCCAATCAAGTCTTCTTGAACAAACTTGGCTTACCTCTTTCCCTAGATGATGTTTCATGAGTTTTGAATCGATTCACCAAGCGGTTTCGGAGAAGATTTTTAAAGACGTTTCCTCAAATCTGCCAAAATCCAAGATGGCTGCCGGCCAAATTGGCCGATTGGCCTCGTTTGAACAAACTTAGATCCCTATGCCCTAAGGATGATTCCTGCCAAATATAATTGATATCGGTCAAGTGGTTCTTGAGAAGAAGTCATTTAAAGGAAGAGTTGCTGGATGGATGGATGTACGGACGGATGTAAGGACAATGGACGGACACACGACGGATGGTCGCCACAGCTACATTTTGATTGGACCACGGCGGCCATGTTTTTTGATAGATCAACTTCCCTTGAACAAACTTTAATGGCCCTTAGTTCCTAATCATATCTCCCAAATTTCGGTCCGATCCCGCCAGCGTTTCTGGGGAAGTCGTATTTGGGAAAACTAGGTGGTCAATCAAGTCTTCTTGAACAAACTTGGTTTATGTCTTTCCATAGATGAGGTTTCATGAGTTTTGAATCGATTCCCCAAGCGGTTTCGGAGAAGATTTTTAAAGATGTTTCCTAAAATCGGCCGAAATCCAAGATGGCCGCTGGCCAAATTGGCCAATCGGCTTCATTTGAACAAACTTGGATCCCTATGTCCTAAGGATACTTCCTGCCAAATATAATTGAAATCGGCCTAGTAGTTCTCAAGAAGACATTTTAAATTTCCCATTGCTTTAGTATGGGACCATTTGGCGGGAAAATAATCCAAGATGGCTACCAAACCGTTTATCCAACAGTTTAGAAAATGGCAAATTTGAGCTCAGATTACCCAAAAACATATATAGAACCAATTTCGGTCTCAAAATCCATCAAATAAAAAATTCCAATATGGCCGCCAAACACGCTACATTTTTATTGGACCACGGCGGCCCTGTTTTTGACAGATTAACTTCCCTTGAACAAACTTTAATGGCCCTTATCATATCTCCCAAATTTCGGTCCGATCCCTTCAGCAGTTCTGGGGAAGAAGTAATTTTTGGGAAAACTAGGTCATCTAAGATGGCCAGCGAACCATTTGTTCAATCAAGTCTTCTTGAACAAACTTGGCTTACCTCTTTCCCTAGATGATGTTTCATGAGTTTTGAATCGATTCACCAAGCAGTTTCGGAGATTTTTAAAGACGTTTCCTAAAACATGCCGAAATCCAATATGGCTGCCGGCCAAATTGGCCGATTGGCTTCATTTGAACAAACGTGGATCCCTATGGCTTAAGGATGCTTCCTGCCAAATATAATTGAAATTGGCCAAGTGGTTCTTGAGAAGTCCTTTAAAGGAAAAGTTGACGGATGGATGGATGGCGGACGGACACACAACGGACGGTCGCCATGGCATAAGCTCACTTGGCCTTTCAGGCCAGATGAGCTAATAATAAACAATGGCTCATACATATTGCTAGTTTAGAAAGTAAATGTAAAATTTCTATTATCCCCCACCCCACACCACCACCCCCCCCCCCCCAACCCCCAAGTGCAGTCTAATTATTATTATTATTATTATTATTATTATTATTATTATTATTATTATTATTATTACTATTATTATTATTATTATTATTATTATTATTATTATTATTTGCAGTTTCATTCTACTTCTAGAAGCAAAAGCAATGGCCCGATAAGGTTTGTGATCATATTATCCTCCATGCTAAAGTTTGGACATTGGTGTTTTTCATTCCAATGGTTATCCTTGTGGTGTATACACGGAGTGTGACTGTTACTCATGGAGATACATATTGTCTGGGTCAAGTAGAAATAGGAATTCTACTCACACCTATAAACACGCGAATGTGCGCACAAATGCTCGTTGAAAGTGCCTCAGCTAGCATGGATGTCGCCAGGCCACCCAAGATGCCGAAGATAGAGCCACATTTTATTTACAGCACCATCAAGTATATTTGGTGGCAAATTGAGACAGATGAGATAGAAAATGAAGGATTTTATTTTCTGGATGGTTCACAGTTATCAATCGAAGTATGTCTATCACCAGATCTAGAATCGATGATTCCCGTTGATCTGTATCGCATTAATGGCTGGAATAATATGCAGAAATGGCAAGACACTCCCAACTGCACAGCGTGTGCTGAGCTGTTTTACCATATCACTCCTGATTATTTGTGTAGGAGCAAAACATTCTTTAATTTCACTAATGATGTACTAAAAACAGGAAACTACTTTTTGCAGGATACGCCTCTTCCATTAGCCTTAGCCACACTGTAGCAAGCATCCATACAACATTTAATTTAACGCACTACGATCTTCAGCATTCTATAAATATATGCAATGATACACGGGCATGTAACGTTGACTTAACATTCGCCTCTGATGCAGATATTATTGTTCAAATGCATAGCACTGGCTTTGTATCCACAGAATGTCAGCGCAGAGTATACTTCTGGCTATGGCATGTTCAATGGCATTCTGCTATTGTGCTTGTATGCGTAAGAAGGAAGAGGATGTGAACATCCAAGCCTTATTGGCAACACGAAGGGACTTATTGCCAGAGGATGACAATGAGCATACGAATGGTGGCCACGATAGGTCATATGATAAGCACGTGCACAGTGGTGAAAACAACCCAGAAACACATAATAATGAAGGTGATAGGAAACCTTCAGCTAGCGAGACATATGGATCCATCCAGTAGGCCTACTAAGCTATTCCAGTACAATAAACTCTGTTTCTTTCAATGGAGGGATCCTAACTGCCAATCAAACATATAATATCATAATCAATGCCGTCACATGTAGGGTGACGTAACAATACATAGTGGCATATCTAGATTGAAGCATACAAATTGTAATCATTGATGGATTTAGTATTTAATAAACATTCTGTAGAATATGTTGAACCTAAGCCTATGCAGCAATAGTCCTCGTGCAAATTAGGTTCAAAATATTTCAACTGCATCTCTACAGCTATCTTGAAAATGGGATTTGGGGAATTCAGGATTTAAAGTATATAAATCGATTCCATCACGAGTAAAAAAGCAGGCGGAGCCTAGTTAAAATGGGTGGGGCATAGCTAGAAATGGATTCCTCTATTCACAATGCAATGATGTATTTAACCTATGTAGCAGCACAATCCAAAATAACCTATGATCATGATGCTGAAAATTAGATTTTGGGATTTTTTTTATTTGATTTATCACTAGCTGCCATTTGTGAATGCATGAAATAAGACGTCGGCATATTTCACAAGAGTTTCAGAGAACTCAACATATGTCCGAAATGATACATGTGTGAAAAACTAATATGAAAATAGGCATTGCCTATAAGCGAACGCAGACATCATATTTTGCTTAAATAAATAGGACGAATTTGTATAGGGTCGAAATGTTTTAAATACGTATGCCCATCTATAGTATTTTGAAGCTAATTTTTCGTCATGCGTGATTCTGGTAAATCCAGTCCACGATATTCACAATGCGTCTGCCCATTGTCAGTGATATCCACCAGCATTGTTGCATCTTTTACCGGGGCCTACACCGTTAAAATAGTTGCACCAGTACAATGACGTTATAAAATTTGTACCGACGTATCGCGGTGCTCCTCGTTATTTGGGAGAAATACACAGGTTCGTAGTAACTATGACGTCATAATGAGATATCGTCCGCCAGAATTTTTAAATCGCGTTTATCCAGAAATAAGCCACAAAAAACGTGAATTAATGCATGTCTGCGAGTAAATACATGAATGTACATTCCATCCGGGTGCGAATGTCATGGTACCCGACCTTAAATTTTCTGCTATCTTCGCTAAATACATACGATATTGACAACAACGACTTTCCGCAGACATGAGTGTTAAAAATAATACGAGACAGTCATGCAAACCTCATATTGCATATTGCATTTACAGACACATAAATAGGAACAAATAAAGCTTTTACCTGGTCTGCATCAGACCATTTAATCACTTTATATTCTAAAGTAAATGAAGACCCATATCCCGTAATGCAATGGGGGCCCCATGAAGAAACCACAAAAGCTATATCATAATCCTAAACCAGAACCAAGAAAAAGCTCGCGACCGGAAACGAAGCTCTCTCAGTCGCATGGTATATGTATTTTAGCCTGGTTCCTGTCTCATTTTCTGTTGATTTTTCCTCATTACACGTACATACATGTTATTTATATATGCTCACTTCATTCACTATAAACGTGAATAGTTTGTCAATCTTATGTTTTAGTGCAGAAATCTCTGGCGTGAATGAATGGCGCTCATATATGGATGGTTGTCGTTAAAATATCATTACATCTTGTGGGTTCGTGGCCTCACTTCCATCCCCATCGAGTACTCGAAATATTCGTCTAAACAGAGTTTCCAATCTAAGCATTACTGCGATAACATGAGAAGATTTGATCAGACAAATAGAACTCTGTTCGCCTATTCAGAACAAGGTTGGTAAAATTGTATATATTTTATTGAAATTCTCGGGCCTAGTATCTGACTGCCAACGAGTGTACCTACGTTCAGATGAGTGACCTGCCCTTTAGACAAACAATTGTTCAGGGCACAACAACACCTCAATTATTATATATCATAACAGACTCACCTTTCACCGATTAATTGTTATTTGATTAAATATTAGAGTATGAAACTTAATTGTGGTATGAGGACTCTCTCTCTCTCTCTCTCTCTCTCTCTCTCTCTCTTCTCTATCTCTCTCTCTTACTCTCTCTCTCTCTCTCTCTCTCTCTCTCTCTCTCTCTCTTCAACTCGAAGTGAGTTGAGTTATACTGCGCGGTGTGCCCTCATGGCCACGACTTGACAAGCTCTTTGTCTGACTCATTTATACACATTCTCTCAACTCAGGGGTGAGCGTCAGTGAACCATAACCTCACATTATCGCTTATAACCTCATTCCTACCATTTATGGAGTCATCAAATGCATATTAATTAGAATACAATTTCATGATCATATATGGAGATTGTCCAGCGGGTGTTTCTTCATTATCAAACTTTAAAGGTGCAAAGTTCACAACAGAATGTCTGAAATAACCAATTTTAATTGCAAAGTTTTAGAGGCTTAAATTGTGTATCTCAATGTAATGAAGCGACATAAATCATAGCATATGTTGATTTAATTCCATATACATTTTTATTATAGCTGGAGGTGACGAGGTTGGGTGTCTGGCCCGAAAGTGGGATCTGTCGCCACGGGCAGGTGTTAACGGGCTTGAAGAATGGGTTGCTACTGCTGCGGTTGTCAAACCATTTGCGGTGGCGGTGTCATGAAGATCGTTGTGTCAACGGATGGTGGCATGGCTGTTGCTGTGCATGTCATTGCTGTTGCTGAAAGCGCCATAGTATCTTCCCATGTCTTGCATCCTACAGGTCCGCGCCTGCTCAGTCACTACACCATTTTGCTGACCAGAAGGGGCAGCTGCATCTAAGTTTGTTATTTGTGCACAGGGCGGTGATAGGACCAATTTGCATCCCGATTGTCTGGTGAGTGTCACGCTATCTGAGTATCGTCGCTCGAAAGGCAGGTAGGCCTGTGAGGAGGCGGGGGAAAATGTCTCTCAGGGTCCTAAGCAGGAGCGAAGAGTTGCTTCGGGAGCAGCAGTGAGAGACAGCAG
This sequence comes from Chaetoderma sp. LZ-2023a, assembly GCA_034401795.1. Classification (NCBI taxonomy): domain Eukaryota; kingdom Metazoa; phylum Mollusca; class Caudofoveata; order Chaetodermatida; family Chaetodermatidae; genus Chaetoderma; species Chaetoderma sp. LZ-2023a. The sequence continues at coordinate 104,016,238 of CM067374.1, forward strand.
GGTTTTCTATCTATACCTGGCTGTCAGTATGTCGCTATTGGTCGCTATTCATTTTGTCGGTCTACGAGAGCGGAGAAAGGAGAAGAATCCTACTTTGGTGTCCTAGGGGGCAGAAACATGCAGGAGAATTTTAGTAGTCGTCGCCTGGTTGATTCGATGTTCTCAGCAGAAGTCCAGAGGCGGGCATTCTGTGTGTGCGTAACGCTATCATTAAAAGGGATCCTGCACGCAAGGCGGTAGTTTCTTTACCAAAGATGTGTTGTGGGTTAACACCTCAGGTGGCCGCAGAAGGATGCAACCAGTTAGATTAAGCCAGAACCTCTATCCTCATAAGGTCGGGTGAATCTTGGCCTCAGAGCCCAGACTGACTTGAACGATGTAAAAAGATCTTGACGCGGCCCAAGGGGGTGGTCATTTCAAATTGCAGATGTGGAAACCGGCCAGTGTAATTAAAGAGGAAAGAGTTTAGGGAATCTCTGTTGAGTCTGAACGCCGCTGTGGTCTAACATGACAACAGACTGAGAAAGCGTGGCAGACTACAAAAAGATTCCGGGTGATGCAGCAGTTATCTGGTTCGGTCGCTTAGAACAGGTGTTAACCACAATATCACCTAATTATACGCTGCATTTATCCTGACCGCCGACCAAATGGTCTAAAAAGAAGTGTCATTAATCGATGGAGAAGATCAAGCTGCTGTGTTTTTCTTTCCTATGGGGATATGCCTAAAGCGTCCTATTGAGAGGTGCGGCATTTAAGCAGTGAAACCTTCTCTAAAAAACAGACATACAAGGGTCTGGAGCGGTCTCACATGGCATGATGCAATACCGCGATGTCGAAACCATTTGCAATGGGGTAGGGAATCAGCGACAAGGTTTTCCGGTGTTAGATAGGCAAGTTGAGTGGTGTGCCGAACCATGGAACTCAGCTTTCCTAGTCCTAACAATATTTCCTACTCCAAATGGGTCATGGCCTGCCGAAGCAGGTGTCAGAAGACACGTGCAAATTGCGGGATCTTCGAATGGCAGCTAAACGGAGAAAAGCATGAGAAACCTCTGCTGGTGACATTACACTATTTAGGGGAAGTCCAAATGAAATGTGGGGGATTTAATAAGCAAGCGAAGCAATAGTCTTTTTAGCGGGGGAAGCGCGTCTCTGGTCACAGCCCTATTAATTTCTTCATGCTGTGATACAAGGCTAATATTTGTCTTCACATTGAGCAAGGCACGGGATTGCCATCTGCAGGTGATGGCTAAGACATGCGATCTCTTTTAGAGAGTTTCCTAAGTGAAAAAGAAACAGCTGCTAAAAGAGCGGGAGAAAAGTCAACTGCACTTAAGCTAGATTAGTAAGTACATTTAAGATTTAACATCCACAGTTCAAGTCCTAAAAGCGCTGTAAAATGTTCACAGTCACGAAAACTCCTGCAGTTGCGAGCTCTAAGTTTTGCTATTGCAGGCATTGCTGGCTTTGAACCAACTTTGGTAGTTATATTCCCAAGGCACAACGTCGCGTGGTGACTTAGACCTCGATGGCAAGAGAACACAAAGCTGGGTAGGTAGAACTTCTTAGAGCGGATCAAAAGTTCAGGAAGATCCTCGTGGAGAAGCGGTCACAGGAGCGACATGGTAGAAGTTCGTTTTCACAAGATGTTTCTGTTGTAAGCGCAGTATGGGAAGCATTGGGAAGGTTCAGCCATGGCAGAACAGGTATCGACTTCTCTTTCATCGGGCCGGTGCTTACTGTTCCAGTATGGTTAGTTCGTCCCTTTACCAGACCACATCCACTTTTATGTACCAACTTCCCATCAATGGTTTTTGCCAAGGCACCATTATCGGGAAGTTACCTGGGCCCCATCCAATCTGCAGCTCATTGTGTTCCTCAACAGCATACACTACTCTATGCCGCATCCGAGACAAGATCGATGACTTCACAGGATCATGTCACAGTGGCTTTAAACATGGATGCAGCTGCGCAGACATTGTATTGGCTCAAAGCATGCTTGTGTCAGTAGATATGTCCAAACACTGGGATTTCCACAAAATGGGCATTGACATGTTACGACCCTTGAACACAATTAAACGCTATAAAATCCTAGATGTACTATGTTAGGCCAGTTGCAATGACGATGAGCTACTAGTGAGACCACTACATGCTGACACCAAGCTGAGAGTACGAGTGAAGTCAGTGATATCTGTAAAGTTTGAGACCTCAATCGGCTCCCCACAGGGAGGTGGTCTATTCCCTGTGCTTTTCACCTGTTACATTGCTGCTGCATTAAAATCTGTGAGGGAATATTTCACAAGCCCAAATCCCACAATGTCCTTACCGGGTATGCCGCTGAGGATGGAATATGCTGATGACGTGGACTTCATAGATGAAGAAAAGAAACCCCTTGACAATCTTCACCCAAAAGCTACAAACAACCTAAAAATTGAGAATCTCTTTATGAATGAATTCAAAACCAAGTTCACCCACATACACATATCTAAAAACATGAAACTAAAGACAATGATGATCCACGTTGTAGCAGCGATCCATTTAGAAAAAGTAAAATCCTGGTCCTGCTTTGTGTACTGCTGACAATGCTGCACGCTGCATCATGGGGAACATAGTTTTCACGGCTTCTGGAAACTTTGGATTCGTAGATCAAAGATGTCCTTGGCAAAAAAGAGACTATGTTTATACAACGATGCACTACACAAGATGTGTAATACATCGCCGCTGTCCGCAAAAGTCGCCCAGAAAAGATGGTTCATGTTTGGCCATGTGCTAAGAATGCCAGAAGACACACCAGCACAGAGAGCTTTGGAGTTTGCCCTACTGGGAGCCAGCAAATATAAAGCCAGGAGAGGACGTCATTGTATAAATCTATTAAGCCCGCTATGAGGTGACCTCAAGAAATCAGGACTCGATACACTCAAATCAGGAATAAACCTGAGCAAGCTAAGGATTTTGGCAGAGGATAAGACACAGTGGTCAAAAGCGAAGGACTGATTACAGCTGTAGGAGGTCTCTTCCCCAGAAGGCAGATGGCCTTAGAGTACCATGCAGCAAACAGATCCGCCATTTAGCCACTAATAATTACTATCACAATATCATCACTGAACTCGTCTGACTTTATTTTTGTTTGTACTCTGCCTTTGTTAGGGCAATGTTCGAAAATAATAGCATGGACGTAGCACATAATAATATATGAGTAATGAAGATTATATTTATTAATTATATCTATATTTCTACTACAAAAGCCAGTCGCGGATTATAATAGGGGCAGCGGGGGCATTTACCCCCGGCCCAGATCTTGACCAGCCACCAATTTTTTCTATCAAAAACGTTTTTGGAGTGAATAATGTGTTTTATGCAGTTTCGCTTTTTACAAACGAGAATATCTGTCTGGACACGATGCCTAGAGAGTTATTTTCCTTTGTAAAAAGAGAAACTGCTTAACAGGATATGGCCTTATTGTCTTATTTGTCTATTATATGTTATTTCAGTATTATTCTTATGAAAGTGGGCTTTTTTTGTTTTGAAACTTTTATGATGTTTTAGGAGTCAGATGGTTCATGATTGTATTACAGTTTAATATTATTTTTTATCTTCTAGATGCTCTCAGTGTCATCACCTTCCAGGGGTAATTATGGCCCTTCAGTTGGCTGGTAAATTATTCTATTTTAGCAGTTTTTTATCCAGTCCTGTTTTCACAACTGGACGAGAGTGAAGAAAAATGAAATAAACTGGCTAAAAAAGAATAATTTAATGGCCAACTGATAGTCCATATTTATCTCTGAAAATGCAGGAGATGCCATCTGCGAGCATCTAGATTTCAAAATTTTCCGGAGGACCCCTGGACCCCCCTTTGGGTTTGCCTCCACCCCACCACACCGGACCTCCCTTTGGGTTGTCCTTTCGCATCCACCCAACTCCACAAATATTCTTTGCACCCCCCCAACCCCCACCCCACCACCGGCCCTGGCAAGGCTTAATACGGCACTGACAAAAGCAGTGCCAAAGTGACGATATTGACTCTGAACAATATATTTACAATGGCATCAGTAATTGTTAAGTAGGGCCTATACGTATACGGTATATATGCCAGTAATACTCAAAAGAGCACGTCTTCTCTGACTACATATATGCATATTACTTTGTAGTGCAATAATTATACAATAATTGTCTGAATCTGATCTGACTGGCCCTACGACATATATGTCGATATCCAGGCCATTCAGTCTATCCAAATATCTGGCATAGTGCCGGTTCAGGGTCAATGCCATAGATACTATAATCACTAGATCGCCCTTCCCCTTCCTTCACTATGGGGTAAGTGGTAGCGACCGCTGATGTCATTAGTTGAGTAAATCGCAAGTGCGCATGATCGGGAATCTCGAAGCATCAGACCTGCAGCTGGCCAACACCTGACGACATAGTGTCAAACTATCATAAGAAGAGTCACATAAATATGCTGCTTTAACTGTTGAATGTCATCATAACACGATATTACGATGTGGCAGTAGGATATTTTGCGATTTTAGCAAAAGCAAAATAATGCACATTGCGAGTGATAAAATGAAAAGCATAAAGTTACCTGTTTTCTATGTCTTAACATATTGAATATGATATTTTTAATGTTAGCAAAACTGGGTTCGTTATTTTTGTCTGATATTTTATCCGAATTACTAAAGCAATTATTAAAAACCAAGTGCGATTTAGGCAGATTTGTTCGAAATGCCACAAATTTAATAGACTGGCTAACAGAATGACAGACAAACTGACAGGCAGACCAACCAAACGGGAAACCGACTTGAACTAGTTGTCGCAAATAAATATATGTTTTAGTAGCCTTCTAATATAGTCTTATAAACGAGATAAGCCTATAAAATATTACCGGAACTCTCTTTTCAGTATGACATGCGCACTCGGTCAAAAGTACTCAGCTCAGATGTTACACATTTTAGGGCACCATGAGTGATATATTACTTTTTATATCTATGGTCAGAGCAGACACAAACTAATAAGATACTTTCTTTCAGCTCCTCTTTGTTACTCGGACATCGTAATCAGGCGCGCCTCTGACCGCTACTCGGTATGTCTCAGTACTCCAGTCCACTGGAGTCGCAAGAGAAAACGTAAACTGCTGAAGCAGATTGGCGAAGTACAGAAACACCTCTTGTTTGGCCAAAGTTTCTCCCAAACAGACCCGAGGCCCTGAAAGTAGGAAGCATTTAAACCAATTCAATCAACTTCTAATCATAAGCATTGCCAGTATTTATAATGGAGGATTCCAGGTATAGCTATACCCCACCCAACATTAGCTAAGCGCCATCCACACTTTGCCCGTGTTGGGGTCGATCGATTCCTGCACTCTCTGAATCTCAATTTCCAGAACACTACACAGCTAAGTTGTTGAATATTTTGAAACTAATTTGACCTGGTGCTGTTGCTGCTCATGGAAGCAACAACACCCAGTCAAATTAGTTTCTAAATATTCATCAGCATGCTTATTAAATCGTAAAGACATACAATTCGTACAACCTGACAGACTATTAAGCGCTTAAGACGGACTAAATCGAGTCATCCATGATGTAATTAATTATGACGTCAACCTACATGTCACGTAGTTGACCATGACGCCATATGATTGATGGATAAACTGGATTCCTTCATTACCTTCTAGGTTAAGTAGCCCATATGACTAATGATCATTTTGAAAATGATGTTGCTGTGTAAAATGATGTCTCTATATTAGACACCATTACCAACACCATCAACCAAACATCTATCATCATGCCAATGGAGGGTCTTATATATCACTCATATAAATGACGTCATAGTTAACTATGTCACATCGGTTGACATCGCAATACATAGTGACGTATCTCGATCTGACACGAACATTGAAAACTTAAGGTCTGCACGTGTATGGCTTTGATTTACTAGTTATTACACAATCTGTTGAATATTTTGAAATGAATTTGACTGGCCATGGCGCTTGTGCAAATTAGCTTCAAAGGAAGCAAAAAAACTCACCAGAAATTAGAACTCTGGGAATTCAGGCTTCATAATATATAAATTGGCTCCAACGCATTGTAAATGTTGGGCAGAGCTTTGTTCTGTAAGGTGTCCTCACACGGCGGTGTGTTTGAGCACTGATTAGTTAATCCAGTTAAACACCTTACATATGACACCATAATGAACTACGCCACATGTAGGCCGGCGTCATAATCAATTACATTATGAATAACACAAGTTAGTCTGTCATACACGCTTAATAGTCCGACAAGTTGTACGAATTCTATGTCCTCACTCTTTAATACACATTCTGTTGAATATTTTGAAACTAATTTGACTGGATGCTCTTGCTGCACCCAGTCAAATTAGTTTCAAAGTATTCAACAGTTTACCTGTATAGTTTTCTGGAAATTGCGATTCAGATAGTGCAGGGATCGATCGATCACAATGCAGGCAAAGCGTATGTGTGAAACTTAGCTAGAGATGGGCGGGGTATAGCTAAATATGGCTTCCTCCATTACTTACATGTGCATACATGAAGTTATCGTTCTATTTCATAAATATACAATACAAGTCAACTGGGGTATTTGATCTCAGGACGTCCTGGATATTGTGATATTTATAACAGAAACACATTAAAAGATTTCTCTGAAACTGTTTGACTGAGTGATGGTTAATGACTAAACTCGGATTGCTCAGGAGGACTTGTATTGATTGGTAGATTGTGACGCCCACCTTGAATGTTGTAGTTCTCACCAAATACAATTTCGCCAAATAAATCTTCTCCATCTAAACACCTGAGCGGATTGAGTTGAAATGTTCAGACTATGGGGACTACCTAATGGCTATTCAAGTTGTGGAGGGCGATGTTCATGGGTCACAAAATGGACATCATTCACATAGCAAATTTGGGATGGTTGATGGATCTTAACCCTTTAACACTCAAATTTGTTCCAGAAAACTTCAAATTTCTCAAAGAAAATGTCCATTTTATCGAGCCAGTCATCCCAGTGGTAAATTTCCAAAAATAGTCTTCACTTGGTTTGCAAATGGACATTTCTCAAGACCACTGCAGAATCCGTTTTGGCTGATATGAGTGTTAAAGGGTTAATGCAACGTGGGGTTGCATATGTTTTCGCCCATTGAATAATTATTTGCCAAGCATTACAATGCATGATAGAGACTAAATGGACTGATGATATAGAACACATCTTTAAAGTTTTGAGATCTGATAAGCCAATGATGAATTACTGGTCCATTGGAAACTAGATCTTTTCTTCTAATACTTGATGCAAAATAAGTTCAAACCACCTAAACATAAGGAAATAATTTTAAAATCATTTTCATTATGATGGAAACTGGAGGCAATTATGGCATAGCTCAAATTAGGAAAGTTTTAATGAGATCAGATACGCACTTGATGAATTAGATGGACATTGAACCCCTTTAATATTCTTCTCATTCTTCTAACTCCAAGAGACCAAACCACATAGATATATGGAAACTTTGAAATCTTTTTGATGGTGATTTGAATCTAGATGCTGTGATTGCATAGCACAAATCAGTAAAGTTTTATTGAGATCATATATGCAGTACGAGTTAAAAGTGCATATTCACACAAGGCTTGAAAAAAAAAAATTTGAAATTGTATACTTTTAGAGACAGATTGTGTGCCTAGATATAATGACTTAATAAATCTTAACATATGAAGATTTTATTACGTATAAATTAATGTAATTCATTCAGTTGTGAAATTGAATTAGAGACACGAGTCCCTAATTCAACATCGCAAATACATTTTTTAAATTAATTTATATGGAATGAAATCAGCATAGGTTAAGATTTATTTAGTTTCGTTACATCTAGGTACACAATTTCTGCTTCTAAAAGTATACAATTTAAATAATTTTATTTTCAGGCATTCAGGTGTGAATATGCATCTTTAAACGATCATTGAAAAACTAGCATTCTTCTAATTCCTGGTGCAAAATAAACTCAAAATGAGGCCAAATCACCTAATAATGAACAACAAATTAAAAGTTCGTTTACATTATTATTGAAACTGGATGCAATGGTTATTTAGAACAAATCAGCAACTAATTAACAGAAAATCCATCTCATTTTATAGTAGTTGTTCAGATGAGAAAATATGTCTTGTGACATTTTTTAGATTATCATCTTACAGTTACGAAAATATACTTCGGCGTCAATAGATAAATGTTAATGAAGGTAGCCATGATTTAATTTTCAACCAATCAGAATAAATCTAGGCTGTCTCCCTCAATATATAGGCTCAGTCATAAATATGCCATCTAGGCTAGAGTTTGACAATGCGCTGTATAAACAAACACACATTTTGAAACCTATTTGACTGGAAGCTGTCGTTTTAGCAGCAACAGCGTTCAGGAAAAATAGCCACATAATATTCAACCTGATATTTTTCTAGTTATTATTATTATTATTACTATTATTATTATTATTATTATTATTATTATTATTATTATTATTACCAATTGAAAATGGAATCATGGCTTCCTTTTTCACCACCTTTCCGTTGCTAATAAACCTTTCCGGTTGAAATTTGTCCGGGTTTTCCCAGTAATCAGGATCTCTGAGTGCAGAGAAAATATTGCCACCAAGTATGGTCCCACGGGGCACCTTGTAACCATGAAATGTTGTGTCCTCGGTACAGCAATGTGAGACACCCAGGCTTACTGCAACAAGTACATCCAAATATATATTGAACCGAGTTTTAGTAATACAGTGCATCACAAAGTGCGCGCACGCACACACGCACGCACGCACGCACGCACGCACGCACGCACGCACGCACGCACGCACACAAAACGTCAACCATCAAATCCACCGAACCCTAACCCCGACAAACCCCAAACACCACTGCCTCCCACCCACCCACCCACCCACCCCCATTCAGCTGAACCCTGTCTTTCGCTGAATGCATGCTTGAAGTTGGGTGAACCCTGAATTGATTCGAGTTACAAGTAGAATACATCCATACACCAAGATTGTTTAATGTATACAAAAGACTCAAACAAAAGCCTAGACAGGAATTGTCAACTGTAGCATCTGTATGTCAGGGTTGAGTGAACCGTGAAAAGTAGGTACTTTCGATATGCAACAAAAGCTCGGGGAGAGACGCACGGATGGACGGACGCATAAACAAAGGGATTACTCTATACCCCCCTCCTACCACTCTTCGCAGGTATAATAAAACATACTGACTGAATTACAATTAAACACCTCATGTTTATTGGATAGGAAGACAGCTCTAGCTTTTTGCAAAATCATCTTAAAACAGTTTCTTGTCAGAATGTTAAAACCTTCCTATTCACTCTTTTATTCTCAAATTTGTTTTTAAAAATTCAATTTTCTCATAGAAAATGTCAATTTGCAGACCAAGAGACCATTTCTGAAAATTTACCACTGGGATGACAGGCTCAATGACGTTCTCTTTCTGCAAATGGACATTTTTGTGACCACTGCACAGGCAACTCGGGTGTCAAAAAGTTAAATAAAGTGACTTCAATTGACCATATTTGACAATGAACAATAGATATATCATACACAAACCTGACATACATATGCTACAGTTGGCAATCTTAGTGACAGATCACATCCCTCCATAGAATAGATTATGGAACACTACTACTACCACCCCCACTCCACCCCAAACCAAGCCCACCCAACCCAACCCACCTCAACACACACACACGCACGCACGCACGCACGCACGCACACACGCACGCACAGTATATATATATATATATATATATATATATATATATATATATATATATATATATATATATATATATATATATATATATACTGAACCAAAAAGGTTTAGCAACACTGAGAATATTACTGTATAAGTGTTATTTAACAAAAACAATAAAATGAGTCAAATATATTATTTAATTGATATGTCATTTTCCAATTTGAACAACAGTCTCTTGGTACTGTAATGCTAGCATCGCGCCTTTAACGCGGCATCATTCAATGGAAGGGGCCAATTTAAATAATGACACTGAGCTGTCAATACCGGTTGTGACCTCCGCGCACATTAACCACCGCCGTACATCGCTTTCTCATGCTTCGAATTAAGCACCTGATGTCACGAAGAGGAATCGCATCCCATTCCCGGAGCAGTGCAGCTTCCAGCTCCCGCACGTTGTGAAGATGTGGATGGTTCTCATATGGCCAAGAATGTCCCACACGTGTTCGATAGGAGACAGGTCTGGTGATCGCGCTAGCCAGTCCTACACCGGAACGTTGTTAGCATCAAGGAAATCACTGGTGACCCTAGCTGAATGAGGACGGGCGTTGTCTTGCTGGAACATAAAGTATGCATGATGCTGCATAAAAGGGATGACAACAGGGGCGACAACTTCTTCACAGTAACGTTGAGTCGTTAAATTTCCGCGAATCACAATAGGATCTGTTTTGCCATTTTCATGGATTCCAGCCCACACCATGACACTGCCACCACCGAATCTGTCATGCTGAATGATGTTGGCTGCATCATACCGTTCTCCTAAACGTCGCCAAACCCATTGCCTACCATCCGCCACATCCACACAAAACCTCGACTCATCACTGAACAAAACGTCACTCCATTGTTGAGCATGCCATCGCTGATTTGCCCATGCAAACCGATTCTCGATGTAACGCTCTGTAAGCGGAACAGCAATAAGTGGCCGACGGGCATGCAGTCCAGCATCACGGAGTCTGTTTCGCACAGTTTGTGCATGCACTGTAGTGCCGGTAGCGGTGTGCAAATTACGGGACAGCCACTGCGCAGTCTCAAACCTGTGACGTCGTGATGACGTTCCTAAGTAGCGGTCTTCTCGTGGTGTTGTTGCTCTCGGTCTGCCAGATCGTGGTCGGTCATTAACATGTCCAGTTTCCTGCTCACGTTGGCGGAGACGGGAAATGTTTGAGACGTGAAAATTAAAATGTCGAGCAACAGCGCGAATGCGCTGCCCAGCCGCGAGTCTTCCCATTGCTTCATGGCGCTGATTTTCAGGTAGCCCTGGGCGGTGGCCCATGTTCTGTAGGGTAAACTTTCAAGCATTTTCTGTTAACGCTCGTTATCTGCTTTTGCAATATGGTGAATTTTTGCCTTAGCTACCCGCCGTGGGACAGCGCATGAAAAATGCATTTTCACATGCAATAAGCGTGTGGCCGAGAAATGCAAGAAATGATTTGCATTTCTTCATGATCAGCGAGACATTACATTGACGAAACATGCCTGCAAATTTGGTTATAAATGGACGCATAGTTTTAATACAACAAACCAAACTTCACTGTTGCTAAACTTTTTTGGCTCAGTATATATATATAATTAATACCAATGGCAGCATATCGGTGAATCTCCTGTGTTGTGGCTTCTACATATGGCAG
>CM067374.1:104032667-104112667 GCA_034401795.1 Chaetoderma sp. LZ-2023a
TCAAGCAAGAAACCAAAAGGCCGTAATGCTTAATTAACAATTAACCCTATAATGTCCAAGTCAACGAAAACTGCCATCTGCAGTGGTCTTGAGAAATATCCATTATAGATCCAAGAGGTCATTTTTTTCAAAGTATACCACTCACTAAAATGGTTGCTCTGTAACTGAAACAGTCATGCCAGAGGTAAGATTTTGTCTCTGGCAAATGAACATTCGCTAAACAAAACAAATTTAGATTTCTTGACCAATCTTGACCGTTAAACGGTTAACTTTATTTCAAAAATGCCTGCCCTATATGGTACTGCGGGAATTTCAATATATTTTGTTTAAATAGCTGAAAATAAAACATAATTGACATCTTTTGGACGTTTTGTGTTAAAGATAAAGGGAGAAAAAAACTCATCGCCATGGTAAACATTTATGGAGGTGTTGAGAATTACCTCCCGTAAGCTATTATTTATATATAGGCCTAAATTTTCAAGGAAGACAAATAACTCTGTGAACGAATCGGATTCATTTTTGCAACACAGATATTAGATGCTAATATTAACGCCTTGACTAGATTTGCTGTAAATCGGTTCAGAAATAATAAAAGGTGCCTTTTAGCTGATTATGACGTCATATGACGTCATTACTCTGAAAAGTCCATTAGCCTAACTAAAGGATTTTCTTTGTCCGGATTATACCAAAAGTATGTACCAAACTTGAAGGCGATTCTGATCTGACCTTTTTTGTGATGTCTGGGGAAGGACACTGATGATTACATTGGGTTATGCCACTACCTTATCAACATACTGAACGCTAATCTAATCAATAAATATTCTGTTTACCGATACGCCTGGGAGAAACGGCCTGAAGTATTTCAAGAATGGAAAAATGAATTCCAACGTCACCGGTGGTCCTTTACGCATAGCAGTGTGTAACTTGGTTAAAATTGCCAAAAACTCAGGGTCCGTATATTCGAATCTGAAATTAAAAAAAATAAAATAAAAATAATAATAGCAAGAATGCTGAAGCGTGCAATGTCTCGCCGGTAAAAACATGAATAGTGTAGATTGTCAAAGTAAACTTTGCATGGTTCGTAATACATACATTCTGTGAGGCACAAACAAACACCTGTAACTCATCAAACATGCTAAACTTCGTGTGTGTGTGTGTGTGTGTGTGTGTGTGTGTGTGTGTGTGTGTGTGTGTGTGTGTGTGTGTGTGCGTGCGTGCGTGTGTGCGAAGCAGGATACAATAAAGACACTATCTCAGGCAATGATCATGTATCCCAATAAACCATCATAAAACCTAACTTTGTATAATACATTGACAGCCACACGCATAGCACTAGAACAAGAGATAATTTACATGCTAAATTCACGCGAAACGGCTACATGATAATACATAGTCTTACAAAATTATTTTTGTTTTTTGAAATGTTATTCGACAATTTATTTTCTGGCCAACTGTATTTCTGCCTGCTACAATCAACTGATGATAGAACGCATTCCATACTCACCTGTTTCCAAATATGAGTGAGCTGATGACGTTGCACGTGGCCTTTTGGAAGAGCACTTTGCTTCCCTCCCATACTTTGCCATCAAACTTGGAAATTTCACTAATGATCGCCCGGCCTTCATCCAATATCCTCTCCTCAACCGACTTCTTGCCAAAGCCAAAATCACGCAGAACGCTGAGTGTAAATCGACGCATTTTGCGCCATGGTTCTCCATCTTGTGAGAGGATACCTAAAGATAAGATGTTAAAAGAAGTATAAACAGACGATGGGCTGCAAACAGCTCCTGGTATCACAGCTTGAACATGTCCGATTGCTATGATATCCGTGTTATCATAGGCGACCAAGCTATATCACTGGGTGACGTCTTTGGTAGGCTTGTGCCATTATTGACTTCAGTGATTACGATCGATTATTTAAGAATAATCGTGATTACTCGATTAAACAGCCTACAAAAGGATATCAATGACTAAAGCTAGAATGGTGTTTAGAAATGTGCATTTACAGGCCAAGAGAAAACTATTTTTGAAAATGTATCGCTGGAATGCCTGGCTCGAGCCACTCATTCCAGTGAGATATTTTCAAAAACAGTTTTTTCTTGGCCTCCGAATGGGCATACATTCGTTGGAAAAATGTTACTTTTCTTACCCTATTGCATTAAAGATTTCGAAACATTTACGTGGTAGATATTGTTCACGTAATCGCGCAAGCCTTGTGGACGAGATGTATACTAATCGAAAGAAACTGTACGATAAGTATCTGAGTTATAATGGTCACCTGGCCCGAAAGAAAATGTTTACCAAGCCGATTACGCAGTGTTTGTCTCAAAGCTCATATCACATGGTGAAGTCACAAAAGCAACACGCGTAACCAAGCGACACTTGGATTGGGTGCTAAACTACACCACATGTTTGGTAGCAGTGATCTCATTAACATCTTAAATGAACATGGATACCCTGTCTCATATGACAAGGACATCATATGATGGGGCTAAGTCAAACAGTCGGGCTCGTATTTGGCTGGTATGACAACTTCAACTTGCTGGTGTCGACTCTGACTGGTCGCCGTGAAACCCATGCTATGGCAACAGAATGTCAGAAGCACACAGCTGGCATCATTGAGACTGGCAGCGCACAGCCTGGCATCAGTACTCTCATAATCCCTTGCCTCACGCCCAAGCAGGCTAAGTTTGTAGGAAATTGACGCACCACCATATCACCCAGACCCCATCCTCACAACACTCACATATATGCAGGGGTCACTTCTTAACATGAGGAAGACATACGTCCATCTTTCCATTAATATACAGTTGTTTGCAGTAACCAAACAGCTGTGTTTGTACCAGCCCATGCAAATCCAGAAAGTAATCGTCCATCAACCTCCTTCTCCAAACACTACCCATCCACCAGTTTGAGTGTGCAGAGAGAGAGAGAGAGAGAGAGAGAGAGAGAGAGAGAGAGAGAGAGAGAGAGAGAGAGAGAGAGTGTGTGTGTGTGTGTGTGTGTGTGTGTGTGTGTGTGTGTGTGTGTGTGTGTGTGTGAGTGTGAGTGTGTGAGAGTGTGAGAGTGTGAGTGTGAGTGTGAGTGTGAGTGTGTGTGTGTGTGTGTGTGGGGGGGGGGTGGGGGTGGTATCTCACCCAGTACCTGCTGGAGAGGCGTATGCTTCATGCTGAGGCCAAGGTGCACCTTGTGTCTGGCAGCTTGGTCTGTTGGCACCATGACGGATACTGGAACGCTGTCTCTGCTGACCAGTTTGCTGAGCATACTGCCATCAAGATTGGACATGAATCTGTCTGCTGAGCGTGGTTGTCAGTGGATTGACGACTTCTCCATCATCATGCATGTGTCAGACCGTGGGGACTGGATCTACTCGGCTGATCCAGCAGGCCAGTCTGCAGTGATGCTGCACAACGAGGAGTTGAGGCAACGGCGTGTCTTGGATGCAGATGATCTGAGTCTTATTGATGCAGCGGTGGCGAAGTACCCTCCTGCCGTTGCTAAGGGTGAACCAGCTCCACCAGAGCTGATTGATGTATTTCAGTGTCAGTGTAAGGCACAATGGAAGAAATGCAGCAATGAGGCAGGTGACTGTCATCTTTCGTACACGTTATACTGCATCTGCTCTGGCGAAGAGGGCTGCTGCACTCCGTACAATAAGATAGAAGAGGCCCAGGTCATAGACGAGGAGGGTATCTAGATAGATGATGTTTAGGAGGAGGGTGGAGATGAGCAGGATGTAGAGGAGGAGAATGAACGCCATGAGGATATTGAGGATGGTTTTGCTGATCTTGATTACCCGGATGATGAATGGGTAGGTAAAAGATGAAGGTTATTAGGCAATATATGTAGTTCATTTCAATTAGAGAATAGGATTGTGTAAATCGCCCTTCTATCTAGAGTTATAAATATTACTCCTTATACGATCCTTACACTGACTTTCGACTTTTCCTCGCAAAGAAATATAAATAAGTAATAAATAGACAGAGCAACTGTTGTTTCAAAGTCATCTAAGCCAATGTTTCTAATGATTTTTGCACTATACACTGCATGATTAAGTGGTTCAAATATAACTGTAAAATACTGTATTATTATCCATTTCTGTGCATGAATAAACGGAAATATCATTTAGTTTAAGTTTCTATTTATTGTCCACTGAGCGGTCAAATTTCACCTTGACTTGCCCGTTAGCACCTGATCTTGACATCAAATTTAATGTTACAGCTAACCTCTATATGTTTTACGTCTTCTGGTAGGTGGCCAATCTCTTTTAGAAGCTGGTGAGGAGGAAGCGTCCATCCATGACGAAGATGATGATGATGTGGATGATAGTGGAGCAGATATAACTGAGGATGAGACACATGGGGTAGCCAAGCAAGAGTCTTTCAAACAGTCCATAGATTTGAGCATTGCACAGGATATTATTTACAGTGTAAGTGGAAGAAAGAGGTGGACACCCAAACATGTTGGGCCAGGGCGCACTCTGCATCAGACCACAAGATCAAAGCAACTGGTGCAATTATTTCACAGAGCTGAACATACCATTGGCTACAAAGAAATACTCTGACTCGGCACTGCATTAGCTGAGAACACACTGGCAACTATGGATGCTGACACTGGAACAGCGATCCCATCAATCATAATTAAAAGGTGATTCATTAATTTTACGGCTGACAATATAGATATTAATGACTGTAATCTTGATGGGAAAAATACTTTCCATGCTACACAATATCCTGTTTGGCAGAAAAGACCTCCACCCAATCTTACACTGGCAGACATTATACAAGCTAAGCACGCAACTCTGAGCATTCCAGATCCCATAAACATGATCATTCCTGCTAATATTGTAAAAGCTGATAGTGAACCCGACTTCAATAAAGATGTCCAGGAAGAATGGTTTACCAAACCTTTAAATAAGTCTCATCTATGGTTAAAGGCACAATCAACAGACATAGCCTTCTTCCTCAAGCGACAGAATGAAAAGCCTAAAATGAGCTGGACAAGTTTTAATGAAGAGAGAACTCAAATCAACCCAGATGTATCAACTGTTGGTTATATGCTTCTTATCCAGACCCCAGCACGTGAAACTGATACCTTGAATACATTTGTCAAGAGAATCATCCATGTAGCAAATTCATGTGGACAGAATCATGTAGTACTTTCTATTGATCAGGCACTCTTTCCGCAGCTCATGCAGCTAAAATGGACAGCACCAGAATATAAAGATGTACTGATCCCATGGCTGAGAGGTCTGCACATATCCATGAACTTCCTGAAAGTAATAGGCCCGCAAATGCAGGATTCCTGACTGTCCCAGGTATGGATTGAAAGTGGGCCTTTAGGTAAAAATACAACTGAACATGTAATGGCTGGAAAGGACTATGCCAAAGGAACTCGCGCTCATAAGATTACTTTACAGGTAATGTGGTATATATTTCTACCAAAACTCCTAGCCTACCTTCAGAAAAATGGCATGCAGTGCCTTCTAAGTGATGCACACTCGGATACAGATGGTGGCATTGAGGAGCTTATCTTATTCTTATCCTCGGCAAGATTTGGTGACCAAATGGCTGCATTTTTCCTAAGCAACACAGCCAACAATTCTCATTTCCAGTTCTGGTGGTAGTACATGGATATGGTTTGTATCCGTCTGCCCTCCACCAGAGCACAGAGAGATGGAACATGGGATTTGCATCCATATACATTCAGACGAATGTTTCCCTTTTTTCACAGATATGATCATATAAACTATGCGAGATGGGGAGTCATATATATATCCGAAATGTACCAGCTTCCCGACGAGGTGCTTCAACAAGGCAACTTTGCAGCACTCAGCAGATGGGCGTTTTTCCACAATTTACCTGCCCAGAATGTAGCCCAAACAAGATTGATGTTTGCCATGGGATTCGATGACCGGATGGCATGCAATGAATCAACCACATCGTGAAAATGACGCGATCATGATGATGAAGCTAAAGTGAGACAGATTCTAGAGGGATTCAATTTATTCTCTTTAGACTCATCCATTGATAAAACACTGCACAATATTGGAACAATGGATATGGTGGCTACAGAGGAGATTCAACAATCTCTGCTCAATGCTGAACGACTGGGTCAGGAACAGTTGAATATTTTTGTTAGAGAAAGACTAATGGCGAGAACAAGAGGGGCAGATGCACAGACAATTTTATGATCCACTAAAGAAAACAAAGGCGTCAACCGTTGCATCTCTATATGGTGCAGAAACAAACAAAATCAAAAGAAAAGGAAGTCATCATAACAGCTGATTGGAATATCTTGCAACGCTTAATCATGGCCTGTGCAGCTGGACGAGTTATGGAACTTCCAAAAATCTTACAACATGAATTGATGCCTGTTGCACTCACAGAGCTGAATGGAGTTCTCAGAGGTGGAAACAAATCAGTCCTTACAGATATCTTAAAAAGTAATATCCAACGTCCTCCAGAGATAACATTTGAAGGGACGTCATGTCTAGTGATGGATGGCCAAGCACGTGTGGTGGCCCTCCGGAAGCTACATGGTAGTAACACAATTGGTGACCTGGTGTAGCATGGATTGACCAGATGGGTGCCCACCATCCCAGCTAAGCTGGGTACTGAACGGCCATTCCGGATTCGCTCCAAGCATGCCTGCCAGTAGGATAGTGTGCATATGTAAGCCCTATGAGAGGTTTTCATTAAAAACGGCTAAGTCTGCTAAACAACGTGGTGCGCATCAGAGCTTCCCTGACAACATGTCTCGGAATTGGAAGCGAGCACATGCTTATAGTGTACCGAGTAGGTACCCTTAAATGACTAACTATATGGTCCTCGTTGTTCTTGGTACTGATCAAGACAAGAATGAAACGAGGATTTCAAAACCATGTTAACTATTCAAATCGGCACAGAAATGGCAATATTATTGTCGAAAATCCCGTTAAATTATTTTCAAAATATTTCTCTTGATGTCGTAATCATGTGTATGTATAAATAAATAAGGAATGTGCTGTGTACGTAATAGTCACGTCACCACTTCTGGCTGCACGCTGATTGGCTACTGCTCGGCCGCTGAGGCCCCTGGCTCTGATGTCACGAGTAGTATAAAAGGGGTGAAAAATCGAGAATCAGGAACATCAACAGCGTGGAAGCCAGCCCGCACAGGACGACTGGACCATCGGGATGAACGTGTGTAACTGCTAACCTACGGTGATAACAACATCATCCGGTGCCATTCGGATTTCGGTTCATGCATGGTGGTAAGGAGTCCTCGGCTTCCACAGTTTTTGTACACCCCCGGAGAGCCATCCGGGGAATAAACTAACTTAAAGTAATAACCTCCCGCATCCAAACCTTTCTAAGGGAGTCTTTTCATCGGAGGGCCGTGCGGGCCCAGATGTAATTCTATGGAATGTAGAGCTGATGGTGATTCTTGGTGAATGACTCGCCCGATCTGCAAACCATGCTGAAAAGTGGACTTCAACTTCCGCACTGCATGTCGTGTGTGTATTAATTAACTTTTCCACCAGTCTGGGTGAACTTTGTCCGGTGTGCAAAAAGAGCTATGCAATGTACCCCGCACCGTGTGCCCGTCATTGTACATGCATAATAATATATTAGCCCTCTCTGTTAATGGGTAACTTCAAACCTTCATACTACCATCACCGGACGGAAAACTTTACAACTACTGTTTAAATTAAACGACTGTTTAAATTAGGTAGCAGCTAAGAGACTATCTAATGAACATCTCCTGAACTGCTCCGTTACCTGTCCAGAGTGTGCCATATCCGACCTGTCTGGAGAAGTCAGCTTGCGGAAACCTGCCTGCAGATACCTGCCTGCGGATGTCTTCCTACAGAAATCTTTCCAGCCTTGGAGATCATGCCATCTCACGCTACCAATATAGGTACTCAAGTAGCTATACTATTGAACAATTAATTATTATTTCCATATAATGGTACTGATGACTAACAGGCACCTTACCGATCTTATGACCGCATCTTTATAATTTCTGTAACTGTGAATATTATCCTTGTTTACTGTGGGTGCTTTCAACTAGCCACACCAAAATCATCTTATTCGTTAGGTTGTGTATTGGTTAGTTGTGTATATGGCAAGTAGCCATCTAGTTCATATGTTTTGTTTATTTATAAAAATTCTAGGCCGCAGTATGCTAGGAAATACCATAAAGCAACATATATATATCTGCATCATGATTCCCGCCAGCAACAATTTTACACTGAGATCATGCACTAAATGTTTGAGCCTGACATGTTACTGACTAAATCTGGCTATTCAGCTCGATATTATAGGTTTAAAGTGGCTAGAGACAATTTCTCCGTTAGAGATGCATAGTGTACGCCTCTTTTCCGGTTGTTGTGGTAATGTAGCCTCAGGCACCGGCAAGGTTGTGTAAAATTGGCCAGTTACCTATAGGGCCTCGTATATTTATTGAGTGATTGTCTCTTTCCTTGTCTCTTTCCATGATCCACCGGTCGTATGGCTTATTAATTGTCTGATGTTGACCGGATCCGATCATGGGAAACTATCGGAGGTTTCCAAGCGGTGATAGTTAGTGCCCATTTACATACATGCCCCACCCCGTGCCTTCGGATACTTATTAGGTAGACCCCCACCCCCAGGCCAAAGTAGGAAGTACTGTGAAATAATAATAATATTAATTTATATGTTGTAATACCGGCCTGCAGTGCATCTCTGGCCATCATGGAAAATAACCCTAATGACCGGTCAAATGTTAGCTCCATAGCACGTGGCGATGGACGAGATGCAGATCTCCATCCAACTCGTTGTAGTGTCTGGGTGAGGACTTAGAGCCCACCACGCCCTCACGAAAAGGACACTAGCGGTGGATATCCGTCTCTCTATCGCCACCATAATGACATGTCAGTACTTAAATTTGCTTATGTGAACCGTGAAACTTGTCTGGTGATGTTATATGTGGTTGCGGGGCCGGGTAACCGAATTGTTATTTGATTCGGCAGCTTTGTTCCGTAACATGTACGCACGCTATCCTTGGAGGTAGATGCTATGTGGGGCAACCTCAGGGAAGCCGAGCATCTGTGCCCCAATGTATGAATGTATCTAAAGTTAGGTAATAATCTCTGCCACTTGCGGCCAAAGCTTGTTTCCGTTACTAACAACCAATTGGTAGGTTAGGATGTAGCAGAAGAGCCGCATAAATAAAGCGGCAACTACCAATGCAGTGACTTTGGAACTACATAAGACGGCGACCTGGGAATTCTTCGGAAATCGTTTGTTCCATCTTCACGTAAACCAGTGTGCAACACCTTAACAGTAGCTTCACTAGGGTTTTCAGCACTTAGCATTTTCTGTTGAACAAAAGAGTGGCCCTTTTTGCCAGCTCTTTTCCTCCACTTCGGCATTGAAGGCATTTTCCTGTGACGGAGGCACGCCCGAGGCACTTACCTCTCGCAACAACAATGTTTTCTTTGTGTATGTGTTAGGGGTATACTAGTTTATATTAAACTATCCAGTGACTTCGTTGCGGAATTCTCTCTTGTGGGGATACCCCTGCGGATTCAAGGATCTGTGTGGTACCTCCAGCGATACCATGTGGAAATAACACCGGATGGTTCTATGTTGTGTATTAATGTGCTCATTTACTGTCAAATGCATAAAACTGTTTGTATAGTATTATTAAATTTAAACTGTTTAATTAACACCTTATCCGTTGCTCTAAATTAGAATGGACATACATACCAGTGACACAAATAGTTGGGATGACACCATGTGGTTTAATCTCGGTGGCAATGGTCACGCGATCCCACTGGAACATCAGTGTTCCACCGGCTCCAGAGGCCAGTCTTTGTACCTTCCGGAGAGATGTGATATGGGATCCGCAACCCCGAGATCCGCAGCTAACCAGCCCTCCCGCTAATCGTGCACTTGTGGTGCAATGGAACGGAATGTCATGGCAGACTAGCGCGTACCCCCGCAAGCTACAAGTGGCGCCCGAACGAGAAGCGAACCCACGCCAACACTCAACCCTCGCGATTTTCAGTCTCCTTCATCCGACAGTCAGCTCTCCCTTGACATGGAGGTAGCATCATATGAAGGACATACTGCTCGTGTTCTCATCGACAATGTCAACAATTTTCCCGGTGCGTTTTCGCCAATTACTGAGGGGACATTTCGTGATGCCTCGCAGGTGGGAACTCAATACATCACCTTATCGGATCCCCACGATAGGCCACCACCATCTACGCTGGATCGCAGACGACCACGACAAAGACCCCCACAGGCTCAACCTCACCCTTCACGACCATTTTGTTCACCAACGTCATCAATGGGTGACCAGTGTCCGGACGCTCATGTACCATACCCCGCATCCCAGCCGTTTTGTGCATCTTCACCCTACTACCCAGCGGGGCCACGTTACAAGCTGGAGGATGTGGCTACACCTCTTCAGCAATACATCAGGAGACCCACACATCACACATATCATCCGCATCAGTCACCTGCACCACCTCCGTACGAGGAATCCATAGAATATCCACGTCGTATGCGTAACATGCCTCCACCCATCAATAGACCTACACCTGTCTATGGACCCACATCAGGGCGGTATTCGGCAGAACCCATGTATCATGCACAACATCAGCTACGGGAATCACCTTCATGGATACGGCACCATCAGCATTGTCAGGGGCATTGACGGGAGACACCACCTACACCACCACCAACACGCCGACCGGCATCCGTGTTCTCATCAGTTTCATCAGCACCACCACTGGGTTTCACATCTATCACTTCTCCACAAGGACATGGCCAGATCATTCTCCCCCCCCAACCCCCCCCCACCCCCACCCACCCCTGAATTTAGTGGGGAGACTGATTGGGCTAATTATAAAGTGCAATTTGAAATTATAAGTAGGACAAACCGGTGGAGTAATCGTCAAATGGGAGAATATCTAGCTGCAAAACTGTCTGGGAAAGCTCTACAAGTCTTGGCAGACTTAGGCACAGACCACACACCGACATACATGGCTGGAGAGCGCATTGTCAGAAAGATTCGGCGACACAGCCCTCAGAGAAACAAGTCGATTACAGCTAAAAAACTTACGTCGATGCTTGGAAGAAACACTACCGGAATTAGCTAGTCACATCTGTCGATAAGTTACCCGCACTTATCCCAGCACAAATCTCGAGGGCGTCACCCACTTACATCTCGACACTTTCATCGACGCATTGAGTGGGGAACTCACCCTGAAGGAAAAATTATCCTCACGGAGCACGGTAGCCCCCAACTATTAACAGCCACTGTGGTTCATATCAAAAACTTCTTGGAGTGGGAGAATAACAATCGCCGCCAACTGCATCCTATAAACGAAGTTAATGATGTAAACGTCGCCACCACCAATACTGAATCCACCACTGCAACCGCAAATACGTCAGCATCCGACCAACACGAACCAAACACCAGCCAAAATCACGTGTCTAGAGGAAGAGTGCGTGCCAAATCCCATCACGGGGGCCACAACAATGCCCCAGGATGCGGGAACCAGCACAACAATAACGATCGTCAGAACATGCACGATAGGTTAAAAGAGATTACTAAACAGATCTCCGTGCTCACCAATCTCGTCACCACACTCAGCACCACCATAGCGAGATCCACAACCAGACCAGCCACCACTATAGCTTCAGCACCGCCAACAAACATGTGCTTTGGATGTGGTCAGCTGGGGCACTGGAAGGATCGATGCTCAACAA
This sequence comes from Chaetoderma sp. LZ-2023a, assembly GCA_034401795.1. Lineage (NCBI taxonomy): Eukaryota > Metazoa > Mollusca > Caudofoveata > Chaetodermatida > Chaetodermatidae > Chaetoderma > Chaetoderma sp. LZ-2023a. Next base: position 104,044,418 of record CM067374.1, read on the forward strand.
CTCTGATCGCTGACTGATGCACCCCGCAGCCTGAGAATCCATCAAACTAGCAAGGGCACTGATTACAGAGTCCCTTTGGTGCCCAGTCAAACAACCCAGCTCAACTGTGGCCTCTGAACCACAATGTCAGGCGGCCACCACTAACACTCAATTCTCCTCTACACCATACATGTACTCGCACCCAGCTTCCTCAATATCGGTACAAACGATGCACAATGAATCTGCAGCACTGACATCTTCCCTCTCCGGAAAATGTGACCCCGCAAATTCTTTTTCTACTCAACCTTCTTTCCTATGTAAAACGGCAGTGGTAGGTTGTAGCACCTCCACTGAAACAATGTGTATACAAGCACCACGACCCACAGCCACGGCACTTAACACCCGGTGTTCCTTGGTGGTATGCAATTCACAAGTCCTTACAGCATCACCTACAACGTCCACCAACAGCAGTAGTGATTCTGAAAAGAGCACTCATTCAGCATCGTGGGTCCGCAACAAGACGCATCATTCAACGGACGGAAAACAAGCACGCCATCACTGTTTCTTCTGCGCTTCAACCAAACATCCCATGATGCACTGTCAAAAGTGGAAACTCTTCCGCCGGTCCACCGTAAAGTGATATATAAGTGCGTCTGCCTGTTTAGCGGTATTACCACCAGTGCCACTGTGGCCACTGGAGCTTCCATCACTGTTTTAACAACCGCTTGTATGATAGCATCCCACCTCAGAAGCCACCCCTTAAGCCTAGAAACATATTTTTGCAAACAGCTACGAGAGCTGATGTCCCCGTGGCTGGTACTGTAAACCTCGTAATCCAAATAGAGGAGATGCAATTCATTCATCGAGTTGTTATCGCCTCTATCCAAAACTATGCTCTGCTTGGCTCTGATTTCCTCAGTGCCAGCAAAGCCATCATACACTACAGACAACAGGAATTGAACATACATAGCCGACGGATACCCCTGGGACCAGAATCATCACTGTACGATACATGTGCCGTGACTTTAGCAATGACCACCACAGTTAAGCCGGGACAGGAGAAAATATTGTGGGCTACTGCACCACAGTTAGGAAACAACACTCACACAGCCATGCTGGAACCTGATCACCTCATAATGCGCCAGTCCCCACATGATCATGGACACCACCGACAAGAACCGCATACCTTCTCACATATTCAATGGCACTGCGGACCCAATAACCCTTGAACCAGGAGTCAGTTGTGGCCATTTGGTGGATGTGATCTCATTGGAAACAGCACCCACCGCACCTACACCAGCAACAACAACTTCTGATGATTTACCAGAACATTTACATGACTTATATTTGCATGCCACAGTTGGATTGATGCAATCTCAAAAACAACAAATACGGAAATTACTTTATAATTACCGTGATAGTTTCTTGACCGGAGACATGGATCTGGGTGAAACTCATCTTGTACGGCACTCCATCTACACCAGAAACAACAGACCCGTTCGACAACTGGTATGATGTCTTCCCATACATAAGGAAGCGGAAGCACACCAGCAAATGAACGACATGCTGCGGACGGTCAAAATAGAGCCATCAGCATCACCCTGGGCCAGTCCCATTGTACTAGCAGGTAAAAGGACGGATCTTTGCTGTTTTGCATAGACTACCACCACCTTAATGATCTTAGCGTCAAAGACGCGTATCCATTAACCCGGATAGATCAGGCCTTAGATTCCTTGGCTGGAGCCAAGTGGTTTTGTACCCTTGATTTAGCTAGTGGATACTGGCAGGTGGTCATGGATGAGGCTGATATGGAGAAGACTGCATTTGTCTTTAGAGATAGTCTTTTTCAGATCCGCAAGATGCCCTACCGCTTGTACAACATTCCTGGAATGTTCGAGCATCTCATTGAGCAGGTATTAACTACCCCACAATGGGAAATCTGTCTGTGTTACATTGACGTAATCGTCTTTGGTTCCTCGTTTGAGCAAACTTTATCCAACCTGGACACCGTGCTAACTCGTTTCCGCACGGCCAACTTAAGGCTCAAACCCAAGAAATGTCATCTCTTCAGACAGAGCGTTGAGTTCCTGGGACACCTCATATCCGGTGATGGAGTGGCTACTCAACAGACAAAGACAAAAGTGGCTGGCAGAGTGGCAGACACCGACGTCTGTCACGGACACCCAGAGTTTCCTCGGCCTCTGCCAGTACTATCGCCGTTACATCCATCACTTCAGCGAGATTGCATCACCCCTATACAGAATCACTGAAAAGGATCGACCATTATAGTGGACGAGTGAGTGTGAATGTTCCTTCAGGGTGGTGAAGGAACTCTTGACAACCGCTCCAATTCTTGCTCATCCCAACCCTAACCTCGATTTCATCTTGGACATTGATGCATCAGCTTACGCGATTGGCACTGTTCGATCTCAGGTCATGGAAGATGGAACAGAGCAGGTACTGGGTTATGGTTTGCATATGCTTAATAAAACAGAGAAACGCTACGCGACCACTAAGCGAGAATTACTTGCGGCGGTACACTTCGTCAAGTATTATAAACACTTCCTGTATGGGCGCCCATTTACCCTCCGTACAGACCATGCCTCACTACGCTGGCTCAGAAAACTAAACAATCTGGAGAGCCAGGTAGCGAGGTGGCAGGAATCCCTGCAGGCCTACAAGTTCAACGTCATAGACCCGGTAAACTGCATGGAAATGCTGATGCCTTGAGCAGAATTGGGCTCGAGGATGAACAGGAAGTGGCCACCACCATGACACATACTGCACAGCCATCTCCGGAGTTCCCAGAATTGCAGTGCGCAGAGTGGAAGATGGAGAGTCGCTCATGATCAAGCAACAGACGTACAAACACGAAATATATATGTGTGGATCCAGGAGGGGGTACGTCCTCCCAAGGAATCTGTTACACCACTATCCGCAACGGCAAAATACTACTACCAGTGGTTTGAAGAATGCCACATACATGAGGGCGTCCTCTACATCAACAACCGCATGCTGATTCTGGAGCGTTATTGAAAAACAATACTCGAACAACTGCATGATAATGCTGGACACCTACATTAACACAGATAAAGTAGAGATTTCACTGGATCGGGATTCGCGATAGTGTGAAGGTATGGTTCAACAAATGTTTCCCATGTCAAAGACGCACTGTTCATCAGGACCATTCCACACCTCTTTAAATTAAGAGTGTTGGTGCACCGTGGGAGCGAGTGGCTATTGATGTGCTAAGACCCTTGAATACGTCGGATGAAGGAAACAAGTACATCCTCGTATTACAAGAATATTTTACGAAGTGGGTAGAAGCATTTGCTTTGCCGGACCAAGAGGCATCCACAGTAGTGGTGGTCTTGTCAAGCGATGTGTTCTGTCGGTTTGGAATGCCATATGAGCTGCACTCCGATCAAGGAATTATTTTGATAGCCGGCTTATCGCCGAGCTCTGCAAACTCTTTCACATTGTCAAATCCTGCACCATCCCATATCATCCAGAGAGCGATGGAATGGTGGAGCGGTTTAACCGTACATTGGTGGAAATGTTGACGAAGGAAACACGCCTTGATTGTCGAGATTGGGATCTATGACTCCCATATGTGCTCATGGCATACTGCACTTCAATACATTCAAGCACGGGTTACAGTCCTGCACGGTTAATGGTAGGCCGTAAATTAGCCTTACCCCTGGATCTGGCCATGCCCAGGATTCTGGAAGAGAAAAAGATTCACCATCTCTCTACGTGGAGCTCATGCAGCAGCAGATAGAACAGACCAATGAGCTAGTGAGAGCTACTTTATCCACTGCACACCAGCATCAGAAAACGTGGCACGACCGGCGGGTGCATGGAGACATGTATGAGGCGGAAAAGAGATTTGAGTTCACGATTCGTGACATTCTGCAAACGTGCCAAGTAAACTGAGTTACCAGTGGAAATAGTCCAGTAAAACTACAAATTAACCTAGAACAAATTGCAACAGAATTTATTTCTTTTCTGCGGCATTCATGGGACTGCCAGGTGTCACATATCAAAAGTCCTCCAAAATCCCTCGATGGGAAAGTGGGTAAATTCGCATATTTAGCTACCGCCATTATCCGAATAATGAAACTTCCCTTACCTGCTTCATTCCGCAAATAAACGAAGTAGAAATGTTGTCTAAGCTCTGAATTTCATTGTCACGGAAGACAGTAAGCAATTGGCAATATTGCCTTGAACCACTTGTACAAATTCTCCAAACCACAGATTAAATATTGTTGTATGCACAGGGCCGGGGTAATTTAAAAAAATTATATTTAAAGTAAGTTTAATTTTGTTTTTCGCTTTTAAAATTTTATCTAAAATAAATTGCATTTTAATTTTCACTTTTATCTCACAATTTGAATAAATTTCTATACAATTCAATCAGAATATGGACATGGATTTAGATACATGCGTTATTTGTAACCAGAGCCTAGAAAATGGCTCACAAACTGTTAAGCTTCGAGTTAAAGGCTGTGACGGTATTAACAATGCTAGCAGAGCCCGTGAAAGCGATGTCATAGCTGAAGTAGGACAGATGGTTCATGTAAAATGTCGACGGGAGTTCATTGATCCCAAGCGGATTGCCCGTGATGCAGAGAAAATTGAACAATCTCCGCCACCCATGCGAACACTCCGTTCAGAAAGTCCAACATTCAATTTTAGTGAACATTGTTTGCTATGCGGATACCCTGCAAAAATTCAAGATGGAAAGACACATGGCTATGATATTTATCCAGTAAGTACTCATGACTTTCAATGTAGTATCGCCGAGGCCTGTGAGCAGAGAAAAGACGAATGGGGCAAACTTGTAGCTGGGTGGCTTGCCTTCACGCCGGATTTATGCGTTGTCAATGCAGTATACCATCAAAGCTGCAGCGTAAATTTTCGAACCATGAAAAATATCCCTCAGCTGCACTCATCTTGCTCATCCCAAAAACATGGAAGGCCAGAAGACTTGGACAGAGTAAGAGCATTTAGTGCGACAATGGCATTTCTTGAAAATAATGATGATGAGCAGCTGACCCTGCACGGCCTCGTTAATAAAATGCAAGAGTATAAAGGCCCCTATGTGGTAGTAGGTAAGAAGTCGGACATGATCTACCGTATCTGTGCCTCGGATGGCCTGACCTCAGTCATCTACCTCGATCGACTTAAAGCTTATGTTAGTGACAGCCCAGTGCCAGAGCCTGAGCTGGATGTTCCACATGACACTGGTACCCAGACAGATGTCTCTATAGAAACAAGTATTCCCGACGTTAGTCCAGAGCACCACGGTGCCAGTTCGACCTCTCTTCTACCGAGCCAGGAGCCCAGTGAATGATCAACTCATGCTGAGGATGACGACAAGATACATACGCGCACTCTCCCTCCTCAGTGCGGGTCTACACAATCTGGGAAGTCGTATCTGAAGACTTTCTCATTTTTTTGTCCACGGGGAAGGACGGGAAAGTTGTTCCGCCGACCTCGTCCCATTCCCACACACTTCATGCTATTACCCCCATTATAGAGTTGCCACAAGCGGAAACTGAGGCTGCCCCAGGCCATGCTTCTCGTGGGGTGGAACATGTAATAAATGGCATGGCAGTAAAGAGGCCGGATGAGGCCTTGGCTTGTTTTGAAGAACAGCAAAACTGCACAACTCGGTGTACCTCTCCATACCCACAAATCACGCAACCAACCTCATCCCAAGGTGCAGCCCGCCCGAAAGCACGACCACCACCCCATCTCCAATGCGCGTCTCTAGTCTATGTACCAAGTTCGGACATCATGCGTCCTGTCCATTTCACCCTCCACTCGTCGTCTGTTGACCATCACTCTTCAGATATGAGAATCCGCTGATACAGAGGAGGTGGCATCCCGCACCACCGCAACCAACCCCTCCCCCAACCCCCGCGGGCGGTGGGCAGGGAAGCAGCCTGTTCAGCAGACTCTCGGCTCGAATATTCCTGGTACTTAAAAATCATGACAGAGTACCCCCACCCCCACCCACCCCACCCCCCCCCCACCCCCCTTGAGCAGTCAGAACATCACACCGGACACAGAAAGCCAGAAGCATACAGAACACACGTGCCCGCAAGGCTGGATACGTTAATTGACCATTGCGCAAACATCGCCTACATACCTAGCTTTAATAGTGTAACTCGGACATTCAACATCAGCAACAACAAGTGTAGCATTCACCTAGCGTTTTTAATTGAAAAAAGTTAGACACCTTTTTCCGCAACAATCCCTCCCGCACAGATACGGAAAGTTCATCACTTTCCATAGACCCGACCTTTCCGCAACCGCAACAGACTTGGTATTCACCAGCCTGGAAACCTGGATACGCCCAAACCGCATTACGCAAGCGTCACACAGCGACCCCGACTTCCCTACAACAGATCGCTACCACCATCAACACGAGTCAACATTTTCCGCAACCACCTTCTTATCCAGTTTACGGAAAACCAATCATACGGAAAGGAGAAACAACACTGCAGCCATCTACACTACGCACTACAGGGGATTCCCCCCCCCCCACCCCGGAATCGTCTTACAGAAACAGCTAAAATCGTATATGTCATTCACACGTAATAACAGTCAATAGTATTAAGAGAGCAAGATGCCCCCAGTCTGTCGTCCATCACGAGTAGGATTTTGCTACCGAAAGTGAATTCGATTGATTCAAGTTACGACAGCACACGTCCTGGTCATCCGCGCTCTAAAGTAACTCTGTCCCGCCCCCGGGCTAGGCCATTACAGAGTGAAATACATCATGTCCGATAAAGTTGACACCGCACTTCAGTTATCCACCCACCCCGCAACCCCCCCCCCCACCCCACACCCCCCCCCCCCCCAGGTGGTAATAAAACCGTCACACTTCACGACAGCGCAAGAAACATCCATAAATAAGCAGCCACATGTATCAATGAAATTCATCAACACGACAGAAATATAGACGTTCAGGTTGACTGTATTCACAATCTCCATACGACGGAATTGTAATTGTAAAACTGAGGCATGCATTTTCCGAGCTGCATTGTAATAAATTAAGTTTGGTCTAGGTGAGAGTGAGACTAGTCCTACCCATAGGAGGAGGATGCTTGGCAGTTCACCCACCCAGGAAACACAGTCCAGTCTCGTGGAATTAGTACACTTAATTTCCGCAGGACCAGGAGCTGTTTAAACCAGACAATAATTACAGACAGTTATATTGTCTTAATTTTGATTAAGAACACGACTGTTCGACCGCGTATACAAATCATTAGCTCGCGGCGCGGGCTGATAAGGCAGCATCAAAACTTCAACAGTATGATCTCATGGAGAATTTCAAACATTCTCTTACCTACATATTCCAGTCACACAATCAACACTGGCTGGAATACACCTACTACAGATGACAAGCGACGCATGTAAAAGATCATGCGCATACAGGGATGCTGTTCTGAGGAACAGAATTGAAAACATATATTTCCGTTTTTCACATCCACTACGAATAATCACCAGCATCAATACTCCGTCATGTAATAAATATTGCCTAAGTTTCCGACCAACCACGTGCTTTCGCAACAAGAAACCACGTGATCTTCACTTCTATTTCCAGTAAATTGGATCAAAATGCTATAAACAAAAGAACCGCCAAAACGTGCATCTACCACAGCGTGAGGGAGGAGGGCGAGGGGGTGAGTCGGGGTAATTGCCGCTGACGTCATCACGCTATCCCACAGCCTGAAATCTGAACAGGCGAGTTTATAAGCATCCAATCTGAAAAACCGCATCCCACTAATTAAAAGGTGATCTTCCTCGGGAATAAGTAGTTCCGGATTTTAACGTTGATCGGAGATTTGTTTTTCCTTTGAATGGAGACGAAAGCAACAATCCTTCCTTGTTATATTTATTTTTACTTCCTTTACATGGACAGAATATATCATCGGACTCCAGGAACATTAAAATCAAAACCTTCCGTGTAGGGCGTGACTGATTCACCCTAAAACTTGCGGGTCTGGTCATCTGCCCTCCTGTGACGTCACCAAAAAGTATAAAAGGAGAGCGTGCACTGAAACTTCGTCTTCCCGTCAAAACTCGACACAAAGGAAGAACAAGCAAGCCACACAACCAGCACCCAGTCATCACGTTGCACCAGTCACCACCGCAATGGCAGCACCAGCACGAACGATACCGGCAGCACCTGCAGTATTTATACCTACATCGCTTGCAATTTCCACTCTGGCAGCACCCGCAATAATGCCACCATCCGCATCACCACAGCATCAGCATCCATAATCGGCTGGCTAATATCAGTTGTAATTTCCACACCAGTGACCATATCTGGATACGGGTTACAGGACATTTCCGATACATCTCCGTGGAGTTTAATAATAAATGAGGAGATCTGCCTTACGGAAGCAGTCGCCATCATCACCGCATCACATCGACACATCCGCGCAGCAGTACCCCTACAGATCATGCAGTTTGCAAGGTGACTACGCCGGATCATCCCTATGCCTGAAAAAAGAGAATCGTGCATTCAGAAATCCATGCAATTCCGAGGACGACCAAGTTATTTACGGCAACTAAAACCTGCAAGCTATCTGCCAGCATTGCCTCATCATTCGCCACTACACACCGATCGCTCATCAGTTTCACCACATTCGGCCCACCTACAGCCCGCACAACAACCACCACCTCCACGACAACAGTGATGTCATCAGTTGCCACGCCGCCACCAGTTTGCGCTTCACCTGTCAACATCTCTGCCACCACCAGCGCTTCAATGGACACATCCATTCCATCCTCCAGTATCAGTATACCTGACATGGGCATAATTAGTAGTGACATTTCGGCAGCGGAGGACCATTTGCCACGTTCATCCCATATGAGTCGGGGTACCCAGACTCGCTGGGGAACTTTGTAGCGGATGTTTGTGGACACTATTGCCGAGGTTGCAGCAGGATTTATAAATAGGTATGCGGAAAGCGGTACATTCTTATGTTTATTTTTTTAATACTTTTCTTATTATTTATATGTTTTTAAAATTGAAACCTCGTCCCTAGGCTGACTACAGTCATCCTACACAGCTGCGCAAAATTCTTACGTAGCTGTCTCAGATAAATAATCGCTGCGGGCCCCTGCAATGTAAACACTTCGTGTGTGCCGGAAGTACACAACGCACCATAGAGAATATGTCCTATTACTGTCATGCACTCTCAGCTACGCTGGGGCTGCCTGATAAACTAGCCTTTTTCATTTATTACTACGTTGGGGTGTTTTTTTCTTCCTGCGTCAAAATGACAGGACGGATTGTGGGTTAGCGGAAGCTACCCATGCGGATCCGCAATAACGGGCCACATTATAATCAATATACATATCTGTATGTGTATCCCTTTATTTATCCGGGGTGCACATGCAATTTACTTATTCATCTGTGATATACTGTGATAGTATATATCCTAATATATTTTATATCTGTGTAATTATGGTACTTTGGAGCTTGGGTGTTCTCTGCGGAAATTTAATTATCCGCATCCGAGAGAACACCCATGCGAGCTATTGTTTAGGTTGATCATGAACCGAATCAAATTATGCACGCACCTGGTCAATAAAACAAAACTAAAAAAAAGACCTACAAAAATAATTCCAGGTCAAAAATCAGAACTAAAAGTATGCCTCCCTCCCAAGTGCTTTCGCACCCTATGTGCTCTTTCTTATAAACATGCGTCTCTCGTGTCACTCTCCTCTCGGCTACGTTCCTACTCGGGAAGTCTATAATTCCTGCCTAGCGTGCTCCCGTGCATTTGATCCGCGATGCGTTGATCGTTTGTCATGGGTGTCAAACTAGGAGGGGGTGGTGTAGCACGGATCGACTGGATGGGTGTCGGCCGTCCCAGCTAAGCTGAGTACGGAATGGCCATTCCGGATTCGCTCCAAGCACGCCCCCTTGGTACGATAGTGCACATATGTAAGCTCTATGAGAGTGGTTTTCGTTAAAAATGGCTAAGACATTAAACCGCATGTGCACGCATCAGAGCTTCCCTGACAACACGTCTCGGAATTGGAAGTGAGTGCATGCTTATAGTGTACCGAGTAGGTACACGTAAATGACTTTAACTATATCGTCCTCGTTGTTCTTGGTACTGATCAAGACCAGAATGAAACGATGATTTCAGAACCGTTTAAATTATTAAAATCGGCCCAGAATGGCCGAGTTATCATCAAAAGTCCAGTTAAATTATTTTTTTAATATTTCTCTTGACGTTGTAATCGCGTGTAAGTATAAATAAATAAGGAATGTGCTGTGTACGTAATAGCCACGTCACGACTTTTGACTGCACGCTGATTGGCTACTGCTTGGCCGCTGATTGACTGAGGTCCCTGGCTCTGACGTCACGAGTAGTATAAAAGGGGTGAATAATCGAGAATCGGGAGCATCACCAGCGTGGAAGCCAGCCCGTGCAGGATGACTGGACCATTGGGATAGATGTGTGTAACTGCTAGCCTACGATGATACCAACATCATCTGGTACCATACGGATTTCAGCTCATCTGCGGTGGTAAGGAGTCCTCAGCTTCCACAGTTTTTGTACACACACCCCCCCCCCACTACAGCCATCCGGGGGTAATGAACTAACTTAAAGTAATAACCTCCCGCATCCAGACCTTTCTAAGGGAGTCTTTCCGTCGGAGGGCTGTGTGGGCCCATATGTAATTCTACGGAATGTAGAGCTGATGGTGATTCTTGGTGGATGACTCGCCGGATCTGCCAACCATGCTAAAAAGTGGACTTCAACCTTCACACTGCATGTCGTGTGTGCATTAATTAACTTTTCAACCAGTCTGGGTGAACTTTGTCCGGTGCGCCGCAAGAGCTATGCAATGTACCCCGCACCGTGTGCCAGTCATTGTACATGCATAATGATATATTAGCCCTCTCTGTCAATGTGTAACTTCAAACTTTCATACTACCATCGCCGGATGGAAAACTTTACAACTAAGCTAAGAGACTATGTAATGGACATCTCCTGAACTGTTCCGTTACCTGTCCAGAGAGTGTGCAGTATCCGACATGCCTGGAGAAGTCAGCTTGCAGAGACCTGCCTGTGGATACCTGCCTGCAGATGTCTTCCTGAGGAAATCTTTCCACCCATAGAGATCATGCCATCTCGCGCTACTCATGTTAGCACCTCAATTTGAGTAACTTGTGAACTTGTTCCGTACCGATGACCAATAGGTACTCAAGCAGCTATACTATTGAACAATTAATTATTATTTCCGTAGAATGATACTGATGACTAATGGGTACCTTACCGGTCTTATGACCGCATCTTTAATTTCTGTTACTGTGAATATTATCCTTGTTTACTGTGGGTGCTTTCAACTAGCCGCACCGTAGGGTCCAACGACCTGTGATACTTTATCATCATCTTATTCGTTAGGTTGTGGATTGGTTAGTTGTGTATATGGCAAGTAGCCATCTAGTTCATATGTTTTGTTTATTTATAAGAAGAATTCCGCAGAATTAAATGTCTAACCTGTCTTCTGTTTGTCACAGTTAGCTTTACCTTTAACCTTGTGCCCTCAATGTTATTATACTGCATCCTATCACTATAGGTAAGCAGGTATCCAAGTTCAGTTGCAATAGGCTTAACCAATCCTGAAATATAAGCAGAGAAGTTTTGCTAAACTTAATGTTGAAATAACTGAGATCTATATCAAGGTCACAGTGACCTTGAACTTTGACCTTGTGACGCCAACATCACCATGCTGATCCCTAACAGTATAGGTAACCAGGTATCAAAGTTCAGTTACAATAGGCTTAACTAATCCTGAAATATAGGCTGAAAGGTTTTGATAAACGCAAAAACATAATGTTGAAATAACAGAGTTATGTATCAAGGTCACAGTGACCTTTGACCTTGTGACCCCAACATCATCATGCTGCTTCTTATCATTATAGGTAACCATGTATCCAGGTTTGGTTTCAATAGGATCAGGCATTGCTGAGATATAAGGCAATAACATTTGTTTAACGCAAAAACGTAACGTAAAATATTACCAAAGTTTATACCATGAGCTTTGACAACCTCCCCCCCCCCCCATAACCTTGACCGCATGATGTCTGCATCAGCATGCTGCTTCCTTTTGATGTATATCACCATGTACCCAAGTTTGGTTCCAATTTGATCAAGCATTGCTGAGATATAAGGCAATAACTTTTGTTTAACGTAAAAACTTTAAAAAGATTATACTGTAAGCTTTGACCCCTGTAACCTTGAACTCATGGCCTTGTTATCGGCGCGCTGCTTCCTTTTGATGTTCCAATTGGATCAGGCATTGCTGAGATATAAACTTAACTTAAAAGTTTAAGCAGGCGAGACAAAAACTGTAGGCCGCAGTATGCTAGGAAATACTATAGAGCAACATATATATCCACATCACGATTCCCGCCAGCAACAATTTTACACCGAGGTCGCTGATCATGCTCTAAATGTTTGAGCCTGACATGTTACCGACTAAACCTGGCTATTCAGCTCGATAGGATAGGTTTAAAGTGGCTAGGCACAATTTCTCCATTAGACACACATAGTGTATGCCTCTTTTCCGGTTGTTGTGGTAATGTAGCCCCACGCACCGGCAAGGTTGTGTAAAATTGGCCAGTTACCTATAGGGCTTCGTATATTTATTGAGTGATTGTTTCTTTCCACGATCCACCAGCCATATGGCTTATTAATTGTCTGGATTCCCAATCGACACATTGACCGGATCTGACCCTGGGAACTATCGGCTTCCGAGTGGTGATAGTTAAAGTGCCAATTTACATACACGACCCCCCCCCCCCCTTTCCTTTGAATACTTATTAGGTAGACACCCCCACCCCCACCCCGCCAATATAGGAAGCATTGCGAAATAATAACAATATTAATTAATACCAGCCTGAGTGCATCTCTGGGCATCATGGAAAATAACCCTAACGACAGGTCAAATGTTAGCTCCGTAGCACGTGGTGACGGACGAGATGCGGATCTCCATCCAATTCATTGTAGTGTCTGGGTAAGGTCTTAGTTCCCACCATGCCCTCACGGAAAGGACGCTAGCGGTGGATATCCTTCTCTCTATCTCCACCATAATGACATGTCAGTACTTAAATTTGCTTATGTGAACTGTGAAACTTGTCTGGTGACCAAATCATTATTTGATTCGGGAGCTTTGTTCCGTAACATGTATGCACGCTATCCTATAGATCCTATGCGGGGCAACCTCAGGGAAGCCGAGCATTTGCACCCAATGAACGTATCTAAAGTTAGGTAGTAAACCCTGCCACTTGCGGCCAAAGCTTGTTTCCATTATTAACAACCAATTGGTAGGTTAGGATGTAGCAGAAGAGCCGCATAAATAAAGCGGCAACTACCAATGCAGTGACTTTGGAACTACATAAGACGGCGACCTGGGAATTCTTCGGAAATCGTTCGTTCCGTCATCACGTAAACCAGTGTGCAACACCTTAACAGTAGCTTTACTAGGATTTTCAGCACTTAGCATTTTCTGTTGAACAAAAGAGTGGCCATTTTGCCAACTCTTTTCCTCCGCTTCGGCGTTGAAGGCATTTTCCTGTGATGAAGGCACGCGCGAGGCACTTACCTCTTGCAACAACAATGTTTTCTTTGTGTGTGTGTGCTAGGGGTATACTAGTTTATATTAAACTATCTAGTGACTTCGTTGCGGAATTCTCTCTTGCGGGGATACCCCTGCGGATTCAAGGATCTGTGTGGTACCTCCAGCGAAACCACGTGGAAAGAACACCGGATGGCTCTATGTTGTGTATTACTGTGCTCATTTACTGTCAAACGCATAAAACTGTTTGTGTAGTATTATTAAATTTATACTGTTTAATTAACACCTTATCCATTGCTCTAAATTAGAATGGACAGACATACTAGTGACACAAATAGTTGGGATGACACTGTGTGGTTTAATCTCGGCGGCCGTGCGCCACACTGGAACATCAGTGTTCCACTGGCTCTAGAGGCTGGTTTTTGTACCTTCCGGAGAGATGCGATACGGGATCCGCAACCCCGAGATCCTCAGCTAACCAGCCCTCCTGCACATCATGCACTTGTGGTGCGATGGAACGGAACATCATGGCAGTGCCCCCGCGAGCTACACCTAGCAGACAATTTCATGAAATCTGTACTCTAGAGTGGGCACAAATGCAACAGAATTGATATCACATTTGATAGATATAATCCAGAAACCATCAAAGGAGGGGCAAGACAGAAACGATCCATAGGACTCAAGCCAATTCGGAGATTTGTTGAACACTGATCTCTTTCACTTCCAAATAATTTGCTTGCTTCCTTTCTGAACAAATATGACGCCAAGCACCTAATGGCAAGACCATAGTCGTTTCTGGAGGCTTTAAAGAAGAGAACGTGGTTAAATCCTCGGATCCAATAGTGGACACAACCGCATTGGAGGTCCAACACAAGGAGGCTGATACAAGAATTGTTCTACACTGTATGCATACTAATGGTAGCTCTGTAGTTGTATCAGCACGGGACACCGATGTTCTTGTGCTACTGGTGGTACATTTCAACATGATGACTTGCAGTAAGTTGTGGATGTAATCAGGAACATCAGCCACGCCAAGGTATATTCATATGCCCATCATGTGTGACAAGTTGTCTGTTTTGCATGAGGATTTGAGTAACAAAATTCCATTTCATGCAATCACAGGTTGTGATACAGTCTCCCACATTGCTGGTCATGGCACGAAAACAGCTTGGTAATCATTTTGCTCAGATCCTAGTCTCATTGCAGATCTAGGAAATGGTGATCTTCAAGAAGAAACATACAAGTCAACAGAAAAGTTCATATGCAAGGTTTACAATCTTCCTGATGAGGATAGCTGTGATAAGGTACGAGCGGTTTTGGTTGGCAAATGTAGATCGCCAGAAGCATTGCCACCTACAAGTGGTGCGCTACATTTTCACATACAGAGAGCTCATTATCAGTCGATGGTGTGGAGACAAGCAACTTGTAACGTTCCAACCCTGCCTGCACCAGAGAACATGGGATGGACGAGAAATACGATTTCTTTCAATGAAAAACCTCCTGAAGCACCTGCAGTTTATGTTTTTGTTTTTGATACATAATCACTTAAACATTCCCATGATTTACAATAATTCTTGTACTTAGGCTGAACCACTTCCAGTTCCTAAAAGCTATTGGCAAATGGTAATATTGTACGTATGGAACAAATTCGGTTTAAATTCATAAAGGAACTACAAAATGTGCCACTGTTGTTTATAGACGGACAGACGACAGATGATGGATGGACAAATCGATGGGCTGATAAATGGTCAAAGAAATTGTCATGGTATAAGCTCAACTGAATGAGCTATATAAACAATATAAGAGTATCACTTTCTGATAGATCATAAATAATAATGGTGACAACGTTGCTCATATTGCAATTGAATTTAGTCCATTTGCCGAAATCCAGACATTTTTTCGGCGGCCATTTTGTTATTTATTTTTTTGTGTCTGAATGAAGGAAATTTCAATTTCCCTTTCTCCGCGATCTAACACTACTCACCATCCTATTACTTATGATACAAGCTATCTTGAATAGCTGGCCCTAGGACTCTAGACTTAGTAAGCTTTACCGGCTCTGGGAACCGGGTACCCGGCTCCCAACAGCCGAGTACCCATTCGCCATGAAGCTCATATTGTTTGCATAGCCACCAAACAAGAGATACCTCTGGCTTGCCTCCGTGGGGCTGGGAGGCAGGGTCCATAATACAATGGTGAGTATTGTTAGATCTCGGAGAAAGGGAAATTGAAATTTCCTTCATTCTCATTCGATCAATACTCACCATTCTATTACTTCTGATATAAACCAGACTTAGACAGTAACCTGGTGGGAAGGGGCAAGCCATGAATTGCTACTTTTGCCCCTTGGAGAAAGAGCTTAGACTTAAACTTGACAAATGGAGACCTAAAAGGACTATCAAATTAAAGGGACCGATTCGCATTCGCATGACTGCCCCCCCCCTTTTTTCTCCTAAGAAAAGGGAGAGAACTCACGGACATGCATCTCGCCTGAAACACAAATATGCTAAGAGGGTTGACTGCTCTTTGCATATATCAGCCTGGGAATGAGCATGAATATATAAGATGAATGAACATGATATATACACATAATACAAAAAACTCTCAATCTTGAAGTACCTCATGATATTTGGATTCCAGACGTGGAGCCTTCAAGCAATCACTTGCCCGCCCATCAGTGACACAATCTGGTTGACATCCTCTCGCTCGACCATGTCTGCTTCCTAATTCTTGCTTACAAATGCCAAAAAGGGAGAAGAGCAGTGTGGTCATTTAACTATCGTTTCAAAACAGATAAAGCGAGTGGATTGGCGGAGTCTGACACATCCCTCATATAGCAATCCATGAAAGAGGACTCATTGTGCCATTGTGCAACAGCCATGATGTCCTCTAATGGAACATCATTGTAAAGGGCGGTCGAGGCAGCTATTCTTCTAACATCGTGTGCCCTTACGCATTGCTCCTGGTGCCCAGTCGCAATCTCATGGGTAGTCTGAATGCATTCGACTACCCAACGAGAGATAGAATCCATGGATGTGGCGCCATATGGCTTCTTATGGCAGATCCACAGATGTCTATCATTCGACCGTAGCGAGTCCGTCCATTTTTTGTACTTAGTCAAAGCACAGACTGGGCACCAAACACTGGCATCACGATCAAACCTAGTTAGTTTTGGTATAATGATTGATTTGCCGGGATATTTCATAGATTGATTCTTTGACATAAACTCTGCTCTTGGCAGTAGACACAGACCCACTCCAGAGACAATAAATCGGTCCCTCTCTGCTGAAAGCGCATGGATCTCACTGCGCCTTCTAGTTGAGGAAGCTGGCAATAGAAAAACAGCCTTTAGAGTCAAATGCTTTAGACTAGCCGAACGCAATGGTTCGAAAGGGTGCTTGGCCAGTACATTAAGCACTAAAGATAGACTCCAGGCTGGAATGACTACCGGTTGTCTCGGTCGGAAATTGCTCATTCCCTTCACCATCACATTTAACTGGGCCACATCTGGACTATCCCTGTTGGCTAGTCAAGGGATAACTGACGCCAAAACTGACTTGTATCCAGCAATTGTGGCAGGAGCTAGTCCTGAAAAGAACAGTTTACAGAGAAAGTCTGCTACTTGCTGAATAGCAGATTGAAAGGTATCAATACCCTTTCCTTCACACCAGTCTGCAAATTTGTTAACCTTGTTGTTATATGACTTGAAGGTTGACCTCCTTCTCGCAGCTGCAATGAATTTCGCAGCTCGTCGAGAAAAACCTTCCAACGTGGAACCTTGTTTGATAACATCCACGCAGTCAATTTGAACATTTCGGGACACTCGTGTAGGAATCATCCCTTGGCCTGGGAGATTATGTTCGGAATCTCTGGTAACTGCCCTGGATTGTCCACCAGCAGATCTAGAAGATCCGTGAACCACGACCTGCTTGCAGGACCAGGCACGGTTCCTCTCTGATCTTCACCAATATCTTCGGCAGAAGAATGGTGGGTGGGTACGCGTAAGCGTGCATCCCTCTCCAGCTTATTGCCAGAACATCTGTATCGAAGGCATTTCGATCTGGAATCAGCGAGACATAAGTCATGATTTGAGCATTTTCCTTTGTGGTGAACAAGTCCACGTTGGGTTTGCTCCAATGCTCGAAGATCCTGTGAAGAGCTCAAGGGTTGAGAAACCATTCTGTTGGCAGAATCCTCTGTCTGCAAGACAAAGCATCCGCCAGAATGTTCAATCGCCCAGAAATGTGAGTTGCTTTCAAAAACAACTGAGTAATTCCTGCACCATTGAATCAAGTGCCACACTTTCATACATAGTGTGGGTGACTTGGTCCCGCCTTGGCGATTTATGTATGATAATACTGTTGAGTTGTCTGACCGTATCAATATCGCCTTGCCTCTGACTTTTGGAAGAAACTTTTCCAACGCCAGTTCCACTGCCATCATTTCCAACAGATTGATATGCAGCTGGCTCTCTTGGAAAGTCCCTGTGCCCGAGACCTGGTGTTCTCACAGACAGGCCCCCATCCCTCCAGTGATGCATCCGTGTACACGGACAGCTGGGGGTGCGGTAGGTGCAGTGAAACTCCTACTAGGAGATTCTGACGCTTTTTCCACTATACAAGATGCGACATTAACGGCTCCAAAACTGGCACCAGTTTTGACAGGGGTTCTGTTCTCTGTTTCCACAGAGATATCAGATACAACTGGATAGGTCTTCGCATCAAAGCACCATACGGAATTACCTGCTCCATGGAGGAGACCATCATGCCCAGCATCTGAAGAAACCACCTCGTTTGAATGTGGTTTCCCAATCGAAAACTTTTGAGGATGGCTAACAGAGACACCACTCTGGGCTCTGATGGGTAAACCCTACCTTCCTCGATATCGAATCGCATCCTTAAATAAACGAATTGCTGAGTGGGTGTTAACTTGGATTTCTCCTTGTTGACTATCCAGCCTCAATCTGAAAGCAACTTCAGAGACAGAGCAGTATCCACCTCTAACCTGGCTGGTGTGTCTGCCTTGATAAGTCAATCGCCTATGTAGGTGTGAAGCGCCACGTTCTCTCTTCTGAGAAACACTGTCACCACAAGGACCACTCTGGTGAAAACCCGTGGAGCTGTCGACAGGCCAAATGGGAGGACTACAAACTCCCGCACCTGATTCTGAAATGCAAATCTCAGAAACATGTGACAACTCCCGTTCATTGGAATGTGGAAATATGCATCTTTGAGATCGATCGATACACACCACATTCCCTTCCTCAATCCTGCCATTACCGACCTCGGAGTTTCCACTTGAAACCGAGGCATATGGATAAACCAATTTAATTGAGAACGGGTCTCCACTTCCCACCCCCACCCCCACTCCCCTGTGCTCATGGGAACAAGGAACATGTTTGAATAGAAGCCTGGAATGTTCTGGTTTGCTGGTTTTATTGCTCCCTTCAGAAGCAAACCTGACACTTCGTTTTGAATGGATTCTAACTTGTCTGGGAGACAGATTCTATGGCGGAAAATCCCACCACTCCGGCATGTACCCCTTGGATAACCATCCTAGGACCAGACTGTCTGGCGCCACACCTCGCCAACCATCGACAAAACGCATGAGCCTTCCACCCACTATAGATGCATTGATGCCTAATGTGCGTGTCTGGCTCGCGATCCGCACACACACGCCCCCCCCCACCTCTCTTAACGAGAGAGATAGAGAACCATTTTGGTCTTGGCTTGACCAGTCTAACTTGTTTCTGTCGCACAGGTGAGGTCCAGGCAGATACGGAGGGAGCCCTCTCACCCTCAGGTACGATCCACTCCCTTCTTTCCGCCCTTTGAGGATTTCCCTTCCCCCTTCCCCTTGCCCTTCCCGCCTCTCGGGCGGTCAGTGGCAACATTGGGGTGGGTAGGAGCCTCCACAACCTTCTTGGCCTTCTTCGCCTGAGGCAGCTGAGAAGACCCAGTAGAAGAAGAAGCAGCACTAGGCTTGGCTTTCGCCTTGCTTTTGTGCTTCTTCTGCTTCTTAGAAGGTTGCCCGGTTAGCGGCTTGGCTACAGGCCCCAGTGCGTGCGCCTGTCGCACTAGTTCCAGCTGCAGATTCACTACTAACCGATTCTGCGCGATGCTGGCCATGTCTTCTAAGATGGCCCGTGCTTGGCCACCAAAGACGCTAGGGCCAGTAAGGAGCATCCCAAGAAGACGCTCCCTAACGGCCGTAGCTGGACGCATAGGTCAAGGACCATCTGCCTACTAGACTTTGTCACTCACGCCTGCACCCTTGCCAATGCGTCCATAGACAGCACCAGGCTGTCATTCACGCACGATTGCCCCACAGGTGGCACAGGGTGGCCTGCCCCCGCCTCAGCCCACACTGACTGAAGAAGGCGATAAGAGTGATTTACAGCACTCATTGCTGCCCTCGCCCCCTCATTGCATAGGGACAGGACTTCATCATGGTGCACCTGGGACTTGTCCACCAGCGCCGGGGCGGGGCCACCCGCTCCAGCACTCTGGACTCCCAAAAAAGCATCCAACAACTCCATACAGTTTGGATCCAGTCCAATAGACTGGATCTGGGCTGCGGGCAAGATCCCAATCCTAATCGATGCCACCGATGGATGGGGTGCATCCTCTTCGGCCGTGGTCGAACCACAGACGGGTCCACCCTGGCTAGCCAAGCCAGAGCCTCCGACCAGTCTGTCTCCGAAGAGGACACTCTCGTGAACAGGTCACCCGTTGACATGCTCACGGCCCTACCAGCAATGCCCCCCCCCCCGCCTAGGAGCCATTGCTGATACGCCACAAACTCCGGTACCATACGGTTCTGCCGTGAAAACACCAGTCCGTGGCATCTCAGGCCGCAGAAATCTCTCCTCCTCGGTTTCCTCGTCTTCAGACTCCAAAGAGTCGTCACCAGACGAGGAAGCACTGAAGGACAGCCACCGCTACTGGACCAGCCGGAGGTGGCCACAGAGAGACAGACCCCATCAGACCGGAGCCCCATGGGACTGCCAGGGAGCCGTACGAGACAGCTCCCTCGGTGGCCAGTCCAGAACCCTGTCCAAGGACAGGGTCCGTACCAAGCACGGGAAGAGACTGCCCTGCAACTTTCGGTAGCAGGGACGATACCAGCGTAGGAAAGACGCTATGCAAGAAGCCTTGCATAGCAGGTCCAAACCACGCTGGAGGTGCCATCTCCGCAACCTCTGGTTGCAGACGTGGAGGCGCCCCCAGGGGCCGAAACGCACGCTCCATGATTTACTTTCGGACCACCTGACCCCGCGTCAGACCCTGCCAAGTCCTTCTGGGCAAGGAACTTGACCATCATATCGGACGACCACACTGCACAAATATTACACCTACTATCAAGATTACAATTTGTACATCTAAAGCAGACATGGTCCTTAAACAGAACACCTTATGGTACTCGTCACATGATGGCGGGGCTGGCTTGGCCTATAAATAAGCACAAACCTACAATAAACAGGCGTAACGAAACAGGAATGGAAGGCAGACAAATAATTTTCAAATAATTTGACCTTAAATTAATGTTAACCCTCCAGCACCCCACCCCGCAACGTTACAGCAAAGATTATGACGACAAGAACGAAGCGGGAAAGATACACCCATATACTGATCCTGAAGGATGTATAAACGGAACCAGGAACCATATCGCATAGCATTCGGGGTATATTTACTAATCAATATAAATTATACTCCTAACGAAGGCCAAAACGATATGTGAAGAAACAACAAAATGTAACCAAACTGCTGTAGAATACGGTAAAACCGCAGACCACACATCTTAATCAAGAATTTTGAAACAACCGATCATTGCAAACAGATCGTGATAACATACAAAACTTGAAAATTCCAAAGTTTTTCAGGTACCAATACAGTACGCAGCACCCAGAATCAGATGCGCGAATTAATGAAACATTTTCTTCACATAAAAATCCGAGACAACTCGGGTGTGACGTCACCCGCTCGGATTATACGGAGTACGACTTCAGCCGATTTTCGTGTTAAAACACCTTATAGCCAACACCTCATTTCATATCTGCCGATCGCCTGTTGGGGTTAAAGGAAGGCGACCAATCTGGCATATTTCGTTATTAACACACGTCCCAGACTCGGGGTCAGAAATTCGAACACGCGATACAGACGAAATTTTGAAGACCTAAGTCTTTTAACTATGGAATAACATGGAAATATACAACCTGGATATCATCGGCAAAACGCAAAAACTTAATGTTGAAATAGCAGAGTTCTATATCAAGGCCACAGTGACCTTTACCTTTGACCTTGTGATCCCAACATCATCATATTGCATCCTATCATTATAGGTAACCGTCTATCTAAGTTTAGATGCAATAGGCTTAACCAATCCTGAAATATAAGCCGAGACGTTTTGCTAAACGCAAAAATTTAATGTTGAAAAAGCAGAGTTCTGTATCAGTCACAGTGATATTGACCTTTGACCTTCTGACACCAACATCATCATGCTGCTTCCTAACATTATAGGTAACCGTGTATCCAATTGGATCAGGCATTGCTGAGATATAAGACAAATAACTTTTGTTTAACGCAAAAACTTAACGTAAAATATTAACAAAGATTATACTCTGACCTTTGACCCCATAACATTGACATCGTGACTGCTTTATCAGTGGGCTGCTTCCATTCAATGTATATCACCATGTACCCAGGTTTGGTTCCAATGGGATCAGGCATTGCTGAGATATAAGGCAATAACGTTTGTTTAATATTAAACGCGATTATACCATGAACTTTGACACCATAAACTTGACCTTGTGATGCCTGCATCACGGTGCAGCTTCCTTTCTATGTATAGCTCCATGTACCCAAGCTTGGTTTCAATTGGACCAGGCATTGTTGAGAGCTAAGACAATAACTTTTGTTTAATGCAAAAACTTAACGTAAAATATAAACCATGACCTTTGACCCCATAACCGTGAAAGCGTGATGACTACATCAGCGTGGTGCTTCCTTTCGATGTATATCTCCATGTATCCAAATTTGGTTCCAATTGGACTATGCATTGCTGAGATATAAGACAATAACTTGTTTAACGCAAAAACTTAATGTAAAATATTAACAAAGATTATACTGTGACCTTTGACCCCATAACCTTGACGGCATGGCCGCTTTATCGGTGGGCTGCTTCCATTCAATGTATATCACCATGTACCCAAGTTTGGTTCCAATTGGACTAGGCATTGCTGAGATATACGGCAATAACCTTTGTTTAACGCAAAAACTTAACGTAAAATATTAACAAAGATTATACTGTGACATTTGACCCCCATAACCTTGACCGCATGATGTCTGTATCAGCATGCTGCTTCCTTTTGAGGTATATCACCATGTACCCAAGTTTAGTTCCAATTGGATCAGGCTTTGGTGAGATATAAGGCAATAACTTTTGTTTAACGCAAAAACAACGTAAATATTAACAAAGATTATACTGTAACCTTTGACCCCTGTAACCTTGAAATCATGGCCTTTTCATCGGCGGGAAGCTTCCTTTCGATCTATATTACCATGCACCCAGGTTTGCTTCCAATTGGATCAAAGGCATTGCTGAGATATAAACTTAACTTAAAAGTTTACGCCGCCGCCGTCGCCGCCACCGGAAAAGTGATACCTATGTCTCGATCCTGCTTCGCAGGCAAGACAAAAATTACTTAGAAACTTTAATAAAAGCCAAGGCACTTCCAACTGCAAAAAAGCATGTAGCTCTTGTTGCTATGCAAACAAGAATTCATGGCAAACGGGTACTCGGCTGTTGGAATCGGGGTACCCAGTTCCAGGAGCCGGTAAAGCTTACTAAGTCTCGAGTCCTAGGGCCAGCTATCCAAGATAGCTTGTATCAGATGTAATAGAATGGTGAGTATTGATCGGAGAATGGCAAAATTGAGCTAGGTAAACAACATTTTTGTATTCAGCACATTCGAATTATCCAGAAAAAGCAGATTTACCACCTTTTCCTCAAAAATGCCTACAACATCGAACTTTCATGAAAATGTGCCTAGTCTAATAGTGGAAGGTGCAGAAAGCCCCTAAATCGCCTAAATTTACTATCTTCAAAATAAAATCCACCTTTCAGCGCTGTTTTCAGACATAGTGAATGATGACTAATAGACTATAGTAGAATTCAGCTCCCTAAGTCCAGCGTTTTCATTTTTTTAATCACGTGACGTACTTCACGGAACATGCCACACGGTTGTTTCGTGCTCTAATTTTTTCCGGGAAATACGGATACCAGTCGAATAAAAAACGTTCTCTATGGAGCCAATGCGCTCTAAGTTTTCGCCCAGTCGAATATGGACATTAGCTCACCTGCTTGTGCAAAAATCTCATAAACTGCTTCCGAGATTAATTCAAAACTCATGAAATTTTATCTTATGGCAAGAGCTATTTAAAGCAAGTTTCTTCGCGAGAACTTGATCTAAAGACAAATGGTTTTGGATGATCTGGGAGACATGAGCCATCAACATTTGTTCAAGGGAAGTCGATAATTAAAAAACATATCTACCGTAGACCAATCAAAATGTTGCATGTTTGGTAGCCATGTTGGATTGTTTTTATTTGACCGATTTTGATGCTGAGATCGGTTTTATATATAGGTTTTTTGGATATGTTGATTTCAAATTTGCCACTTTTGAAACTTGGATAAACGGTTTGGCGGCCATCTTGGATTGGGGTTTTATTGCCAGAAACGACCATACTAAAGCAATATGTGTCTTCTCAATTATTACCTGACCTGGCCTGAAACGCCAAGTGAGCTTATGTCATGGCAACGATCCGTCGTGTGTCCTTCATCGTTAGTCAACTTTTCCTTTAGACAACTTCTTCTCAAGAACATGAAGGTCATCTTGGATTTTGGTCGATTTTTAGAAATGTCTCTTCTAGTCATATACCATTGTTTCTTCGCCATAAATCTACTGACAGAAATTACGTTGCAATTTTGCCATGGTAATTTTCTTAGATTGACTGGACCACACGTATGCATGCAGTTCTGTCTTATATAATGCATAGTTCTACGCGCATATTAATGCGTATAGACCATGTAAACTTAATGTCCCATAACTATCAACGGCTTAGCGAAGAGATATATTAACTTAGAATTAACTAACCTTTGCCATTAGAATATAAATCACTGCCTGGCAGGTCCTTTGCTCTTCCAGAGAAAACATCGCTTTTGTCGAGAAATGCTTCACGTATATTTTTGTAGCCGGCTATTGTAACAAACGGATATGACCCAAAATATGACTGGTAAATTTGGCCATAACGTTTGGACATGTTACGCGCATATTTGAAGGGACTGCCTGCTATGAAAATTTCTGGAATGTTTCCAACTATTGGGAAAGGTCGTGGTCCGGGTGGCAGGCTAGGATCACGTGGTTTGAAGTAATATGCCAGCAAGATGACCACAATAATGATGAGTATATATGTCAGGTCCATGTTTTCTATAAACAAAAGAAATATTTAAATTATAAAATAGCTTAGTGGAGTAATCCAGTTCTAGCTATGTCCCGCCCATCTCTAGCTAAGCTCCACCCACGCTTTGCCTTTGTTTGGATCAATCGATCCCTGCACTCTTTGAATCCCGATTTCCAGAAATGTATACAGGCAGGCTGTTGAATATTTTGAAACTAATTTGACTGGGTGATGTTGCTGCCTATGCTAACAACATCGTCCAGTCAAATTAGTTTCAAAATATTCAACAGAATGTTTATTAAATAGTAAAGACATACAATTCGTTCAACTTTATCGGACTAGTAAGCGTTTGTGACAGACTAAATCGCGTCATTCATGACGTAATTGATTATAACCTCAGCCTACACGCCTACACGTGACGTAGTTGATTATAACAATCATGATTGATTCCTCAAGCAAGATATATGATGCATCAATTGTGTAATATTATCATCAGTTCCAGACATAGATAGCCAAAATAACTTCTGAGGGTGTAACAGTTGGTACGCTTGTTTATTTTAAGAACGTTATCGCTGTTCAGATTTCAAATGTTATGATAATTATGCTTTAACCCGTTAACACCCACAAACCAGAAACAACAAATTCTCCATGAAGTAAGAAATATGTTGTTGAATATTTTGAAACTAATTTGTCTGGGAGCTGTAATACGTAGCCATTTGACATTTAAGGCGGCCAAAACTGAGAGTAAATATTTGTTATTTTAGCTGGTAAACATTTCGAGCCACTTGGATCAATCTGTCCAAAATTACTCCTCACTTTGAAAACAGGTTTTCTAGATGCTGACGCATCAGCTTGAAGATGTGAAATTCATGCACTTTCAGCTTGTAATGATAGATTTCACATGGTTGGAGATGGTCTTATATTATATCCTAGAAGGGATTTTATGTTTGAGACTCAATCTGGAAATTAGAGTACACGTTCATAAATTTATATCTTAACCCTTTAATGGCTAAATTTTGTCAACAAAATCAAAATATATTCTTATTTACGGTCCATTTTCAGGCCAAGAGAAGCGTATTTTTTTTTAGAATTTACCACTGGAATGACTGGCTCGATTATCGAGCCAGTCATTCCAGTAGTAAATTTTCAAAAATATTCTTCTGGCCTGCAAATGGCCATTCATCACGACCGCTACAGAGGCTAGTTTTGCCCGGTTTCTGCATGAGAAGGTTAATGATCAGATTCCGGCTGCCATCGTTTCCCGTTAAAGCTACGTCTCGGTTTCATGTTACAAATTCTACTGGATTACTCCTGCTTCAAGCGAGAGTAAGTGTGCACATGCGTAGATATGTAAAGCAACCACACGATGCTTCCGATTGAAGTACCCCGATAACGAAACCAAACTCGGCCATTGATATCGTATATACTGACTAAAGGGTGTATGCCCATAGCCTCACTATCGGGTTAGTTGTTGCAACTGCCGATGACGCGAGTTCAATAAATCGCTATTGCGCATGACCGGGTATGCACTTATTGGCTGACATGACGAGCAGCTGCATATACACTGCTGGGCTAAAAAATGAGACAAACATGATTTATCATATTTTTTATGATAACTCTTACATGTTAATAAATACAGGTGAAATAAGTGACAATTTTACATAATAGTGTATGCATTATCTGTGTGCAGGACACCTTTTAGTATGGGATAGTCTTTCCCTTATCTTTTTTGTCTCAAAACTCACCCATTTGGGCAAGCTGTCTGAAAGCTTTTTGCATTGTGCTGCGTCAATGCTGTTCCATTCATGTCTGACTGCTTTCCACTGCTGAGTGAGCTAATTTGCATATCAAAAGCCATCTACTGAATGGATTCTTGTTCTATATATATTCACAAAAGACAAATAGTGCGTCTCTGTGTTCAGGATTTAAAGTGAATTAACCAACCAAACTAGCAAGCTAGTTGAGTTACGCTGACCGAGGTAACAAGACATTAGCCATTTCTGTAATCTATGTGTATTACCACACTGTGCCTGAAGAGTGAAGTTGTTATTTTTTATTCAAAATGTCTTCAAAAAAAGGCTAAATTCCATGTACCTATTGAAGTCAAAAGCTGGATCGCAGGTCTTCGTCAAGCTGGAATGTCATATCCTGAGATTAATAAAACTCTAAAGTCTGAGGATATTCAGATTCCACTGTCTACAATACAGAGAATTGGCCACACATTTCAAGTGACAGGTTCTGTTGCCCGCAAAACAGGTTCTGGACGAGATAATGTGACAACATGTCGAGATGAAAGAAGGCTGAAAATGACTGTTCTGAAGAATCGTAAGAATACTCTCACCAAATTATCAGAGGAATTCAGAAATTCACAAAATAAGGTTGTTTCAAGAAGAACAATTGTAAGGAGGCTCAAGGAAGCTGGTTTTTCATCAAAGTGGTGTGCTAAGAAACCGTTGCTGTCCACAAAGGACGTTGCAGACAGACTCAGACTTTTGGCACTTTATCGTGACCATGATTCTCAGTGGTTTGAGCGTGTTCTCTGGAGAGATGAGTCACGTTTTGAGCTGTGTACAGATGCTCCAGAGCGGTCTTAGTAGGTCAGGTGAAAAATATAACCCAGAATGCCTCTCCACCACTGTGAAACATGGAGGAGGTGGAATTATGGTATGGGGTGTGTTTTCTGCATCTGGTGTTGGCGAGCTTGTGCAATGTGAAAGGTTCATTAATGCATTAATTAGAAAAGGGGTTGCTTCCAAGCCTGAACAAGTTGTGTAGTGGAAATAACAGACAAAAAGCAATTTTTCAACAAGATAATTCCCCACACACACAGCAAAAACAACAAAGCCATGGTTTGAGTGGCATTCTCTGTCGGTGATGTTTTGGCCTGGATAGTCACCAGATCTTAACCCCATAGAGAATATATGGGCGCATATCAAGGTCAAACTAGTTGGCAGAAAACTTGGGAGCACTGACCAGTTGTGGGAAGCAGTCAGACGTGAATGGAACAGCATTGATGCAGCACACTGTAAAAGGCTTTCAGACAGCTTGCTTAAACGGCTGAGATTTCTGAAGAAAAACAAGGGAAAAGCTATCCCATACTAAAAGGTACCCTGCACACAGACAATGCATACGATATTATGTAAAATTGTCACTTAATTCACCTGTATTTATTAACATGAAGGAGTAATCATAAAAAATATGATAAATCATGTTTGCCTCATTTTGTTTGCCCTGCAGTGTATAGCTTTAATAAAAATGACTAAATTACCTTTTGGTAATTTGAAGAGAAACTGAACAGACGCAAATTTACATATTTTTATCAGAAATAAAATTGTATTTGCTATATTAATCTGACACTTTATTTGACTATGTAATAGGTTTAGTAACACAAATATTATTTTGACGACTACTTCCGGGGCATGGGGGCAAACACCTATTCTACGACGGGGGGGGGGGGGGGGTGGGGGGGTAGCTACCCCCTAGAAAAAAGGTTGGGAGCTAAGTATATCTTTAGATCCACACAGCCACACACCGCCACACACACACACCACCACCACCACCCCTCCTCCTCCTCCGCGCCAGAATTTGGGCAGATCTATTTTATTTTTATTTTCAGGACCAAGTGCCTTTGCTGGTTCCTCTATCCGGCTATTGTCATTTTATATGGGTGACAAAACCAATTTTCCACAAGTGAGCAATGGCGGCAGGTCAAATTAGTTTCGAATTATTCAAAAACTTACCTGGTTGGTTTCCTTGATATTGGCATTGCAATAAACTCAAGAAAATAATGTCATAGTCAATTACGTCACATATGGACACATGTTACAACCAAAATATGTAATGGATAACGTAGGCTATCTGGCTTCGTCATGGACATTGAAGAGTCGGTCAAGTAACAGTTTGCTGAATATAATTATATTTTGCTGGTAGTTTGGCATGGCGCTGTTGCCGTCATTGTCAGCGTGCATGGCTGTTCAATTTAGTTTTAAAATATTCAAAAACTTACCATGATATTGACATTCTGGGAATTCAGGTTTTGATCGATCCAAAAACTGGTAAAGCATGAGCGGAGCTTTGCTTGAACTAGGAGGGGCATAGCTAGAAATGGATCCCTATATTGCCGGGTTTAGTATAAAATCACATCTAGGCATATATAGAGTAGTCATATGTATATTCTTGAAAATGAATAAAACAATAATTTTACGAACAAATGAACGCCCATATTTACCTGTAGAAAGGCGTGAGATGCATTCTGAGAGCATCTAGATTTCACAATTTTTCGGGGGAGGGCTTAGCAACACCAACCACCACAACACCCCCCCCCCACCCAACAAACGAGAAAATCCCGTGTTTGCGCCCATGTTCCGGGGAGAAAATACTGAACTCTGAAATGAAACTCTTGAGAGAGCCATGAACGATCTAGCCAGTATGTACGATATCTATGGCTACAAATATCAAACCAAACTGGCGGCTTTGAAGAAGACCAATCACTCAATTTTTTTTCCGGATAACTTTACGGTGATAATCATAGATAAAGCTATTCAAAACGTTTTGCTAAATCCGCAATCTATGGTAATCTGTTGATTTGGGACTCTGTTTATGGTGAACGTAAAGCCGAGTTTCCACGGTCAGCTAGCTAGCACTATGTATTGTACGACATGGACTAATGCCTATGGGGCTGTCTGATCGTGGAAACTCGCCTAACTGGAGTATTTATTTTTCTCGCGCAAAAATGTTTTTCTATGGAACACATCCACTGGCGTTCTCATTTACAATCGCGCAACACTCATGACGATGACAACGGCTCTTCAAACCTTTGGCAACAGTAGCTTTCAAGACTATGCCTACAATATTTTCAAAATAATCTCTAGTATATACTTCTACCCGTTTTTATAATACCTGTGCAGCGTGCGAATATCTTGCTTGCGGAACTACGTAACTCCTGTGCCACGGTTTTAAAGTGACTAACATGTATAGCCTATCTATTGCGTACGCGTACTATTTATAGTCTCACTTTGTCAGTTCCTCGGTGGACACAATGAGCGCTCGAGGTCTGATGATAAGTTCTTCTAAATGGCCGATGAAACGATATGTTTGCTTCTCACATTTCTTTCTTATTATACACATGAAGGCCTAATCTATGTGGGCCCTCTGGGAAAGAGAGGAGACCTATTGCATTTCAGCCTGTTTGTTCGTTCGTGCGCTCGTTCGTTCGATCGATCGATCGTGCGTGCGTTCGTTCGTTCGTTCGTTCGTTCGTTTATTTCACGATGTGTTTGTCTGTCTGCCCATGGACTCTTTTTGAAAACGTTAGAACTGATTTTATATTTATTTTTTAAAATTTTAATATAGGAAAATTTAGTTCTCGTAAAGTACGATTTCCCATCACACTATTTTCAAATATTAAGGCGAGTCTCAAATCTATGATATCTCTTGTTTCGCCTTTGCTTTTAGCAAGCTTTTAGACGTTAATGCCTATATAGGACGTTATATGGGTCGTTATATTGATACAAGCACAAACCACACATTGCCATTGCTCGCAAATCAGTCCAGTATCGACTTAATTCGGTTAACCCTTTAATGACTAGATTTGTTCAAAAAATTCAAATATTTACTTCTTGAATGTCCATTTGCAGGCCAAGAGAAGGCTATTTTTGAAAATCTACCACTTGAATGACTGGCTCGGTTATCGAGCCAGTCATTCAAGTGGTAAATTTTCAAAAATAGTCTTCTCTTGGCCTGCAAATGGACATTCCCCAAGACAACTACAAAGTCCGGTTTGGCCAGTTTCGTCGTGAAAGGCTTAACCTTTTAACCCTCGAATTTGTTCACGATTTCAATTTTCTCATAGATGTCCATTTGCACCCCAAGAGATTTTTTTTTTAATTTGCCACTGGAAAAGTCATCGGTTTTCGAGCCAGTCATTCCAGTGGTAAATTTCATAATTAGTCTTCTCTTGGTCTGCAAATGGGCATTTCTCAAGACCACTGGAAAAACTGTTTTTGACAGATATGAGAGTTAAGGGGTTAATATGCTGTTAGAGGGTTGTATATATGCGAGATCCTCAACCTACGAATAACCTATCATATAACAACATACCAAGTGTCACTTTGACCGGGAAATAGAGTAAAATCATGGGCTGCAGTCCGGGAGGGGTGGGGTGGAGGTGGGGGGGGGGGGGGTGTCGGGGGGGGGGGGGGGGGTTGTTGGAAGTTGGGGGGGGGGGGTTGCTATGTAATTTGAACTTGTTGCGAGGCAATTGGTGACAATACCACATGATTGGAGACACAGCTTCAGAAATAAATACAATGTATACAAATCTATACAATGACTGCGTGACTGTGACATAGTTTTCTGTATAAAATTGCCATATCTATAAGCTTATATATTGGAACCAATCAGCTACACGCGTGTGTTCATGTCTGACATGTAGACTATGTGTCTTACGACTTACAACTTGAAATGAACTAAAATGCATTATTGCTCCAATAGGTAATAAATTCACACAATGCGAATGTAAATATACTTATACATATTTATTAACTGTTTCCTAAAAATGGATGATGCCATAGTTACAGTTGGTATGTAATAAATGGTCAGTAATTTGCTTAAGAAATTAGATATATACACCTGTGCAAAAGTTAAGCACCAGCAAAAACAATAGAACGTAGAAACATGATGGTACAACTAGGCTGCCATACTTTTTGTCCCCGCGTTAGCTGACATAATTCCAAGTACGAAATGCACATGCATGCATGACTTCACGCCGCTTGATGTCCGTGCGTGGCGGGAAACAGCACACGTGTTCAGTTATGTAAAAGTCCAGTTTGAGGTGTAGAACATTACATACAGATTTAGGCGACAAGATTAGGAATTTTGTGTTCATGACCGTGGTTTATTTGTACAGAGAGAATTAGCTCTTGATTGTGAACCGCTATGGCAAGACGAAGGTTAAGTGATCGTGTGAAATGGCAAATCATAGGCATGCATACCACTGGTATGTCATGCAGAGAGATTGGCAGACAGCTGAACATTAACCATACTGTAATCAGTCGTTTGATTGCAAAACATGGGCAAACTAACGAGGTGAAGGACAGGCCTAGATCTGGAAGACCGAAGAAGACTACTGCCCGTGATGACCGAGCCCTAGTACGCCTTGTTAGGAGATCTCCATTCACCAACAGCAGAGTGCTCAGCCAGCAATGGGAAACGCGCAATAGAGTGTCAATGTCTACCGTCAAAAGGAGACTGTATGCTGCTGGCATGAAAGCTAGGAGACCTGTCAGACGTCCTCTCCTCACTGCACACCACAAAGAGGAGCGTCTGAGGTGGTGCAACGAAAGAAGACACTGGAACATGAGATCCTGGAGACGGGTACACTGGTCCGATGAAAGTCGGTTCCTGCTTCATGCCACAGATGGTCGAACTCGTGTATGGAGGTCCAGACGCATGGCGTACGACCAACGTAACATCATGGAAGAAGTTCCATTTGGTGGAGGTTCCGTTATGATATGGGGGTGCATCTCATTTGATTGTAAGCTGGATCTGTTGACTGTACCTGGAACACTAAATGGACAAAGATATCAAGATTCCATACTGGATAGAGTTGTGATCCCTCATTTTGTAAATCATGCACCTGGAACCCACCCTATATTCATGGATGACAACGCCCGACCACATCGTGCTAGAGCTGTGCATGAATACCTCCGCTAGAATGCCATCGAAGCCCTACCATGGCCAGCAAGGAGCGCTGACATGAACCCTTTTGAGCATATCTGGGACATTCTGGGAAACATGGTGAGAAGGAGGGATCCTCCTGTGCAGAACCTACAGGAATTTACAGACGCACTCCATCTTGAATGGCAACGAATACCACAATGGCGTATCAGTCGGTTGGTGACCAGCATGAGACGTCGTGTCCAGGCCGTCATCCAGGCACAAGGTGGATATACCCGGTATTAATAATGACAGTCTCAAACTCGTGCACAGATGTTAAACTTCGTTTTCAGACACCATTAATGACAATCTAGCCACGTGTGTCAACTGTAGGGCAATAGTTGTCAGTTGTGTCAACGTAACCATATTCAGGCCTCGTTTTCAAGTTCAAACAAAAACATACAGTGTTTCCCCACCATCATAATCAGCATTCCTCTAGTTGCATTATTACCTCTTGCACTAAGATGGATGGGTACATAAATGTTTATGCTATTGCTTTCTTCATAGCACATGAATATACCCTCGCATGTGCGTAAAAATAGGGTGGTGCTTAACTTTTGCACAGGTGTATATGTTGATGTATATGCACTAACTTGTATTTTCGAGAGACACATTGGTCTTTAAACTGTTAGACATAAAATTTCTGGTATCTAGTTACCAATAGATTTAGCTAAAATGGTATTATATTTATTGAAAGTTAACCCCAGTAGTATAGATGGGGTTATGTTCGTTATTGTTCTTTTCGTTGGAATGTGTTTTTAACCAATCAAAACGCTCCATTTATATTTGCTATTGCTTGGAGAACAATGGCGAACGTATGCCCGCAAGTGTTTGGAGAACAATGGCGCACAGCCGCACACGTATTTGAGAATCTGCTACACTGTGGAATGTTCTATTATTTTGAATTAGTTAACCCTTAAAAGTTTAAAAGTTGTGTATTTTACGTTTGAACGTAGTGGCGGCGCGCCCCCCTCCGTGGTTATCTACCGTGGTAGATAATGTAAAAATAATAGAGTTTGATGAGTGATAATAGTAGAGAGTAATGTAAAAGAATAGAGTTTAAGAGGTGGTCTGATAACGGAGGTCGTATGAGGAGGAGGTTGAGGATGTATGAGGAATTACGGTATTGCTGTTTGAAAATAATTTGACTGTTTCGTCGCTAACGTCATTAGTAAACTGTAGAATATTTAGAGACTGCCTGTAAGCTGTTAGTAAGAAACAGCTACCAGACAGATTAGTAACAAAATAGATTTTAAGAGGTGGTCTGATAGTAAACTGTAAAATATTTAGAGATTGCCTGTAAGCTGTTACTGTCTTAGCAACAGCTACCAGATATATTAGTAACAAAATAGATTTTTAAGAGGTGGTCTGATAACGGAGGTCGTAGGAGGAGGAGGAGGTTGAGGATGTATGAGGAATTACGGTATTGATGTTTGAAAATAAGTTGACTGTTTCGTCGCTATCGTTATTAGTAAACTGTAGAGTATTTAGAGACTGTCTGTAAGCTGTTAGTAAGCAACAGGTACCAGACAGATTAGCAACAAAATATTAAAAATAATCTAGTATTAATGGAATGTTCGGTTGGAATGGTAACCAAGACTTGTTGGTGATGGATTGTATCATGGGTTAAAAAGAAGTTAACCCTTTTACCGATGAATATATATCTCATTTTTATCGATACCATACAGGTAAACTGTTGAATATTTAGAAAATAATTTGACTGCCTGTGTCAGTTGAGGCGGAATGCTATAGTATTCCTCCTCAGTTGATATTGCTGGATGATTATGAGGGCGATGCTAGCGTACTTGTTTACAAGGTATGCATGATGTACGAATATTTTGATAATTTGTTGTTGAATATTTTGATAATTTGAGTGGTAGCTGAATATTTTGATAATTGGTTGCTGAATATTATGATAATCGGTTGCTGAATATTTTGATTGGTAGCTGAATAAATTGATTGGTTGCTGAATATTTTGAAAACGATTTGACTGTAAATTTTAATTTCTTATTAGGCGATGTTAGGTAAGAGAGAGGTGGTCTTATAACGGAGGTCGAAGGAGGAGGGAGGAATGCTATCCAGGCCAGCAAAATGTTTTCCCCAGTCATTTAATTTTCAAAAATCAGACACGTACACAGTAATTTTTCCTATGCTATAGATAGTGTTATCTATCGTATTTATGTCTCTAAAATGGAAGTCATTTAATTATTAAATTTACAAAAATATGGACAAAATGCATTCCTTGTCAATGGCAATGCATTAATCGACCGCGAACAATAGCGTACAGATGCCCATTTAGAACAGTTTCTCCTTCGATCAATACTCACCATTCTGTTACTTCTGATATACAGCTGGCCCTGACAGCGGCTCTAGGATTATAGACTTAGAAAGCTTTACCGACTCCTGGGAACCGGGTACTCGGCTCCCAACTGCCGAGTACCCGTTTACCATAGAGCTCATTCTTGTTTGCATAGCAACAAGAGCAATACATGCTTTCTGCATTGAGGATTTTAGTGTTTTTTGTGAAAGAAAATCTAAGTCTTTAATCTGTGATAGTTTGTGTGTTCGTGAAAGGATTAACTAAAGGATACTATGGAGAATACCACCGAAGATAACCAGGTTGTATCGTTCTTTATTATCCATAGTTAAAAGACTTAGGTCTCTAAATTTCGCTGTGTCGCATGTTCCAATTTCTGACCCCATAGAATCTGGGACGTGTGCTAACAACGATATATGCCAGACGATCGCCTTCTTTAACCCCCAACAGGCGATCGGCAGATATGAAAATAGGTGTTATGCTACGGTATTTCTAACACGAATATCGGCTGACGTCGTTCTCCGTAGGATCCGAGCGGGTGACGTCACACCCGGTCGCTCGGATGTTTATGTGAAGAAAAATTTTTCATTAATTCGCGCATCTTGTTCTGGGTGCTGCGTACTAAAAATGGTACCGGAAACTTTAGAATGATCAAGTTTACGTGCGATCACGATCGGTTTGCAATGATCGGTGGTTTCAAAATTCTTGAGTAGATGCGTGGTCTGCGGTTTTACCGTGTGATACAGCAGTTTGTTATACATTTTGTTGTTTTCTTCACATATCGTGCTGCTTTCGTTAGGAGTATAATTTATATTGATTAGTAAATATACCCCGAATGCTATGCGATATGATTCCTGGAGCCGTTACACATCCTGGAGGATCTATTATGGGTGTGTTTAATGCCCGCCTCGTTCTTGTCGTCATAGTCAATGCGATCGTTGTTGTAACATGGCGGGGTGGGGTGCGGGAGGGTTACAGTTAATTTATGAGTCAAATTATTTGAAAATTAATTGTCTGTCTTCCATCCGGGTCTCGTTCCGCTTGTTTATTGTAGGTTTGTGCTTATGTTATAGGCCAAGCCAGCCCCGCCATCATGTGACGAATGCCATAAGTTTGTCCGTGTCGTGTTCAAGGACCATGTCTGTTTTAGGTGTTCCCTGTGTAATATTGATCATAGGTGTAATGTTTGTGCAGTGTGGTCCGTTGAGATGATGGTTAAGTTCCTTGCCAGAAGGACTTGGCTGGGTCTGACGCGGGGTCAGGCGGTCCGAGAGTAAATCGTGGAGCGCCCGGTTCGGCCGGTGGGGGTGCTCCACGTCCCCAGCTGGAGGTGGCGGAGATGGCACCGCCGGCGTGGTTTGATCCGGCTGTGCAGGGTTTTTTCTGCATAGCGTTCTGCCCACGCTGGTGTCGTCCCTGCTACCAAAGGTTGGGGGGCAGTTTCTCCCCATGCCTGGTACGGATCCTGTCCTCGGACAGGATTCTGGACTGGTTACCGAGGGGGCCGTCTCGTACGGCCCCCTGGCAGTCCCGTCTGGCTTCGGCCAGACGGGTTTCTGTTTCTCTGCGGCCACCTCCGGGTGGTCCAGTAGCGGTGGCCGGTCCGTCAGGTGTGGGAGCCGTCCGCCAGGACGGTTCCACGGTTGACTCGTCTAGTGACGACTCTTCGGAGTCTGAAGACGAGGAGGCCGAGGAGGAGAGGTTGCTGCGGCCCGTGAAGCCGCAGGTGGAGAATATGGAGGTTGATTCCGTCCTGGACGGAACCGGCCTCCATTTGTCTGGTTTGGCGCAAGCCAGGTCAGCGGCTCCGCCTGTGGCTGAGGCAAATCCGTTACCGTGCACCGGTTCCGTGCGGCTTGGTTTGGCACCAGCCGTCACGGGAACGGGTGTGCCGGGCCGGGCGTGGTACTCACCTATCTCGCCTGGTCCGGCAGTCGGATGTGGGGTGCCGTTGGCGCCCGTGTCCGGCTATGGTTCCGCGACTGCTACGGGTCCGTACGGTTTTCCGTGCGGACCTACCCCATGGACCGGGGTGTTTCATGGGGTGGCGGCGGAACCGTGTGGTACCGGAGTGCCTGGCGTGTCAGCCGTGGCTCCTTGCCGGGAGGCCGTGGCTGGCAGACCCGTGAGCACGTCAACGGGTGACGTGTTTGCGGGGGTGTCTTCATCGGAGGTAGATTGGTCAGATGCTCTGGCGTGGCTAGCCAGGGTTGACCCGTCTGTGGTTTCGGCCACGGCCGATGAAGATGCGCCCCGTCCGTCGGTTGCGTCGATCAGGACGGGGATTTTGCCCGCGGCCCGGATCCAGTCAGTGGGACTGGATCCACGGTTCATAGAATTGTTGGATGCTATTTATAGCAAACAACTGATGACCAAGGGTCAGCTCCCTGCGGCCTCCAGGGAGGTGCGGGCAAGATGTCGTATTCCGCGGGGGGAATACGACAGGTATGGTGTAGTCCCGTCGGTCACGGAGGATGACCGATGGGTACTGGGCGTCCAGAGTGCCGTGGCGGGTCGCCCCGGTCCGGCACTTGTGGACAAGTCTCAGGTACACCAGGAAGAAGTCCTGTCCCTATGCGATGAGGGTGTGAGGGCAGCGATGAGCGCTGTCAACCACTCTTATCGTCTCCTTCAGTCGGTGTGGGCTGAAGCGGGGGCAGGCCACCCTGTGCCACCTGTGGCGCTTTCATGTGTCAATGACGGCCTGGTGCTGTCGATGGACGCATTGGCAAGGGTGCAAGCGCGTGTGACGAAATCCAGG
Organism: Chaetoderma sp. LZ-2023a; assembly: GCA_034401795.1. Classification (NCBI taxonomy): domain Eukaryota; kingdom Metazoa; phylum Mollusca; class Caudofoveata; order Chaetodermatida; family Chaetodermatidae; genus Chaetoderma; species Chaetoderma sp. LZ-2023a. The sequence continues at coordinate 104,082,273 of CM067374.1, forward strand.
AGGCAAATGGTCATTGACCATATGCGTCCGGCTACGGCAGTCAGGGAGCGTCTTCTTGGGACGCCCCTGACAGGCCCTAGCATCTTCGGTGGCCAAGCGCGGGCCATCTTAGAGGATACCGCCAGTATCGCGCAGAATCGGTTAGCGGTAAACCTACAGCTAGAGCTGGTGCGGCAAGCGCACGCACTAGGGGCTGTGGGGAAACCGCTAACGGGACAACCTTCAAAGAAGCAGAAGAAGCATAAGGGCAAGGCGAAAGCTAGGCCTGTTGCGACTTCTGCTTCAGCTGGGTTTTCAGAGCCGCCGCCGGCGAAGAAGCCCAGGAAGGTTGTAGAGGCGCCTACCCTCCCCAATGTTGCTCCTGACCGCCCTAGAGGCGGGAAGGGCAAGGGGAAGGGTAAGGGTAAGGCCTCAAAGGCCGGACAGAAGGGGCCGAAGCGTACCTGAGGGTACCAAAGCTCCCTTCATATCCGCCTGGACCGCGCCTGTGCGACAGGAACAGCGGTGCCAGTTATACCCGTCGTGCCTAGAACGAAATGGTTCTCTCTCTCTCTCTCGTTAAGAAAGAGGGGGGGGGGGCGGACTGCGAGCCGGACAACCCCGTTAGACGTCGAGGCGTCTATGGTGGGTGGAAGGCTCATGCGTTTCGTCGAGGCCTGGCAAGGTGTGACGTCAGACAGTCTGGTCCTGGGATGGTTATCCCAGGGTTACATGCCAGAGTGGTGGGACTTTCCACCACAAAATCTGTCTTTGGCACCTGTCTGGACACCCGTACCAAGGGAGCCAGACAAGTTAGAAGCCGTTCAAAAGGAAGTGTCGGGTTTGCTTCTGAAGGGAGCAATAAAACCAGCAAACCGAAACACTCCAGGCTTCTATTCAAACATGTTCCTTGTCCCCAAGAGCACAGGGGGATGGAGACCCATACTCAATCTCAGGCCATTAAATTGGTTTATCCATATGCCTCGGTTCCAGATGGAAACGCCGAGGTCGGTAATGCGGGATTGAGGAAAGGAATGTGGTGTGTATCGATCGATCTGAAAAATGCATATTTCCACATTCCTATGAATCGGAGTTGGCACAGGTTTCTGAGATTTGCGTTTCAGAATCAAGTATGGGAGTTTACAGTTCTCCCGTTTGGCCTGTCGACAGCTCCGAGGGTTTTCACAAGAGTGGTCCTTGCGGTGACAGCGTTTCTCAGAAAAGAGAACGTGGCGCTACACACCTACATAGACGACTGGCTGCTCAAGGCAGACTCGGCAGCCAGGTTGAACGTGGATACTGCTCTGACTCTGAAGTTACTTTCAGATCTACGCTGCATAGTCAACGAGGAGAAATCCGAGTTGACGCCCACTCAACGTTTCGTTTATTTGGGGATGCGATTCGACCTCGAGGAGGGCAGGGTTTACCCGTCAGAGCCCAGAGTGGTGTCTCTGTTAGCCATCCTCAAGAGTTTTCGAGTGGGAAACCACATTCAGGCGAGGCGGTTCCTTCAGATGCTGGGCATGATGGTCTCCATGGAGCAGGTTATCCCGTACGCTGCTCTAATGCGAAGGCCTATCCAGTTGTATCTGATGTCTCTGTGGAAACAGAGAACAGAACCCCTGTCAAAACTGGTGCCAGTTTTGGAGCCGATAATATCGCATCTTCTATGGTGGAAACAGCGTCAGAATCTCCTATTAGGGGTTTCGCTGCACCTACCCCACCCCCAACTGTCTGTCTACACGGATGCATCGCTGGAAGGGTGGGGTGCCTGCCTGGGAGAACACCAGGTCTCGGGCACATGGACTCTCCCGGAGAGTCAGCTGCATATCAATCTGTTGGAAATGATGGCAGTGGAACTGGCGTTGGAAGAGTTCCTTCCGATGATCAGGGGCAAGGTGATATTGATACGGTCGGACAATTCGACAGTAGTATCATATATAAATCGCCAAGGCGGGACCAGGTCGCCCACTCTGTGTATCAGGGTGTGGCACTTGATTCAATGGTGCAGGAATTACTCGGTTGTTTTGAAAGCAGCTCATATTCCTGGCCGATTGAACATTCTGGCGGATGCTTTGTCTCGCAGACAGAGAATCCTGCCAACAGAATGGTCCCTCAACCCTCCAGTTCTGCGACGGATCTTCGAGCATTGGGGCAAACCCAACGTGGACTTGTTCGCCACAAAGGAAAATGCTCAAATCATGACATATGTCTCGCCGATTCCAGATCCAAATGCCGTCGATACAGACGCTCTGGCGATAAGCTGGAGAGGGATGCACGCTTACGCGTACCCACCCACCATTCTTCTACCGAAGGTATTGGTGAAGGTCAGGGAGGAACCGTGTCTGGTCCTGCTAATAGCGCCGTATTGGCCGAGCAGGGCGTGGTTCACGGATCTTCTAGATCTGCTGGTGGAAAATCCTGTGCAGTTGCCCGAGATTCCGAACATAATCTCCCAGGCCAAGGGACGCTTCCTACACGAGCGTCCCGAAATGTTCAAATTGACTGCGTGGATGTTATCAAACAACGTTCCACGTCGGAAGGCTTTTCTCGACAGGCTGCTGATTTCATCGCGGCTGCGAGAAGGAGGTCAACCTTCAAGTCATATAACAACAAGGTTAACAGATTTGCAGACTGGTGTGAAGAAAAGGGTATTGATACCTTTCAATCCACTATCAGCAAATAGCAGACTTTCTCTGTGAGCTGTTCTTTTGAGGACTAGCTCCCGTCACAGTTGCTGGATACAAGTCAGCTTTGGCATCAGTTATCCCTTGTCTAGCCAACAGGGATAGTCCAGAGGTGGCCCAGTTAAATGTGATGTTGAAGGGAATGAGCAATCTCCGACCGAGACAACCGGTAGTCATTCCAGCCTGGAGTCTATCTTTAGTGCTTAATGTACTGGCCAAGCACCCTTTCGAACCGTTGCGTTCGGCTAGTCTAAAGCATTTGACTCTAAAGGCGGTCTTTCTATTGGCAGCTTCCTCAGCTAGAAGGCGCAGTGAGATCCATGCGCTTTCGGCAGAGAGGAACCGATTTATTGTTTCTGGAGAAGGTCTGCGTCTTCTGCCAAGAGCAGAGGTTATGTCAAAGAACCAATCTTTGAGATATCCCGGCAAACCGATCATTATACCGAAGTTAACTAGGTTTGATCGTGATGCCAGTGTCTGGTGCCCGGTCCGTGCTTTGACTAAGTACAAGAAACGGACTGACTCGTTACGGTCGAACGATAGACATCTGTGGATCTGCCATAAAAAGCCTTATGGCGCCGCATCCATGGATACTATCTCTCGTTGGGTGGTCTAATGCATTCAGACTACTCACGAGATGGCGACTGGGCACCAGGTGCAAGGCGTAAGGGCACACAATGTCAGAGGAATAGCCGCCTCGACCGCCCTTTACAATGGTGTTCCGTTATAGGACATCATGGCCGTTGCACAATGGCACTGTGAGTCCTCATTCACGGATTACTATATGAGGGATGTGTCAGACTCAGCCAATCCACTCGCTTTAGCTGTTTTGAAACGATAGTTAGTGACCACACTGCTTTTCACCCTTTTCTCACTTTGGTAAGAAAAGAACCTAAAGCAGGCATGGTCAGGCGAGAGGATGTCAACCAGATTGTGTCACTGATGGCCGAACCGGTGAATGGTTGGAGGCGGTACGTCTGAAGTCCAATTATCATAAGGTAATTCAATAAGTGAGAGTTTTTTGTATTATGTATATGTATCATGTTCATTCATCTTATATATTCATGCTCATTCCCAGGCTAATACATGGAATATGCAGGGAGTAGTTAACCCTCTTGGCATATTTGTGTTTTCAGGCGAGATACATGTTCGTTAGTTCTCTCCCTTTTCTTAGGAGGAAAAAGGGGGGGGGGGGCTGTGACGCGAATGTGATTCGGTTCCGTGAACTTGACGGTCCTTTTAGGTCTCCGTTAGTCAAGTTTGAAGTCTAAAATCTTTCTCCAAGGGGCAAAATTAGCATTTATGGCTTGCCCCTTCCCACCAGGTTACTGATCAAATCTGGTGTATATCAGAAGTAACAGAATGGTGAGTATTGATCGAAGGAGAATGCAGGAAATGTCAATTTCCCTTTCTCCGAGATCTAACAATACTCACCATTCTGTTACGGACCCAGCCTCCCAGCCCCACGGAGGCAAGCCATAGTTTTCTCTTGTTTGGTGGCTATGCAAACAATATGAGCTCTATGGTAAACGGGTACTCGGCAGTTGGGAGCCGAGTACCCGGTTCCCAGGAGTCGGTAAAGCTTTCTAAGTCTATAATCCTAGAGCCGCTGTCAGGGCCAGCTGTATATCAGAAGTAACAGAATGGTGAGTATTGTTAGATCTCGGAGAAAGGGAAATTGACATTTCCTGCAATCGTTGGTATTGATAATAGTAAAATAATAGAGTTTAAGAGGTGGTCTGATAATGGAGGTCGTAGGAGTATGAGGTTGAGGATGTATGAGGAATTACGGTAGGATATTGATGTATATTTTGGAAATAATTTGACTGTTTCGTCGCTAACGTTATTAGTATACTGTAGAATATTTAGAGACTGTCTGTAAGCTGTTACTGTCTTAGCAACAGCTACCAGACAGATTAGTAACAAAATATTAAAAATAATCTTGTATTAATGGGTATGTACGGTTGGAATGGTAACCAAGACTTGGTGGTGATGGATTGGATTCTATCATGGGTTAAAAAAGTTAACCCTTTCACCGATGAATATATATCTCATTTTCATCGATACCATACAGGAAAACTGTTGAATATTTTGAAATTAATTTGACGTTGCTAACGTTATTAGGAAAACTATTTTTGTTGAATATTTTGATTGACTTTTAACCGTCATTACGCACAAATTGTTTTAAAATACTTTGCAATAACGTCAGACGTTTTAGATACGATGGTTAAAATGTGGTCATTATGTCTCTGAGGGTTCCGTTTATAGAATTGTATGTCGAGCGTACTTATGCTAAAAAGATTATTTGGTGCGTATGATTTATCCATACGTCTTGAATAGCCGTGGGATCGGTCCTTAACCGAGTTACAAACACGTGTTAATAACGAAAGAATGTTAAAGCACCAAGATCAATCGTGAATCGAGATACAAACATGTCATGTGTTAAGGAATACTATAAGAATATACCACCCGTCTCGTTCTAAGCACGGGATATTACAATGTCCCCGCCGAGAGTTTGTAAAAATCGATAATAAAGCGTGCACCCGATCATCGGCTATTGCTGTTTACCGAGATACGACAATTAAGAGCAACATTTTGAGCGTAGTAGCATAATCATAGATGACCGTTTACTACAAATATAAATATATCCTTTTGGCTACAGAGCAGTGATACGTTATAACCATGTTTTTTACTATAAAATTCAGTCCTGCCCTAAGCGACCACCTCGTGTTGCGCCATTACATGGACGCTAGAGACTTTCTTAACCCTTTTAACCCTCGAATTTCTTCAAGAAAATGTCCATTTTCTTCATATTCATATTTGTAGTACAAGAGAAGACTATTTTTGAAAATGTATTATTGGAATGACTGGCACTGCAGGCTATCCATTTGTCTAGGCATTGCGCCGGTAAACACCCCCACCAACCACCATCATCATCACCAACACCCACCACCACCACCACTACGACCTACAGCCAACACCATGCATTAACCCAACCACCACCACCACCCACGCACCCGCCAACCCATAGCGAATTTCTTCATATTCATACTTGCATCCTTAGAGAAGACTATTTTTGAAAATTTATCTCTGACAGCTATCCATTTATCTAGACATTGTGGTCGGAATGTGTGAGAGCTGTGTTTGAAAAAATGGCATATAGGTTGGAGAGGGTATGTCAATGAGGATTTAATAAACGTCTCGCTCGTATGCACACGTGCTAATACACGATACTGCTAGTTATACATTGTGCATAGGTGCGTGCGTGCAACACTACGACCTACACCCAACACCAGGCATTAACCCCACCACCAACACCCACCCACCCACCCGACAACCCATAGCGAATTTCTTAATATTCATACTTGCAGCCCTAGAGAAGACTATCTTTGAAAATTTATCATCGGAATGACTGACTCTGACAGCTATCCATTTGTCTAGACATTGTGGTCGTAATGTGTGAGAGCGCGGTGTCTGAAAAATGGTATGTAGGTTGGAGAGGGTATGTCATGAGGGTTTAATATAGGTCACGCTCGTATGAACACGTGCTAATACGCGATACTGCTAGTTATACGTTGTACCCTTGTGCGTGTGTGCGTGCCGCGGTGTGCGGCCTTGTGCGCATGCGTGCGCCAGAAGACTTTTTGAAAATGTGTCATCAGAATGACTGGCTCTGGTGGCTAAAATGTATACGTACATGTGCGAACGCATGCGGTCCGCATGTTGTATGTATGTATGTATGTATGTATGTATGTATGCATTTATATAGCGCCAATTCCAGAATTAACTGCCCAAAGGCGCTTTACAAAAGTTAAAGCTAATTTAAAATAGTGAAATATGCTTTTTGGAACAAATGGGTTTTTAGAAGAGTTTTGAAAGCCTCAACATTGTTGCTGTTTTGAATGTTGGATGGAAGGTCGTTCCAAAGTGTTGGTCCAGCTATGGAGAAAGCACGCTCTCCAATGACAAGATTGGAATTGGGTACTACGCAGAGTAGCTGTTCACTCGATCTTAGTGCTCTCGGTGCTATTCGTCTAGTTATGAGTGATGATAAATACGGTGGGGCTAAGTCATGTAGGCATTTGAACACGAAAAGTGCGACCTTAAATTCGATTCGTTGTTCCACTGGCAGCCAGTGTAGCTCTTTGAGGACTGGTCGAATGTGTTCATGCACTTTTGTTCTGGTTATTAACCGGGCTGCCATATTTTGTGCTCGTTGGAGACGTTGTAACTGCGATGATGATATGCCTGTGAGAAGAGAATTGCAATTGTCCAGCCTTGATGTGATGGTTGCGTGGACGAGGGTATTGACTGCATTATAGTCTAGCAATTTCCTAATTTTACCGATGTTGCGAGTGTTCAGAAATATAGATTTACAGATCGACGTCACATGGCTTTCCATAGACATAGTATTGTCAAAGACTACGTTAATATTTCTCCCATTAACACTAAAAGGAACGTTGGCGCCACCGATATGAACCGATTCAATTTCTATTTTTGGTCTCAAGTGACAGGAAGCGATCATAATTATTTCTGTCTTTTTCTCGTTGAGTTGCAAAAGGTTGTTTAACATCCAAAGTTTCACATCGCGAATACAGTCCTCCAGAATTTCCCGGGCATTCAATTGGTTGGGTGTGTGAAAAGCTAGATACAGCTGAGTATCATCGGCGTAGAAGTGATAGCTCATTCCAAGTGCTTCTAGAAGTCGTCCCAGTGGTGCCGTGTAGATAGTGAATAATATAGGCCCGAGCACAGACCCCTGCGGCACACCAGAGAGCAACTCATACTGAGATGACCTAGCTTCATTTAATGTGATTGTTTGATAGCGACATGTTAAATAGGATTTGAACCAACTCAGTGATGTACCAGATATGCCCAGTTCTGCTAGTCGTGATAGCATAGTTGTATGATCTATCGTATCGAAGGCTGCAGATAGGTCTAGGAGTGTTAATAGCACACACATACGATTGTCCATAGAACATAATATATCGTTCTGCACGCGTAGTAAAGCCGTCTCTGTGCTATGAAGCTTGCGGTAGGCACTTTGGTACAACTCACGTAGGTTATTTACTTCTAGGTGATTCTGAAGTCGTTCTGCAATCACTTTTTCTAACAGTTTTGATAGATATGTTAGATTCGATACCGGTCGGTAGTTGTTAAGAAGGGTAGAGTCCAGAGATGGTTTTTTGAGCAGTGGTATCACGTTTGCTGATTTAAAGATAGTAGGCACAGAGCCACTCTCCGTGGACATATTTATCATATTTGTAATGACTGGTGCAAGGTCGGCGATACAGTCTTTAACCAAGTGTGTGGGTATTGGGTCTAGAATACAGGACTTTTGTGGTGATTTCCTGATTAGTGTTGACACCTCACTGATGGAAGCTTGTCGAAACTCTATCAGAGGACATTCTGATACTGGTACATCGTTCAGAATCTGTACTGAATAATCTGGATGTCTCAAAATGTTTGCACGAATGAGTTCGATTTTTTCAGTGAAAAACTGTCCAAAATTTCCAGCTAGCTCAACTGAATTGCTGTGCTGTGGTAAGGTATTTCGTCCTTTATCTTTGTGAAGGAGCCTGTTGAAAACGGAGAACAGTTTTTTCTGGTCTGCTTTGTGTTCGGACACTAATGTTGAGTAGTAATCCTGCTTTGCTACAGTTATCATTTTGTTAACCACTTTACACTGATCAGCATATAACTGTAAATGAACGTGTAGATTCGTTTTGCGTGCAAGGCGTTCGTATTTTCGTGAAAGTCGTTTTGCTTCCTTTATCTCACTGTTGAACCATGGTGAATGTGTACGAACAACGATTGTTTTATGGTTTAGGGGAGCATATTTATCAAGAATGGCTCGTAGTTCATTGTCGTACTGGTTCACGAGTTTGGACATGTTCTCAGATGGATTCGTGCACATACTACTTGCACGTATGTCTGATCTGATTCATTCAATGGGAAGTGAACGAAGTCGCCTATAAGTAATCGTTTTTCGTGGCAGAGCAGGTTTTGGAAGAGAAACGTCGAATGTTATAAATGCATGATCAGACGCGATTGCGCCTGCATCAAGATCAACATTACTGACGACAGATTCATCTGCTCATGTTATAATTAAGTCCAGTAGATGTCCTTTACTTTGGGTGGCATGTTTCACATGTTGTATAAGACCTGATGTTTCTAATAAAGCCCGCATAATTGATGCATTATGATCGTCTGCAATTTCCATGTGTACGTTAAAATCACCGAGTAACAGTAAATTTCCGGTACTGAAAGTATATTGGTCAAGTAGGGAAGACACTTCTTGGAAGAATTCTGACGAGGGTGGGTTATGTTTTCCAGGTGGCGGCCGATATATTGTTATGAGTCTTAATAGGACTGAGTTATGCATAAACTCGCATTCAAGACAGTCAAATGTGTGATATGATGGCGATTTTATTACTTTAAGATTGAACGCCTCTTTATAAAACACAGCGACTCCACCCCCTCTTCTCTCATGTCTGGGGTTGTGCTTTAGCTGGTACCCGGTGGGTGTGAGGTCACCTATTGTTATATTATCACACTCAGTCTTGAGCCAAGTCTCTGTTATTGCAACAATATCAAGGTCCCTTTCAAGTATATAGTCCACAATACTAACAGTTTTATTGCACACTGATCTAGCGTTCAATAATCCACCCCTGCACATGTCAGCTGGGCGAGGTTCTGTAGGTACATGGGTTAAGTCAATAGGGTTTGGTATGATGGATACTTGAATCAGATTGGCAGTACATATGCCTTGTCCAGATTTACACTTTGGTCTGCTCTTAAGTGATGTTATTAAAGTAGGTATTGTTCGCTGTCTTTTTCTGCCGGCTCGACACCCACGTCTTGTAGGGTTAATAATACTGTATTTGTGAAGACAGTTCAACACGCTGATATCCAATTTGTTCGAATATCTGTGATTGTATTGTGAAAGCCGTATTGCTTTCAGGTCCGACACCGAGTATTTAATCATTGTTGTTAGTAAACAGTTCACTATACTTGTCCTACTACCTGAGCAGTGCTCACTACCTTGCTGAACTACTAATGGCCGCCTATACTCTGGTTCTATTCTAACCACGTTGAAATATAAATCACTAACGATAGGTAACTTCCAAAGAATAATCAATAACTGATATAAGAAGCACAATATACATTTACTTAGAAACATTTTGACTCAAAAAATACTTCAAAAACTTGAGGGCAAACATAAAAAATTTGATAAAACGTTGGAACAGAAAAATTGCATGCTGCCATTGATTTGGCGCTACGCATTCATTCATGTTGTGAATATGCGGGCGTATGTTGCGGATTGCGGGCGCATAATGCGGATTTGCAGGCGTATGTTGCGGATGGCACCAAGTGTATGTACATGCCTGAACATGCATACATGCCAAAATGCATGCATACATGTGCGGCCGCATTCGGGCCGCATTTGCGGATTTGCAGGTGTATGTTGCAGATGGCGGGTGCATGATGCGGATTGCGGGCGCATGATGCGGATTGCGGGCGTATGTTGCGGATTGCGGGCGCATGATGCGGATTTGCGGGCGTATGTTGTGGATTTGCGGGCGCATGATGCGGATTTGCAGGTGTGTGTTGCGGATGGCACCAAGTGTATGTACATGCCTGACCATGCATACACGCCAAAATGCATGCATACATGTGTGGCCGCATGCGGGCTGCATTTGCGGATTTGCAGGCGTATGTTGCGGATTGCAGGTGCATGATGCGGATTGCGGGCACATGTTGCGGATTTGCGGGTGCATATTGTGGATTTGCGGCCGCAGTACATATAATCCTATAAATGGTACAAATTCAATCCCTTTTCTCATTCCAGTTTAAACATCGCAAAGTGGTTGGACGTGTAACTGCAGAGTAGTAAGGCAGTCAGATTTCTTTGAAGAACCTTGTAACTTGAATACTTGCTAGATTTATCCTATAATCAATATGCCGAGACATAAATGTTTTGAATGTGGTTCAACTTTTAATAGGTCAAATGACCTGAAGCGGCATAACTCCGATTCCATAACGATGAAGATAGCGAAAATCTAGACAGTGAAGATGAAGAAATGACAGAGATGAAGAGTGAAGATGATGCATCAGCGGAGTCGGAGAGTGAAGCCGGTAATGGCTCAGCGGAGACTGAGAGTGAAGATGAAGGTGAAGATGAAAAAGAAGACATAGGCAATGAGGAACTATTTACCATATTCCAAAATATTAAGCAGGTCTTAGACGCTGAACAATCAGGTTTAGAAGATGAGGATGGCGAAGTGGACACAGACCCGCATGGTGTAGGCAATGTGCCTATTTCCGTATATGCTGATGCTTTAGTTACAAAGTGTATAGACATAGTGCTCCAGTCAAGAAGATTACAGAACTCTACGCTCATTAAAATAATTCATCAGGAAATTAAAGATTTTATTGACGAGGGGTACGCATACGATGAAGCAGTCTTCTCAGCTTTTCGAAAAAGAGAGTTTCTGACCAAGAAGTACATAAGGAACCATCTATATACTGAGGATAATGATGATGATTCTGTTGGCGATAGATCTGATCCATAAGGAATCAGTCATCGATAAATGGATCTCTATAACATTGACTATTTGTTTATGCTACTGCAACTATACGTTTTATCATATGTAATATTTACTTCAATGTGAAAATATGGATACAAATAAAACATTGGTTCTTTATGCGTGTGTTTGATGATTGTAGCTTCCCAGCCGGGTCCCCCACATCCCTTGATATACAAATCGGAGTGCTGATGCTGTTGGTGGTGGTGGCGGTGGTGGGGTTGGCGGTTGATGAGAATAGGTGTTGTGGTGGATGATGGTGGTGGGGTTAATGCTTGGTGGTGGGTGTTGGTGCTTAGTGGGTAGTGGTGCTGATGGTTATAGAGGGATGGTGATGGTGGTGATGGTGGTGGTGATGATGGTCGGTATTGGTAGTAGGTGGTTGCGGTCGCAATGTCCAGACAATGGTTAGCCAACTATATTATTTTTGTTGTCGGGGGTCTCATTGACTAGGTACTCATAATGCATTCATACTGTGTGTACACGGACATGGTAATTTTTCCTAGTTTTATTACCTTTAACTGGCTGACTGGCGAGGTGTTTCAGACATTCCAGGGATCTACTTCCTAGCAAAATACTATGGAAACGAATTGAGCAAAAGTTGATGCAGACAGTCAAATTATTTTCAAAATATTCACTAAATATCATGGAAATGATTTGATAGAAAGTTGTTGCTAACACCTCAGTCAAATTATTTTCAAAGTATTTGTACAACACGCATTGTCGGCCTTGTAAACATGTATACCTCATCCCTCGTGCCAGGCAGCACCGCGCTAGCATATATCATCCCTCCTCCTCCTAACTCGTTCGACCTCAATTATGCGACCACCTCTACACTCATTCCAGGGATGTTATTTTCTGATTCTTCAAACCTATATCATGGCGCATTGGTAGTTTAAGCGAATAGTTTTGATACTAATTTGACATAGGAAGCTACAATTCGCACTAGCGCGTTCGTGCGCACAAACTCTTAAAAAAGTGCTGTTTAATGCGACAATTTGACATCGGAAGACACGATTCCGCTTAGTTTCAAAATACTTTTTTACTACAACCACGAGGGACCACATCGACCACCTAATACGTTAAACGATACAAGGGTGCTCGTCATTATTCGTCAACGATGACGACGGTGGGCATTGTTCCCACTATTTTTATAACAATTTTTAAAATTTAATAATTAAATGACTGCCGCTTTAAAGAGCACTCCTTAAATACGCGATGCATGATTATTATCTACATAATATTATGCATACAACATCGCTTGGCTTAACTATATATTACCCGCATAGAGATGTACTTTGCTCTCTTTAAAAAAAATTAAATGACTGGTAGGAAGCCGCATAGTTTTGAGGGTTTTAGATGAAGGTTAATGCGTTTGCATACAAATTGAAGGATTAAAAGCGAATCATAGATGCTTTATGCACAATAACGAGGTGGTCAGAGAAAACATATTGCCCTGGATACTTTTTTAACGCGCACAGATTTTTATGCACATAAACCATTTAACAAACTGATCAATCGCGTCTATCCCGTGAACATATCCAAGATTTTCGCCTGCATGTATGTGTCATTATAGATAGATAGATTTATTCACACAATAGGCCATTTGACCCTTGAGTACAAATGGTTACACATAACATGATATGGCGGACAAATCAACTAAGTGCATTACAATTGCAAGAACATATTCATTCTCATATTTTATATGTTATTAAATCAGTAATGTTCGCAGGCTAATTTGGTTCATATACATCTGGACCACCGCGCCAGCCGCGGATCCATCAATGAACCATGGGTCGATTTCCTTAGCAGACAAAGGGACACCTAGGTATTTTGGGCTACATTATCAAAATGCTCAGGTGTGCTGTCCGCGGAAATCGACTGTAGTCCATCAACAGACCGAGGCTGGTCACACGATAGCCCGATTTGCAACTAAGATACTGATAAACGAAAACAACATCACCACAAACGCCCACACGCACGCACGCACGCACACACGCACGCACACTCTCTCTCTCTCTCTCTCTCTCTCTCTCTCTCTCACCCACACTCAGACAGTATAATGCCATTTCCAATATCACCACCCTTCGTTTCCAAATATGTTAAGTCGAAAGGGAAACGAAGAGCGGGATCCGGTCTAAGTATATAAATCACTCAAGGTCAACACTCCTCGCTTTCGAAATAGCGGGTCGAAAGAAAAGCAAGGAATGAGACCAGGATGCACGCGCTCACGCAATCACTTTCGCTCGCACACCTTCACAAAGTCATGCCTAGAAATTAAAATTGGGTTTTGAAACGTTGATTTGGTTCTTTCACATCGAGAGAGGACCACTCTGACACTCAATCACTGGAACCACTGGATTGTTTATCGAGCCAGTCCTTCCAGTGATAAACCATCAGAATAGTACCGCATTCTCCAACGTGACGGGGATGGTTTGACTGACTCCCCCATGTAATGGCATGAGGGCACTAGTTTGGCATTTATTTTAATAAATAACTTTCTTGGTTCCTCTTATCCACTTACTAATGCTCATGTCCATATACGCTCACGCGTTCTCGTGGTCATCCACATACACACGCACGCACGCACGCACGCACGCACGCACGCGCACGCACGCACGCACGCACACAACAAAGGCACACTCACGCACGCACGCGTACATACATATCCACTTCCCATACATACAGACGCACATCTACATCCTCATACATCCGTATGCCCACACAATCGTACCGAATTGTTGAAAAATTGAAAACTCTAATGTATACCTTTTACAATGGAGGCGAAATAGCCATTGGTTTGTATATTGAGAGCTGAAATCGTGCCTGTGATGAGAAAATGCATTCTGTTAAAAGTAAGAATTATCCTCCCAAATTGGCATAGAAAAAAAAAATGCGATGGATTGTAGTGGAGAAAACGCAATTACGTGCGTTCGTCACGTAATAGAAAAGCATTGTAAGCAAAAGCCGCTAACTTCTTTAAACTACTTTCGCTGGTACACATCAATAATTCTGATGCTTTGTGAACGTTCGGTCGTTTCCAATAGTATGGTTTTATGTATTTCCTGCGTAAATCATTATAGACAGGACATAAAATTAAAAAATGATATTCATCCTCTACATCATCACAAAAAGGGCATGTTCGCTCAGCGCGTGGTATTGGTATTGGTTTGTGCCATCTGCCTAATTCAATATTTAGTCTATGAGACCCCGTTCTTAGTCTACATAATGAATCACGGTGCTTTTTCGTTTTTACTTTATTTAAATAGCATTTATATGTTAAATCAGTTGAAATGTGTTTGTAGAGCCATGTTTTTCGCCTGCATGTATGTGTCATTATATGGAGGCCAGTATGCGACAGTTTTTGATATAGTCAGGAGGCACATTGACGAAAATGTGCCTGGAAAAATTTTTGCTAAACTTTTTGAGTAGAATTTGGAAACTGGTCCAGATGTTTAGCAGATAGGTCTGCGATCATAAAAATCATTGTTTCCACCTCGGCATTTTTTGTATGGCGGCCATCTTGGATTTCAAAATGGCCGCCTTTCGAAAGTGAATTTTGACTATAACTGTCATTCTAGGCAAGATAGAAGCAAGATTCTACTGTTTAATCCCATATATTGGAGGCCTGAGAGTTCAGCATTCATATTTGTTATCAAGTAGGATGGTGACTCTCTTGACACTGTCTTGAATAGATAATAAAAATAAATAAATAATTTAAAAATTTCATAATCGGCGACCATTTTGTATTCCAAGTGGGTCACCATCCTACTGGATAACTAATATGAATACTGAACCCCTCGGCCTCCAACTTTATGTCATCATGCTTCTATCTTGTCTAGAAGGTGAGTTACAGTCGAAACTCTGTATCAAACGGCAGTCATCTTGAAATCCAATATGGCCCCCATGCCAAAAATGCCTAGGAGAAAACAGTACTTTTTATGACAGCGGATCTACCTGCTAAGCATCTGGGTCAGTTTCTAAGTTCTACTCAAATGGTTTAGCAAAAATCTGTGCTGTGTTTGTCTCGCCTGCGAAGCAGAAAGCGAGACATAGGTATCACTTTTCCGACCGCGATGATGACAACAACGACAACAATGTTAAGTCTTTGCATTTAGCTGTGCTTTACTGAATATCTCTCAGAAGTCCTTCATCCGATTTCAACAAAACTTGGATACATGGTTGCCTATAATGTTCTGAAGGTGCACAATTAATTTGTGGTCAAAATGTCAAAGGTCATGATGACCTTGCTGAAAGTCTTTAGGTTTATTGACAATGAGCGGCATGCGAGACATTTGGTTCCTAGGAACTCTTGTTTAATATCGAATTACAGTCTTTGAGGATATTTTCATAGTATTTAACTCAGATGTACTATGTTTGTCTTTCAGGATGAATGAAAATATGGATACGATTCAAACTGCAACAACGCTTAGCACCAGGGAACGGGTGACTCCCTCTGACATTGAATGGGGAAAATGCTTCATTTGTCAAGAAACAAAGTACCCCAAGAAGAACAATAAACTATCAAAGGCGACACCCGATGGTAGTGCACGTTTACTTGAATGTGCCAGTCAGCGAGAAAAGTTCAATGATATTAAATATTTAGATACTCTAGATCGTTTGAAAATAGTGGACCTCAAAGCGTGTGAGAAAGATTCCCTTTGGCATCGATCTTGCTATAGTGACTTCACAAACCAGGGACATATAGACCGACTAAAGAAACGATGTCCGGGAGATATTCCTCCAGCGTCCACTGTAGAAGGAAACACTTCAGCTGGCGAAACATCTACCGAAAGATGTTCGAGAAGATCGGTTGAATCGTCAGTTGACTGGGAAGTGTGTATATTCTGCCAGGCGCACATTGCTGGTGTTAAATTAAATCAGGTTCAAACACTGAGAACATCTGCCAGAATACTTAAATGTGCCGAGAATGATAGACTGTTGGGATGCAGATTCACTGGTATACATGACCTGATAGCAGCCGAAGTGAAGTACCATCTAAAATGCTATTCCAAGTTTCTGCGAGACCATTCCAGACAAGACAGCAGTGACGACCAGGAAACTAGTCCACATGTGATTTGCTTTGACAGTATAATGACTGATCTACGTAGGGATATTGCTCGAGGACATGTTTACTCATTAAGAACTATATGGAGCAAGTACACAGATTTGTTCTCTGATTTTGATATAGAACCTGATGTGTACAGGAGCAATAAGTTCAAAGAGCGTATTCAAAACCAATTAAGAGACCAAGTGTCATTTGTCCAACCGTTGAATCCTACAGAGTCCCAGTTGATAATTCCATCAGAATTAGCAAATGTAGCATTACACTCGACAGTAGCAGATCTTCTGGACGGAGAGGCGAGGCAACAAATTAGAACAGACAATATCTCCAGAGAAGTAGACTACGAGAATGAGATGTTAAGCTGGCTCTTCCGAGTAGCAGTCAAAGTACACAGTGACATTAAACATATAACAGGACATGAATATATCGGTGGTATTGACGTTCATCATGCTAAGGCAGTCATTTCCGAAAGCTTGTACCTGTTTATTCGGCTTCTATGCGAAGGAGAAATGGCTCTGGAGGAAGACAGTGAGACGGGAAATCGCGTCAGGGGCAGAATCCTTAGTATCTGCCAAGACATAGTTTACATGGTATCTGATTGCCGAAAGCTTACACCTAAGCATATTGGTCTGGCTCTAACTGTTCATCAAGCTACCCGATCCAAAGAACTTATTCAGTTGCTCCATGCAGCCGGGCATTGTGTGTCTTATGATACAGTTCGTAGAATAGACAATTCCATTGCCAATGATACACTTAAAAGCTATCGAGATCATGGGGAAATCTTTATCCCTCGTAACTTCACTCCGTCTAGTAATCTGGGTTATGTTAGATTTTCCGACGACAATATTGACATAAATGAGGAGACTCTGAGTGGGATGGGAACATTCCATGCGACCCAGTATGCTGCGTTGAGGAGAAAGGCGCCACAAGAACCAACTGCCCAGATGCAGATAGAGCTGAGTTCATCTAGATTACTTGATTTGAAAGTACCATCAGAACTTCATGAGCTTCAAGATGCACACATGAGTACGGATAATCCAGAACCAACATTTCAGTTAACAATTCCACATGCTTTCTATGAGCCTGATAAAGAACAAATTAAAAAGACAATTTCATTGGACATGGCATGGATACTTTCTCGTCAAGTAAATCCTGATAACCAAGTAATTCCTGGATGGAGTGGATTTAACCAACATATTGTGAAGAATAATCCACCCGAAACTGAGATTCATCCTCTACCGATAATTAATGCACCAGCCCATGATTTTGACGCTATATGGACAGTTATGAAGAGAACTGAAGCAACGACAAAGCAACTGCAGGAAAAATACACAATTATCACGTTCGATGAACAACTTTACAGTAAGGCCAAGATGTTGCAATGGGCAAAAGCTGACAACTGCGAGGATTTTGTCATTATGCTTGGAGGTTTCCACACACAAATGAACTTTTCAAAAGTAATCGTTCAGTACATGGAAAGTTCAGGACTCACAGACATCTGGGTAAAGAGTGGCATCTATGGAGAGAATACAGCTGAGAATATTCTTAAAGGAAAGATATGGAACAGAGTTATCCGTGCTCATAAGTTGACAGTTGATGCTTTGTGGCGAATTCTCTGGCCTCACTTTACTTTATGGGTGGAACAGAATGGCAAAGTCCTGGACGAGAAGCTTACAGAGTTCACTAGTGAAATAGCAGAAGGTTTCATGCAAAATGATAACGACATGATTGAAGCATCTCTTGATGGATTTCTGTGTCGAGTAGAACAGGCAACAGCTCTTCTTGAAGAATTTGACAAAGAAAGATGCGACAATGCCACTTTCAAGTACTGGAGAACGTACATGCACATGGTGGCAATTCTGCTCAGATTTACACGTGCTATTCGAGATGGTGACTGGTTGCTCTATCTGTCAGCATTTGCCGAGATGTTGCCATGGTTTGCTGCTTTTGATCATGTAAATTACTTCAGATGGGGTGCTATCTTCCTGGCTGATATGAAACTTCTGCAACATACAGCCCCAGAAGTTTACCAAGATTCCTGAATGGTGACTTTGTGACTAAAGAGACATCTCGTAAGTTTAATCAGATTTCGGATGCCCAAGCACTAGAACACGTGAACAGAGTTGGGAAGATAGCTGGAGGTTTGATTGGCATCACACGAACCGATTCAGCAAGAGACCGTTGGTGTCTCACATACAGTGAGAGAGCACGACTATCAGAAAGCACCAAGGCAATGTTTGGGATATCAAATGTTGCCGATGAAGATGAAGAGACACAGCACAAGGACTTTGGCCCAAAGCGCATGATAAGAGATGAGACAGATGTAAATGAACTGGTTGATTTATTCAAACACTTCAATGTATTTGATCGTGATTCTCAAGATCTCATTTCAATTACCACTGGTGATGTTGCAGTTTTCTGAATCCTGTAAAATGGTCGACATCGTCTTCGACAGGTACCAAGAAATGTCAGTTAAGGAAGGAACTCGCGTCAAGCGGTCTCGTGGTAAGGGCAAAGGAATCAAATGCATGGTACAAAGCAAAGATCAAAAAATTTCATCCTGGGACCGGTTCATCGCACTCGATGAGAATAAAGCAAGCCTTGTGAACTTCCTTTGTACTGAACTTAGATCTACTCACCAGTCAGTAGCTAACAGAGAACTCGTACTCAGTGGTGGATTTACAGACCCAAAGGAAGCTTGGTCATCTACTTGTAGGGACACGTCAAACCTCAGTTCAATCCAGGAAGAGGCGGATACCCGCATTATATTACATGCACAGGATGCCAAGTCATCAGGATTTAAGCAAGTAAATGTAATTTGCCGTGACACGGACGTTTTAGTGCTCTTAGTCGCGCACCTGCCTAGACTATGTGAACATGTTTGGATGCAAGCTGGAACTGCCAAACGGAAACGATACATCCCAATACATAGGATTGTCATAAGTGCTGAAACGTGTATGTCACTTCTCGCTTGCCATGCTATATCCGGATGTGACACGACTAGTCAGTTTGTAGGCATCGGGAAACAAACAGCTTGGAAGGTCTTACTCATGTGTCCTCAACTTCTTGAACAGCTAGGTGATGACAAAATTCCTACCAATCAAGTACTCGATGACGCAGAAGCATTTGTATGTAAACTCTATGACACGTCCACAACATCAAGGTCAATACAGGAAATTCGGAGTGCATCATTTCGTGCAAAACGAAGCATTGACTCTCTACCACCAACACAAGATGCACTACATCAACATATCAGAAGAGCACACTATCAGACTTACATCTGGAAAAGAGCAGTGGAACCTTGCCCATATCTACCCCTACCAGAAGACAGTGGGTGGCTTCTAGCACCAGACAAGAACAATTTGATACCGAGACTCCTCACATCAGAACCAGTTTCGGCAGCATGTCTGGATTTGACAACTTGCGGTTGTTCTGCATCAGAGAGGCGTTGCGCAACACTAAGATGCAAATGCACTAAGTTGAACCTCTCATGTACAAAGGCGTGTGCGTGTAAATCCATGTGCGGTAATCCCACAGCATTAGATAACCATGATGACGGAATATGAGTGAAACATTCAGAGTCTACCTGTATGATATATCTGCCGCTAAATGTTTCAATCAGTATGAGAGTAATTATTTTTTACTAAACTGAATTTATTGCCAATAGTAGGTAGTGTGTAGCCAACTAACTCAGAAATGTGGGAGTGAGCCCAAATTCCTAGCCATGCTTAGAATACAAGACATCGTCAAAATTAGCATTAACCATCCTGAAATCGTAGATGGTTGCCGTTGTAATTGATAAACAATATACATATAAGACTCATAATTCCCGACTAGTGTCTTTGTTATAAGTGTCTTCATTGTCTTGTCGTTGTTCGTGCCCGCGGTCTTCGGGGATATAAATAGACAAGGCGTGAGAAAGAGGTGAGCTGCTTTTTGTTGTCTTGTCATTGTTCGTGCCCGCAGTCTTTGGGGATATAAATAGACAAGGCGTGAGAAAGATGTGAGTTACTCGCTGTCCTGTCAACTTTTAAAATGCTTGTGCTGTGCTTGGTAAAACTAGGTTCTGAATCACGGCCATATTGAAATCCAAGATTGTCATCAACTTGACATGTGGATATAGACCCCAGACCTTTGCTTGCGACATGCTTAGAAGGCGTGATATTGTCAAAACAATGTTCTGAATGGCGGCCATATTGAAATCCAAGTTGGCCGCCATTATACGATATAAGAAATAGAACCATTGGAATTATCAAGGGCAAAAATGCTGGTATAGACACCGGAACTATGCTTCTAGCTGTCGTAGAAACCGAGATATTGTCAAAACAGTGTTCCGTAAGGCGGCCATCTTGAAATCCAAGATGGCCGCATACCAAAAAAATGTCGAAGTGGAAACAGGTCTTTTTAAAATCAGGGACATATTTTCTGAACACTTGGCTTTGTTTCCACATTCTACTCAAAAAGTTTAGCAAAAAAAATGTTTCCCATACCTGCCTCCTGACTAATAGGACGCTAGTCATCTCACGCGATATTCCTTACATGTTTTGTAGTAGAGCGATGTAGTATAAATGTAAATGTTAATGTACATTCGGCTAAAATGTGTTGCGGATTTGCGGGCGCGTGTTGCGGATGGCAACAACTATATGCACATGCCTGAACACGCATACACGCCAAAATGCATGCGTACATGTGCGGCCGCATGCGGGCGCGTGTTGTGGATTTGCGGGCTCGTGTTGCGGATTTGCGGCCGCAGTACATATATTCCTATAAACGGTACAAATTCAATCCATTTTCTCATTTTATTTTTAATATTTTGTTACTAATCTGTCTGGTAGCTGTTGCTAAGACAGTAACAGCTTACAGACAGTCTCTAAATATTCTACAGTATACTAATAACGTTAGCGATGAAACAGTCAAATTATTTTCAAAACATACATCAATATCCTACCGTAATTCCTCATACATCCTCAACCTCATACTCCTACGACCTCCATTATCATACCACCTCTTAAACTCTATTATTTTACTATTATCAATACCAACGATACTGTTCTAAATGGGCATCTGTACGCTATTGTTCGCGGTCGATTAATGCATTGCCATTGACAAGGAATGCATTTTGTCCATATTTTTGAAAATTTAATAATTAAATGACTGCCATTTTAGAGACATAAATATGATAGATAACACTTTCTCCTTCGATCAATACTCACCATTCTGTTACTTCTGATATACAGCTGGCCTTGACAGCGGCTCTAGGATTATAGACTTAGAAAGCTTTACCGACTCCTGGGAACCGGGTACTCGGCTCCCAACTGCCGAGTACCCGTTTACCATAGAGCTCATTCTTGTTTGCATAGCAACAGGAGCAATACATGCTTTCTGCATTGAGGATTTTAGTGTTTTTTTGTGAAAGAAAATCTAAGTCTTTTATCTGTAGTGATAGTTTGTGTGTTCTTGAAAAGGATTAACTAAAGGATACTATGGAGAATACCGCCGAAGATAACCAGGTTGTATCATTCTTTATTATCCATAGTTAAAAGACTTAGGTCTCTAAATTTCGCTGTGTCGCATGTTCCAATTTCTGACCCCATAGAATCTGGGACGTGTGCTAACAACGATATATGCCAGACGATCGCCTTCTTTAACCCCCAACAGGCGATCGGCAGATATGAAAATAGGTGTTATGCTACGGTATTTCTAACACGAGTATCGGCTGACGTCGTTCTCCGTAGGATCCGAGCGGGTGACGTCACACCCGTCGCTCGGATGTTTATGTGAAGAAAAATTTTCATTAATTCGCGCATCTTGTTCTGGGTGCTGCGTACTAAAAATGGTACCGTAAACTTTAGAATGATCAAGTTTACGTGCGATCACGATCGGTTTGCAATGATCGGTGGTTTAAAAATTCTTGAGTAGATACGTGGTCTGCGGTTTTACCGTGTGATACAGCAGTTTGTTATACATTTTGTTGTTTTCTTCACATATCGTGCTGCTTTCGTTAGGAGTATAATTTATATTGATTGGTAAATATACCCCGAATGCTATGCGATATGATTCCTGGAGCCGTTACACATCCTGGAGGATCTATTATGGGTGTGTTTAATGCCCGCCTCGTTCTTGTCGTCATAATCAATGCGATCTTTGTTGTAACGTGGCGGGGTGGGGTGCGGGAGGGTTACAGTTAATTTATGAGTCAAATTATTTGAAAATTAATTGTCTGCCTTCCATCCGGGTCTCGTTCCGCTTGTTTATTGTAGGTTTGTGCTTATTTTATAGGCCAATCCAGCCCCGCCATCATGTGTCGAATGCTATAAGTTTGTCCGTGTCGTGTTCAAGGACCATGTCTGTTTTAGGTGTTCCCTTTGTAATATTGATCATAGGTGTAATGTTTGTGCAGTGTGGTCCGTTGAGATGATGGTTAAGTTCCTTGACCAGAAGGACTTGGCTGGGTCTGACGAGGGGTCAGGCGGTCCGAGAGTAAATCGTGGAGCGCCCGGTTCGGCCGGTGGGGGTGCTCCACGTCCCCAGCTGGAGGTGGCGGAGATGGCACCGCCGGCGTGGTTTGGTCCGGCTATGCAGGGTTTTCTGCATAGCGTTCTGCCCACGCTGGTGTCGTCCCTGCTACCAAAGGTTGGGGGGCAGTTTCTTCCCATGCCTGGTACGGATCCTGTCTTCGCACAGCATTCTGGACTGGTTACCGATGGGGCCGTCTCGTACGGCCCCCTGGCAGTCCCGCCTGGCTCCGGCCAGACGGGTTCTGTTTCTCTGCGGCCACCTCCGGGTGGTCCAGTAGCAGTGGCCAGTCCGTCAGGTGTGGGAGCCGTCCGCCAGGACGGTTCCACGGTTGACTCGTCTAGTGACGACTCTTCGGAGTCTGAAGACGAGGAGGCCGAGGAGGAGAGGTTGCTGCGGCCCATGAAGCCGCAGGTGGAGAATATGGAGGTTGATTCCGTCCTGGACGGAACCGGCCTCCATTTGTCTGGTTTGGCGCAAGCCAGGTCAGCGGCTCCGCCTGTGGCTGAGGCCAATCTGGTACCGTGCACCGGTTCCGTGCGGCTTGGTTTGGCACCAGCCGTCACGGGAACGGGTGTGCCGGGCCGGGCGTGGTACTCACCTATCTCGCCTGGTCCGGCACGTGGGGTGCCGTTGGCGCCCGTGTCCGGCTATGGTTCCGCGACTGCTACGGGTCCGTACGGTTTTCCGTGCGGACCTACCCCATGGACCGGAGTGTTTCATGGGGTGGCGGTGGAACCATGTTGTACCGGAGTGCCTGGCGTGTCAGCCATGGCTCCTTGCTGGGAGGCCGTGGCTGGCAGGCCCGTGAGCACGTCAACGGGTGACGTGTTTGCGGGTGTGTCTTCGTCGGAGGTAGATTGGTCAGATGCTCTGGCGTGGCTGTGGGGAAACCGCTAACGGGACAACCTAAATCCGAGTTGACGCCCACTCAACATTTCGTTTATTTGGGGATGCGATTCGACCTCGAGGAGGGCACTGTTTACCCGTCAGAGCCCAGAGTGGTGTCTCTGTTAGCCATCCTCAGGAGTTTTCGAGTGGGAAACCACATTCAGGCGAGGCTGTTTCTTCAGATGCTGGGCATGATGGTCTCCATGGACCAAGTGATTCCGTTCGCTGCTCTAATGCGAATACCTATCCAGTTGTATCTGATGTCTCTGTGGAAACAGAGAACAGAACCCCTGTCAAAACTGGTGCCAGTTTTTGAGCCGATAATATCGCATCTTCTATGGTGGAAACAGCGTCAGAATCTCCTATTAGGGGTTTCGCTGCACCTACCCCACCCCCAGCTGTCCGTCTACACGGATGCATCGCTGGAAGGGTGGGGTGCCTGCCTGGGAGAACACCAGGTCTCAGGCACATGGACTCTCCCGGAGAGTCAGCTGCATATCAATCTGTTGGAAATGATGGCAGTGGAACTGGCGTTGGAAGAGTTCCTTCCGATGATCAGGGGCAAGGTGATATTGATACGGTCGGACAATTCGACAGTAGTATCATATATAAATCGCCAAGGCGGGACCAGGTCGCCCACTCTGTGTATCAGAGTGTGGCACTTGATTCAATGGTGCATGAATTACTCGGTTGTTTTGAAAGCAGCTCATATTCCTGGCCGATTGAACATTCTGGCGGATGCTTTGTCTCTCAGACAGAGAATTCTGCCAACAGAATGGTCCCTCAACCCTCCGGTTCTGCGACGGATCTTCGAGCATTGGGGCAAACCCAACGTGGACTTGTTCGCCACAAAGGAAAATGCTCAAATCATGACTTATGTCTCGCCGATTCCAGATCCAAATGCCGTCGATACAGACGCTCTGGCGATAAGCTGGAGAGGGATGCACGCTTACGCGTACCCACCCACCATTCTTCTACCGAAGGTATTGGTGAAGGTCAGGGAGGAACCGTGTCTGGTGCTGCTAATAGCGCCGTATTGGCCGAGCAGGGCGTGGTTCACGGATCTTCTAGATCTGCTGGTGGAAAACCCAGTACAGTTGCCCGAGATTCCGAACATAATCTCCCAGGACAAGGGACGCTTCCTACACGAGCGTCCCGAAATGTTCAAATTGACTGCGTGGATGTTATCAAACAATGTTCCACGTCGGAAGGCTTTTCTCGACAGGCTGCTGATTTAATCGCGGCTGCGAGAAGGAGGTCAACCTTCAAGTCATATAACAACAAGGTTAACAGATTTGCAGACTGGTGTGAAGAAAAGGGTATTGATACCGTTCAATCCACTATTCAGCAAATAGCAGACTTTCTCTGTGAGCTGTTCTTTTCAGGACTAGCTCCCGTCACAGACGCTGGATACAAGTCAGCTTTGGCATCAGTTATCCCTTGTCTAGCCAATAGGGATAGTCCAGAGGTGGCCCAGTTAAATGTGATGTTGAAGGGAATGAGCAATCTTCGCCCGAGACAACCGGTAGTCATTCCAGCCTGGAGTCTATCTTTAGTGCTTAATGTACTGGCCAAGCACTGTTGCGTTTGGCTAGTCTAAAGCATTTGACTCTAAAGGCGGTCTTTCTATTGGCAGCTTCCTCAGCTAGAAGGCGCAGTGAGATCCATGCGCTTTCGGCAGAGAGGAACCGATTTATTGTTTCTGGAGAAGGTCTGCGTCTTCTGCCAAGAGCAGAGTTTATGTCAAAGAACCAATCTTTGAGATATCCCGGCAAACCGATCATTATACCGAAGTTAACTAGGTTTGATCGTGATGCCAGTGTCTGGTGCCCAGTCCGTGCTTTGACTAAGTACAGGAAACGGACTGACTCGTTACGGTCGAACGATAGACATCTGTGGATCTGCCATAAAAAGCCTTGTTGGGTGGTCGAATGCATTCAGACTACTCACGAGATGGCGACTGGGCACCAGGTGCAAGGTGTAAGGGCACACGATGTCAGAGGAATAGCCGCCTCGACCGCCCTTTACAATGGTGTTCCGTTAGAGGACATCATGGCCATTGAACAATGGCACTGTGAGTCCTCATTCACGGATTACTATATGAGGGATTTGTCAGAATCAGCCAATCCACTCGCCTTAGCTGTTTTGAAACGATAGTTAGTGACCACACTGCTCTTCACCCTTTTTTCACTTTGGTAAGAAAAGAACCTAAAGCAGGCATGGTCAGGCGAGAGGATGTCAACCAGATTGTGTTACTGATGGCCGAACCGGTGAATGGTTGGAGGCGGTACGTCTGAAGTCCAATTATCAAAAGGTAATTCAATAGTGAGAGTTTTTTGTATTATGTATATGTATCATGTTCATTCATCTTATATATTCATGCTCATTCCCAGGCTAATACATGGAATATGCAGGGAGTAGTTAACCCTCTTGGCATATTGGTGTTTTCAGGCGAGATACATGTTCGTTAGTTCTCTCCCTTTTCTTAGGAGGAAAAAGGGGGGGGGGCCGTGACGCGAATGTGATTCGGTCCCGTGAACTTGACGGGCCTTTTAGGTCTCCGTTAGTCAGGTTTGAAGTCTAAAATCTTTCTCCAAGGGGCAAAATTAGCATTTATGGCTTGCCCCTTCCCACCAGGTTACTGATCAAATCTGGTGTATATCAGAAGTAACAGAATGGTGAGTATTGATCGAAGGAGAATGAAGGAAATGTCAATTTCCCTTTCTCCGAGATCTAACAATACTCACCATTCTGTTACGGACCCAGCCTCCCAGCCCCACGGAGGCAAGCCATAGTTTTCTCTTGTTTGGTGGCTATGCAAACAATATGAGCTCTATGGTAAACGGGTACTCGGCAGTTGGGAGCCGAGTACCCGGTTCCCAGGAGTCGGTAAAGCTTTCTAAGTCTATAATCCTAGAGCCGCTGTCAAGGCCAGCTGTATATCAGAAGTAACAGAATGGTGAGTATTGTTAGATCTCGGAGAAAGGGAAATTGACATTTCCTTCAATCTATATAATAGCATAGGAAAAATTACTGTGTAAGTGTCTGATTTTTGAAAATTAAATGACTGGGGAACACATTTTGCTGGCCTAGATAGCATTCCTCCCTCCTCCTTCGACCTCCGTTATAAGACCACCTCTCTCTTACCTAACATCGCCTAATAAGAAATTAGAATTTACACAGTCAAATCATTTTCAAAATATTCAGCAACCAATCAATTTATTCAGCAACCAATCAAAATATTCAGCAATCGATTATCATAATATTCAGCAACCAATTATCAAAATATTCAGCTACCACTCAAATTATCAAAATATTCAGCAACAAATTATCAAAATATTCGTGCATCATGCATACCTTGTAAACAAGTACGCTAGCATCTCCCTCATAATCACCCAGCAATATCAACTGAGGAGGAATACTATAGCATTCCGCCTCAACTGACACAGGTAGTCAAATTATTTTCAAAATATTCAACAGTTTACCTGTATGGTATCGATGAAAATGAGATATATATTCATCGGTGAAAGGGTTAACTTCTTTTTAACCCATGATACAATCCATCACCACCATGTCTTGGTTACCATTCCAACCGAACATTCCATTAATACAAGGTTATTTTTAATATTTTGTTGCTAATCTGTCTGGTAGCTGTTGCTTACTAACAGCTTACAGGCAGTCTCTAAATATTCTACAGTTTACTAATGACGTCAGCGACGAAACAGTCAAATTATTTTCAAACAGCAATACCGTAATTCCTCATACATCCTCAACCTCCTCCTCATACGACCTCCGTTATCAGACCACCTCTTAAACTCTATTCTTTTACATTACTCTCTACTATTATCACTCATCAAACTCTATTATGTTTACATTATCTACCACGGTAGATAACCACGGAGGGGGGCGCGCCGCCATTACGTTCAAACGTGCATGATACACAACTTTTAAACTTTTAAGGGTTAACTAATTCAAAATAATAGAACATTCCACAGTGTAGCAGATTCTCAAATACGTGTGCGGCTGTGCGCCATTGTTCTCCAAACACTTGTGGGCATACGTTCGCCATTGTTCTCCAAACAATAGCGAATATAAATGGAGCGTTTTGATTGGTTAAAAACACATTCCAACGAAAAGAACAATAACGAACATAACCCCCCTATACTACTAACCCCTCTTGTGTCAACAGCGCCTCAAATCGCTCAAAATACTACTTGATACATCATTTAAACATTTTGATGATCAATACTTTTCAAGGTATTTTAATTTTAGAAGACTATTTTTTGTTAATTTACCACTGAATATTTTTTCGCCGGCTTGACCATTAAAGGGGTAAGGTAAAGAAAATTAAAGTTTTTACTTAGCCAGTGTCTATCTTCAAGCCGAGAGAAGAGCATTCTTGAAAATTTACCACTAGAATGACTGGCTCAGTTACCGAGGCAGCCATTCTAGTGGTAAATATCCAAAAATACTGTTCTCTATGCCTTTCAAATAGCCACGTCTGAAGACCATTGCAAAGTTGTTTTGGTCAGTTTGCCCATTAAAGGGTTAGGTTGACTCAAGAGTGGCTAAAGAAAACATGAATCAAGAAATATTACTTTCCATTGATCCACAAAATGTTAAGAACCTTATGTGCTTTATCTCATTTTAAATGTTATGTTCAATTAAAACATGCACATGGACAGACTGCCTACGTTTCTGAAGTACTGGTGTTCGGCACATGTGAGTTGACGTCTCGAGAAATGTTCAGACATGTTCACATGATTGCGACCACCACCAATTCACCTTATCAGAGTATCCGTCGATGATCTTACTTCATTTGACGTCATACTCAGCTAAGCGGCGTGTAGGATGACGTCATAATCATTACGTCATAAATGATTCTAATAGGCCCGTCTTTAACTCTTAATAGTCTGACACGTTTTATGAATTGTATGTCTCTACTATTTAATAAAGATGCTGTTGCCTATTTTGAAACTAATTTGACCGGGCGCTGTTGCTGCCATAGGCAGCAACATCGCCCGGTCAAATTAGTTTCAAAATAGGCAACAGCTTACATGTATGGTTTTCTGGAAATTGATAGTCAGGGAGTTCAGAGATCGAACGATCCCAACACAAACGAGGTGTGGGTGGAGCGTAGCTAGAGATGGGTGGGACATAGCTAAAAATGGAAAGGTCCTGAAAAGATCCATTGTTAGATGCTAGAACTGTTCGCTGGGAAAATGCTATACAAGCTTTTAAA
This sequence comes from Chaetoderma sp. LZ-2023a, assembly GCA_034401795.1. NCBI lineage: Eukaryota > Metazoa > Mollusca > Caudofoveata > Chaetodermatida > Chaetodermatidae > Chaetoderma > Chaetoderma sp. LZ-2023a. The sequence continues at coordinate 104,111,241 of CM067374.1, forward strand.
TATGGCATCCCACCCTTGCAACTTCTTTGTGAGTCAGCAAAGCAGCTCTACAATTTCATGACCAAGCAAGTGATGTGAAGAGGTGCATCTAGCCCACAGACGTGTGGTGAAGCTGGAAAGCTGTTCTTCGAGCAACAGAGAGGATTTCCCGACTGTGACCTGATAACAAATCCAACAACATCAACCCCATTTTCACGAACCTAAGCTTGAACCATGTCGATTTGTAAGACAAGCATGGTCTTATTCATTTCTTTGAGGAGCTAGCCAAATGTGTCTGTCCCAGAGGCTTCATAGATATGAGCGGAATTAAGGTGTAGCGCGGATCGCTTGGCGCCGGGTCGAAACGGCCCGGGCCGAGATGCTCCAAACGCAACAACCCCCCCCCCCACCCCTACCCCACCACTACCACGCCACCCCTTCCCGGTACGGTCCTATGGGCCGCCGTACACAGCTGTATCATGAGAATAAGAACGCGAAAATGAGTCTGTAAGAGCGCGCATTACGCATGCGCGCCATTCGAGATTGTATGCTATGCTGCATAGACAGTGTAGAGTGACATTCGTGAGTCTAGACCCTAGCATTGGGAACTAGCATATAAACGCCTCAAATATTACAACACACTGTAGTGACATCTTTTGTGTATATAATCGCCCGTATTCTCAAATCGTTAATACGAGGCCTATATCCTTCATCTTGAGATGAATGATGACCAGGATTCGTTCAGATACACGAATCCGTTTACAGAATTAAAATCGGACAAGAAATTGTCAAATTAATTCCTAAAATAGTGTAGGCCCGTATCACGTATGCTCCAGGAGGCTGTGCGGTGAAAGTCACCTTGACGTCACAGCCACATGGTTTCAGCCTGGTATTCCTCCAATATGGTCGTGCGTCGATTGGTTGAAATCTGCGATGGTGACCGCTGATTGGTCACCATATAATATTGTCGCTCCGGCGCCACGCTGCTCCGCCATTTCTTCCTTGGACTCAGACTCGTACCCGCGGTACCCGACGATGCTGGTTAGCTGGCCTCGGGGATACGGAAATGAAGACTGCGGGCTACCGGTTATCATATCCGTTATATACTCCTAAATGGCCTGTGAATTACAACTTGAACACCTTGGTCGATTATTGATTCGGTTTGTATTTATTTTCCTTATCCATCTCCCTGTATGGGTTACCTCGAGACTCCGTGATAAACAGTATTCAACACATACATTACATGCCTCTTTATCAAGATTACAAGTTCTTATCACCAATAATCTGGTCAATTAACTATGTTGATTAGCAAATAATAATACTATAATGATGTCCAGTTACCTGAAATAAAATGTTGAGCTTTATAAACTAATCTCATGATTGATAAATAAAATACCAGTATTATGGTCCTAATAATTAATAATAATTAAATGATTTCCTTTATTTAG